>OZ029926.1:19225867-19503367 GCA_964023275.1 Norana najaformis | reverse complement strand
CAATATTTGATCATAAAACTAGTTGGATAACACGCCTCGCCAACTGTTAACTGACTTTAGTTCAAGACATTGTTACACGCTTCAGATCTGTTCGAGTTTCAATAAATCGAGTGAAGCCAATTGAATCATAACAGTCAGTTTACATGATATCGCGCGATTACCAATCGTCTTGGCAATGAATATGTCATAATGTATCAGTGCCTGTGTGTCTGTGTCTGCCTGTCTGTCTGTCTTAGTACTGCTTGGACCAAAGCCAGTTATCGATTGAAGCCAACACGATAGGACTATGCCGTAAAACCTTGTTACTTCTGCGTGACTCGCGTGTACCTCGGCGTAATGACTCATAAATAACAGCTTACAATTTGCGATATCTAGATTTTTCAGCTTGTGGTTTTGACTTATCTGGTCAGAAGTAATACTGCACAATCAACCGCCATAAATTTGCCAAAATATGTCCTCAATTTAATGGCTCAATACACAGCAGTAGCTGTTTGATGTGTTGAAAATGTGGTCTTGATCTGAGTTATGAAGTATCTAGAAAGTACAGCGATTTTGGTAAGATACAGCAACAGTTTGAGTCGGGTGGTGTAGTAAGTAAGCATTTGTATAGCGCCTCATAAGAATCTCTCAGAAGCGTCTTATGACCATTGCGCTATAGAAGTCTTAAAAGATTCTTTAAGGAATCTTTCAGGATCGCTTTAGGATTCCTTACACCAGATGAAGCTTTTAACGGTGGAACCTCTCTGCTAGTGCTGGCTTTGCAAAGTCTCCTGTTCTCTCTTGTGGTCAATTCATTGGATGAAGAATAGTGATAATGAAAACTGACTTTGTCAAACGATAACGATAAATGCAACGGTAACGATGGAATGATAATGACGACGATAATCGGTAGCGAAAATACTCAACTCGGCTAATCAGTTGATGGCATTACTAAACTAACAGATGGTATATGGTATGGTTCTTCAGCTATCTATGGGCCTAGGTATTACCAAAATAGTCACAACTGGTACAGTGACAACATCGAAAAACGATTAGGAAGAGGACAACAGAAGCAACAAAGGAACGATGCCAATGATAAGGAAGTCAAAAACGTCAATGATAACAGAGTCAAGAATGTCAGTGACAAATGAGTCAAGGACGTCAATGATGACAACGTCAAGAACGTCATTGATATCGAAGTCATCGACGTAATTAATAACAAAATCAAAGACGTCAACAACAACAAAGTAAACGACGCCAACGAAAATGAAGTCGTCGACGATAACGGTGACAAAGTCAATGACGATAAAGCTGGCATGGCTAATGAAGGTAATGATGACATGGCTAACGACAACAACAATAATGCCATGGCTACTGAGGCTGTGCCTGGAGGTGCAAGTGCGAGGGAGGGTGTTTACCTCGGATGAAGTCGACGCTCTGTTCAAGTCCATAGATGTCTCTGTCGCAGTCGTCCTTGATTCTGGCCCCGATTCGAATTCCTGGAATCAGTTGAACGCGGTTGACATAGTCGATGGTGTAGAGCATGGCCTCGGTTGCCTGGATGCCACCCTGAGGCATGATCTTACCGCAGATGAGTTCGTTGTGTCTCTCGTGCACCATCATGAGACCACCGAGGATTATGTCACCCTCAACAACGACCACCTGTTCGCGGTACGGCCACGTCACGTTCCGCTCGGCTGCCAGGAAGACCTTCTGCCGTTCCGGATCACTGGGCGGAGGCAGAGGGGGCTTCGGCGGTTGCAGCAGCAGCAGACGATCCACCGACTTCTCGGTGACGGAAAACGCTCGGGGCCACCAGGAAGATGTTACTGACAAATCGTCTTTTGGCAGCCCTCTATGGCGTCGGCCACCGATTAACAGGTTGAGAGAGAAAAGCAGAGCCAGACTAACCAATTGTTTGGGCGACATTCCGGAAAAGTTGGAAACAAAGCTCCTATGCGCAAGTACTTGTAAGTACGTTTTACAGTTTCACTGTCTTTCAAATGTCTACTGGGTTGTTGGCTGTGTTGCTAGATGCCTTCCCAAGACTGCTGCCACCTGTACATCGCATGCATACAATACAGTTACGTCGGAGGCCAGAGTCACAGTTTCGTCACAGGATTAGGTCACAGTTATCATTGACAGAGGACGCCATTCGCAGTTCACAGAAACGTTGCATTCGCGATGTGCTTGTCGCTTTCTTGTCTCGCGACGGCGGTCACTAATTGCTGCTAGCTTCCCTGGTTCTGATTCTGCGCTGTACATCTAAAAGGAACGAGTCTCCGAGCGTTCGTTGTCGTCTCAAGCAATCCAGGTATCGGCATAAGCGAATATCGCCGCGACAAGGCGCTGCCAACGACATCTGCCGATCACTGGTAACATCACGATTGGCTCCATCTACACCTCTCCTCTCCTCTCCTCCTCCTCCGATCCGCAGCCTACGACAGAGGAGCCGATGGCACCAGCAATCGCCAAGCTGCTGCAACAGGAAGGAAGTCTAACAGGGTAGCACAGTCGAAGACAACCGGTGCCTGCGTCCAGCTGCACGCTGGAATCTGTGCTAGAGAACATTTTGAATCAAACACCAGAATTTCATATTCGAACCCATAGCCATAGGCGCAGGTTTTGGAGAAATTTTACGGGGGTTACCCATACCCCACTTTTTAGAATGGGGTATCGTACCCTCACTTTTTAGTACCGCTAATAAACAATGCCTATTAAGTGTACTATAATCTTGTTATTCTTCATATCCTTTTCATTATATTAGTAAAACAATACATAATACGAGAAAGAGGTAATAATGGGAAGAAATTGGCACCCCCGCAGTTTTACGCCCCATCTCATAGCTTTACGAACAGTTAGTAACAGTTAGAACATAGTATATAGTTAGAACAGTTAGATCTGTGAGTCATTTGGCCAAATAGCTGTGCATTTGTTAGTACCAATCTTCCATCCTTCTGTTGCCTTTCAACTGCTTCTTAACTCAGTGACCCCAGTCAAGTCGTAAATTTTTTAGGGATGATGGATTCACATGCTACCCTATTGGTTAACAACAAAGATCGCGTCGCATTAATACCAAATGTCTTTCATTGATGACTGCCGGCACCAGGCGCGCATGACTGCCTTCAGTCACGCTATAGGTGTCTAAGGACATTGTCTGTTATATACGGCGCGTAACTCAGCAAATCATAAAATTAATGTAATTCTATAATATTCCATGAATTATATGCATGCAACACATGCGTGGAGTCGTGTTAGTTACTGCGACATGAGTAGACTTTATAGAGCGCTACTTTGGGGGGGGGGGAGAATTTCCTAACAAAGCCAGTACAAAAGTCACCATTTAGAGTAAGACGGTTCTAATATTTATGCGCTACATACTTTCATATTCATTCGTTATATATGCATACTTTTGCGTAAACTTACGCTAAATGTAATTTAATGTATGGGCTCTTTACATTGTAACTTCTTATAATTTTACTGAGATGTGGTACAAATGTCATTTAAAGTATAATACTAAGCAGAACACTGTTAGAATAGTCAAGGCGACTCGTAATGAAGGCATGGACAAGTATGTATGTATGTAGGCTATGTATGTATTTAGACACTTGATATAGCGCCTGTATATCTCAAAGCGAAAATACTTGCAGTGACTAAGCAGCATGGCATCCTTTGACCGTGGCGCTGCGATTGCACGTTTTGAACAATTGAAAGAAAACAGTCTTCCGTTGAATTGTGCAAATGGCTTAAGACTGAAACACTAAATGTCTTCTAGTCTTCCGATTCAAAGTTCTCAATGCTGTATATAAATGCATTGATACATTTATGCATTCGGGTACCTACATAGCGCTTTTTGAAAATCTCTAGAAGGAGTATCATTTCATCCGTCTGTTAATTCGTACAGCCATCGATCCTTCCACCCACCCACACATCCGCCTATCCATCCATCTGTCCATCCATCCATCCATCCATTCAACCATTCATCCCTCAATCCATCAATTCATCAATCCATCAATTCATCCATCCATCCATCCATTGATACATACATCCATCCAGTGACTCATTATCTTTATATATATGCATGTTATATATAACCATGCATAACCCTACTCGGTGGTACAATAAAAACGGACCTAATTATCATCCCTCCTATATGTCTAAACTTATAATCAGGTGCACAGCAACAACAGATAAGTACAAGATAATGTATTTTCATTTAAGAAATAAACGCACCACAATAGTATGTAAAACACAATGTAAACAACTCAAACGTACCAATTCACTTTCCGTCGGTAAATAATAAATGTCAAAGTTTAGTTTTTTGAGCCTCGGTGTAGATGTCGCCAGCGAAATGGTGCCACAGAGCGCCGTTGCTGTTCGCAGCGCATCTTGGCGAGCACAGGAGGATGTCATGGATGATGTCAGTCCCTTCAGCAGCTTACAAATCCAAGCAATGGACGCGTGCGAGGATAATGGAAGAAAATCGGATTTAATTGTTCACCATCATACTTGTATTCTCAGCACCAGCTAAATCAATGCATAACAGAAGCCCACTCTTCAGCAGACTACTCTGTCTACATACCTGCGTCTTCTCCGATTGTATCCGCTTCAACATGAGACTTAATTAGGCTTCTTGTTTACTTCTTATTTCAGACAGCCAAACAATCCGATATTATTCAGAAATGTGGCCTATTTTTGCAGAAATAATTATTTACAATCTCTGTAACTGTCTTTCCTGATTTGGTCCTTTCTTATTTCCTTCCTTTCTTCCTTCCTGTCTTTTCTCTCTCTTTCTTTTTTACTTTCTTTGGCTCTCTCTTTCTTTTTACTTTCTTTGGCTCTCTCTCTCTCTCTTTCTCTCTCTCTCTCTCTCTCTCTCTCTCTGTCGTAGGTCTCTCTCTCATATATATATATATATATATATATATATATATATATATATATATATATATATATATATATATATATATATATATATATATATATATAAGAAAGTGCCTGATGCACAAGAATAGACAGTTTCGAGAGACTAGACGTTCTGAGAACTATATATACATATATAGTTCCCATCCATATATATATATATATCTTCCTCTGTTTCTCTGTCGTTTTATGCTTCTCTGCATCTCTTTCTCTTTCATTCTTTTACTTTATCTCTTTTCCTACACCTACCTCTCTGAATGCATAGAAGATATATAAAGTCGGTAAAACAGTATCTTCGTTTTTAGCCTACTTCCAATAGTCTTCAGGCCAAATTGTTCTTAAATATGACGACTCCAGCGCAATTTGGAAAGCGGCGAGTTCTAAATGTTCTCTCTCTCTCTCTCTGTCTACCTATCTATCTATCTGTCTATCTATCTATCTGTCTGTCTATCTGTCTATCTGTCTATCTATCTATCTATCTATCTATCTATCTATCTATCTATCTATCTATCTATCTATCTATCTATCTATCTATCTATCTATCTATCTATCTATCTATCTATCTATCTATCTATCTATCTATCTATCTATCTATCTATCTATCTATCTATCTATCTATCTATCTATCTATCTATCTATCTATCTATCTATCTATCTATCTATCTATCTATCTATCTATCTATCTATCTATCTATCTATCTATCTATCTATCTATCTATCTATCTATCTATCTATCTATCTATCTATCTATCTATCTATCTATCTATCTATCTATCTATCTATCTATCTGTCTGTCTGTCTGTCTGTCTATCTATCTATCTATCTATCTATCTATCTATCTATCTATCTATCTATCTATCTATCTATCTATCTATCTATCTATCTATCTATCTATCTATCTATCTATCTATCTATCTATCTATCTATCTATCTATCTATCTATCTATCTATCTATCTATCTATCTATCTATCTATCTATCTATCTATCTATCTATCTATCTATCTATCTATCTATCAATCTATCTATCTATCTATCTATCTATCTATCTATCTACCTATCTATCTATCTATCTATCTATCAATCAATCTATCTATCTATCTATCTATCTCTCTTTATCCTTATCTCTATATCCTCCTATAAACTGCATCTTGCATAATGGTGTATAATAGGGTATCTGTTCTAATCTAACAACATTCATAGTAGTTCTTGAAATATCTCGTTGTTTTGTCTCCAAGCAGTGGTATGATAGCCTGTCATGCATGTTGATAAACCATTCGACATAATTTTGTGGACCAAACATCATGACCTGTTTTTTCTAGTGGTTCTGTGCCGCTGCTGTTGTTGTTGTTGCTGCTGCTGCTGCAACAGCTGCTGCTGTCGATGAGGAATTAATAAACAGTGATGCTTTGGCACACGTGCATTGAAGCCTTTTGCTTCTGATACTTTAATGAAGCGATGGAGACAACAAGCCGATCTCAGTTATTATGCCTTCCACTCTTCGACGAAGAGGAGGTGGATGGTAGGCAGAATTTCCTCAATATCTCATTCTTCGTCTTAATTCCCTGATGTATCATGTTTCTGCCACTCCTTCGGATATGTCCATCTTATTGACCAGCCTACGACCACCGTTGTCATCATAATTGTTGTCCATCTTAGCAACACGCTGATTCCTACGACCTGACCCCTCTCAGATTCTAACATGGCACGAAACTCGTGCTGCTACCTGATCCTGAGGACTTTACTTGATATAGAGCCAGTGAATAAGCTGGTATTCTTGACGCAGCGTCTGTCTGGCGCCTAGAAATTGTGGATTTTTGATTTGAATTACATTTAGTCTAATTAAAAATTTTCTAAACAGTATCTTCGGCTGCTGTGTTATATCAATTGGAATTTTCTAACGCCTCATGTTCACGACTGTCTTTTTGGGTTTATCTTTCACTCTAAACTAAAACTACCTCTTTTAGTCTGTCTATGATTCATAAGGTTTCATGTTGTCCGGCTTGATCGTGCAACTCTAAACTACTGCGAAGAAGCATTATTCCATTTTAATTGTTTTGTAAGGTTGCATATACATATACGCTGTTTACCGTGGCCAGTCATGAAAATCGAGCAAAAAGCATAACAACGTTGTAGATTAACTTCAGGAGCTCATACCACTGCTATTAGGGTTTGAAAGAATATTATTCGGTGCAAATCAACATTCTTATGTGTAGTTTTTTTCGACATGCATGTACTGAACTGTAATTCAACATTCCCATAAAATGTTGAAGCCCTTGATTGACTCACCTACAACTTCCATCACAGATGAAAGCACACAATGCAAACTTAGACTTGCTGGCTGATATATATTGTAAAGTTCTCATGTCCCATGCGGAATGTAGAGGAGGCGATTATTTTTTGCTCTTAGCCCTTAAGCCGAGAGTGGACGAATCCCAAGGTCCTGATCACCGGAACAGTGCATCGCAGGGCTTGCCGTTTAATTTCCAGCTTACGCCGGTACTAAACTTTACTGCTTTGTGACACATGTGTGCATAACAACTTGCCCAGTGTCGTTACACGGAATCCACTCAGCAGGCTCGAACCCGCTGCCGTTCGATTACAGATTGAGCGCGATGTATACCGATTAGACCATCGTGTCGCAGTGGGGATCAATAGGGCAACCCAAAAAACGCTGAACACTGGATTGCCTCATTTACAAGATTAAGTGTTTATCGGTTTTTTGAATTTTTAGCATTCGTGTTGGTTTGACAGTGGACGAACGCCGGTCGTCTTTAGCCAAGCACATAGGTGAGTTACCGCTTCATTGAGCTTCTAAACTCTATGAACTCTTGCGTGGTCAAATAAGGCATGTGTATACCCAAGAATGTTATTTGTTTATGAGCATGTCAGTGGACCTCTATATTGCCGTTCGCCTAATTGATTTAACTGTATATAATTATGGAGTGCTCCTACAGCCTCTAATAAGAAAGATTATCTATAAGTGGATTTACAGAGGGTACAATCAATCCTCTCCCTCGCTGCTTGATCTTCCCATCGACAGCGTAATGTGGTTGTACTCATTTTACAGTACAGTTGGCTGGGGGATACAAGTGGACCAGAAATCTAGAAGCATTCTATCTACCTGTCGCCATCAACGCTGGGCTGCACTAGGGTGGCACCCAGAGATAGTTAGGTATCAAAGTAACTGATCAGCTCGGAGTGGGTTAGCCTGTTGTATGCAGGGTAAAATGTTGGAAGCCCGACCCCAGGGGCAGAGGGAGAGGCCCCTACAGCATTCTTTGAACTGGTGACGGAAACTGTATCGATACATTTGATGGGCAAGTCCTTGCCCGAGTCCTCCTCCGGGCCACTCCCGAGAGGGAGGAGTCTTACCTATGGAGCAGATTGAATGTCAAAGTGAACAAAGTGAAGAAATTCAAAAAGAGCAAGGGTAACGGCCTGGAGTGACTAGTACTCTCTTAAGGTAGTTAAAAAAGATCATGCCACCTTTTGTATACGATCAAGGAGTTTTTAAAAACAATCTCGACTTGAAGGTTCGTAGTGCTCCTGAATTCTGGTTGCAACAGTTTCGGAGATTCAACTTTACATTTACATCCTACATATTTACATTTGCATTCACGTTGCAGCTTTAGGCGCTCTATCTCTTTAGATGCGAGAACATGGGGGATTTAGTGCGTTCAATATATAAATGACAGAATGGACTTTTCTTCATAACTAACACAAATGTGATACAAAGTACTGCCGAGCTTCAGCCAGTTGGAATCTTTTTAAATTGCATCATTCATCTTTGGAAAGAGTTTCTCCGGGATGTTGGCCTAATTGTTTTCTCATGACTCGTTTTATAGTAAACAAATCAGGCATCACGCAAACCTGTCGTGAAGTGTACGTGCACAATGCATCATTGCCGAGATATAACTTGAACGCAGCGTTGGTTGGATGATGATGAATGATGCTTTAGTTATTAGACAGCGGCGCTTAATAAACGCAGAAATAACAAAGTGGCGATTTATGAAATGGATCTGAATCATAACACGACATGTACTGCAGCTGTCTGTGCGTGCGTGTTGTATTTAAGAAGGCAATTTCTAGGGAGAATTGAGGAACTTCCCCGTCGCTGGAAAGCTTTCCTGTCACTACTTCTGCATAGTAAGCTTAATAGCAGAGAGACGGAGGGACGTCTAAGTAATTGGAGGGAGGGAGATTTCGTTCATCGTCTTGTCAACAGGGATCAGATGCCAGGCAAGCAAAACGGAAATGATTATGGAATAGTAAATTTTGTACATAAAGATAATAAGGAACAAATTTTTAATTTTATTTATTTATTTAAAGCACTTGTAACTCTCGCAGTGTAAGTACACCTGAATCTGAGGCGCGGACGATATGATAACAATAGTCACTATAATATAATAGTACAATAACAATAGTTACTAGGACTGTACAAATTTTTTACACTTTTTCTGTAGGGACCGTGTGACCTCGACCCTGCTCATTTTCGACGGATTTATCGGATGAGACCCTTCGTCATCGTTGACTGTCTGAATGGATAGAGCGCCATTTAGGGTCCTCACGTGGAACAATGCTGTAAAATATATAGTCACGATCGGGATATCACCTGCCATCATCTTTCTCAAATGTATTTATCACAGTCAGCTAGTATAGCAATCCAGTGTGTGCATGTTTATTGGAATTATGGAGGCACTTATGTTCAAGATCATGGTACGGATCGATAATGCAATTTATGTACAGTTAGGCTAAGTGTAGAAGTATGCATTATACTATTGCTATGGTTGTCTGTTAGAATCTTCTATAATTTTAAACTCAACAGTCATAGACACCAGGTACTAAATTTTTTATTACTATCGTTAGAACTAAAATAGTCCTCTTCAGCATCAGTTGCGAGTTTCGTTAATGTGTAGAACAATAAGAGACCCCGCAGGCTCGTAGAACCAGACAGAGAAGCATCTCGTCCGTGCATAGATTGCAGTTGTTGTTTCCATCTTTGCCTTCGAAGAGGAATTACGACAACTAAATTGGTATTAGGTGACATCATAACATTTAATGACAAATGACGTTAGGTGATTAAATGGCATTAAAGTAATTATTAAATGACATTAAATGACAAATTACGCTGAATATCATCATACAGTTAATGAGAAAAATAACATAATACGGTAAAATCAACATAACATCTCACAGTAATAAGTTTAAGCAATAAGAATTATAATAACAATCGTTAACTTTATATTTCTTTGGAACAGCCAAGATAATCAATTTATTCTCAACCGACTGTTTCACTCCCGTTTGGTTTTAGATTTACTGGAGGCACCAAAATCGAAGATGATGGCTTTCGATTTTTCACACTGTTCGACAATGTGATCAATGTTCATATCACATGACAGGCCGGGAATTCCTACCCGGGTCACACGTGGAAGCATTTTACCACGAATTTATATCTGACATGTTGTCACGCTTTACTGCAGAACCTCTGAAGCGTCTTTCTTGTGCATCGATCCATGAACCACATCTGTAACCCGTTTGCCTGAAGGCGTGTGTCAGACCGCGATTGACGGATCCGTCACGCTGTTCCGCTTCATTGATGGCAGCGTGACGATGACACCGAGACCAGCAGAATGAACATTGGATCCAGCAGTTAGTGATGGTGTGATAGACTCCCACATACACGGCTGCTTAGCAAAACAGGCTAACATAGCGCTGTGGATTAGGGGACATTAGGAAGAGCGATCGGCTTGTAAGGCAGAGAATACAGATTCGAGCCCCCTCTGAGACGGTTACTGTGTAGGAACCTTGAGTCCTTCACTCACAATTGCTCAGCGCTATCGATCATTAGATAATGCAGCTGGGCAATGCAGAAATTATAACTAAGCCTAAATTCCACTCGACAAGATCGTTCAGCTGAAACTGGACTCCATTTAACGGCACATCGATAAGTGCTAATTGTTCTGATGGAAGAAAGCTTGGACCGACATGCTCTATTGCCTCAGCGGACAAATCTGGAAAGGTTGTGATCTGCTGTCGTTTCAAGTCCTGCGCGCGATGAGTTCAGAAGGATATACTCAATCTCAATTGTGGACCACGGGAAACTATCAAGTAAAAAGCCACGGTGGTGTTGCAGCCAACAGCAGCAGCAGCAGCAGCGACAGTACTCCAAGAACTGCAATACGGCAACAGAGTTCATTATCCTTAGCCAAGCAACATTCGCCTTTATAAGGACATTGTAAATTCATGGATTCTGGCGTATTGAAATGCACGCCCCAGAAGATGTTTCTGCAGTGGCACAAAAGTACAACTGACCACCAGTGAAGCTGTCAGATGAAGCTCATGTAGAACTATTTTCGTTTGTCGCTAACTATTTCTATAACTATTTTTGTACGCAAACCGCCATCCTCGTGATCAGCTGACCAGTCCAGGTATGTTGTGTCTATCTAATTTTCTCTGTCTGTCATACGAACCCTTTTGATATCAGAATCGGAATTCTGGTCCGAATTTCATTGACTGATCTCCTGAGTCGTATCGACCGCTGAGCATTCTGGGTCTCCTTCCAGAAAGACCGATCAACTGCTCTCTGCAAGGGTTCATATCCTATGTTCACGGATCAGGGACCCATTACGTCCTGTCTTCACGGCTGAATGATCAACAGTGCCGACTGATTACTCTCGCTACGCCGATTGTCCGTCAACGAGTGGCCTTCGAGGGAGTCAGGAGGTTGAAAGAGGAAGATGGAGACTGAATTTATTGAAAGGGGAGATTGTTTGACTAGATGGTCTAGTCTGCAACATAGATCGTTAAGGTAGTTTCTCGTAGTTAGTTAACACAAAAACACAATTATAGAAGTGTGGAATATGCAGGAAGGGTTTGGTTCCAGGTCAAGGTCCAAGAGTCAGCTAGGGAGACAGTCAGATGGCTACGGTCTATGACGTTTGGAAATGAACCGGAAAGTGAGATAAGGGGAAGAGGAAGAAGCTAGTCACAGAAATGACCAATGTATAAATTGCACGGAATTGGCTTCTTCCTTGAAAGGACCTCTGACATCTAAATCAGTCATCGCCGAAAATTTATAGCTGCGGACCGTCTGTAAAATACGTCGTTGTCAGCCTAATGATGACAGATATAATGCCTTCGGCGGCCAAGTCAGTTGTGACGACGTCATCTGCTCAATGCAATGCTGCATTGGAAATTAATGGCCTCACATCGACCGCTGTCCCTTCCAACCAAACAATAGCAGGACGCTCAGATCAATCGCCTGCAGTGATTGGAAGGGAACTTCATCTTCGCTAAGATTGATATGTCCTTATAAAGGCTCTTTGGTCTCTGTGTGTCTGTCTGTCTGTGTGTTTCTGTATGTCTGTATGTGTGTCTGTATTTGTGTCTATATTTGTGTGTCTGTGTGTCTGTCTGTATTTATGTGTCTATATTTGTGTCTGTGTGTCTGTCTGTCTGTGTGTCTGTCTGTGTGTCTGTCTGTCTGCGTGTCTGTATGTATCTGTATCTGTCTGTCCGTCTATCTGTTCGTCCATCGTGTTTGTCTGTCTGTATAGATCTTGTATAGTTTAAATTTAAATTTAATTTAAATTTTCTTGTACAGTTTAAATTTAAATTTAATTTAGATTTTCTTGTACAGCTTAAATTTAATTTTATTTGGGTTTGATAAAGCTGCTATTATGCAGACATGCTGATATAGACCTACAATTCTATTTGTCACCATGAACGCAGGAAAATATTAGGTCTAAAAAATCTACGCTAACTTAAACTGAAGATGGATTTATTTATCTGTCGTTTATCTCGCATACGTTAAGCCTATATACGGAGGTAGAGACAAAGTCTTTATAATCATAAGGAGAAGATTATGAATAAAGCTAATGAGGAAAGTGACGATTGTTCCTACAAAAGGTGCAGTTATATAGCGCATTTGTGAGGTTTTAGAAATGCTTTACTCGAATGTCTTCATCCTAAAATAGCCTACATGCTTGTCATCAACAGCAACGGATGTTGAATAGGAAGCGTGTTGTTAGGCGCCGTTTCTCTGACATACGAGTATGCAGTCAAATGATGATGATGTATTATGTCTCCTTGATTTGTATAAAAAAACGAACGAATCATGATTCATCCAGAGCATTTATATAGCGCCCTTTCAGTATATCTGCTCACAAAGATGGTAGCCCAGATCCGACGAAATAAAACAGTTTTTAAAAGTTTATAAAAATTGCTTCTAGCGTCGATGGCCAGAAAACGACGCAGTTCCAGAGTAATGCCATTCCAGGTAGATGACATAACCACAGAAAAATCACGACGTTGTGGGGATTATAAGATTGGGGAGATAATGTATGAGGTGCATCATTAAGATATTCTAATTAATTCAATTTATCATCGGCTTGCTTGAGGTCAATTGGCTATATTTGAGATTAACATGAAAATCAATGCTTATCAAAATTATTATTATCAAGTCAAAACTTATATTTCCTAGTATTATTCGTAATATAGTAGGCCTAATGTTCGTCACTTACATAATTGTCATTAGACATAGGCCAAGTCCAGATAGAAAAATATATGAATTGTTTTTTTAATCAAATTTAGTCGATCTGCATGACTCGTGAGTAAATGTTACTACAATCATTTGACTTTTTATTAAAACAGCAAATTATTAGAAATTTCGGTGAACAGATACTGCTGTATCTTAATTGTTAGTGCGAACTGCGATCCTTTTTCACTGTGTGCACATAACCGGACGTTGTGAAGCCGGATAGCAGCGAGTTGAATTTGCTAAACTTCAAATGTAGTAATTTCGGTGTACGGTTTAACTGTCTGCGTTAACCGTAAGTATTTCTTACTGCTTGAAAATTGAAGTCATGAACATGCATTTCAGCGATTTGAGCTTCAGAGACTTGACGCATTGCTGTGCTGTTTACAGGTTTCAGTAATGTTGAATCGACTGTTCATTATGCCTTTGTTTACGAACGGATTCGCCTTGTTACCGATAAGCAGAAGTATTGGTTCGTGAACAAATGGACAGTTGTAAACAATTCCTCGGAAGCGTTATCTATCGTCTCCATAGCATCACATTTGCATAATAGAATGTTCTACGGCGCTATATAAATTGTCTTATTATTATTATTATTATTATTATTATTATTATTATTATTATTATTATTATTATTATTAATTGACCTGCATTAGCTAGTGCGGCTTCTGCCAATCTGTGCTTCTGTATTTTCTTCATTTTTGATTTTCTTTATTTTTGGTTTGGTGTGCGCCGCCACAGCCTAGTGGTTCAAATCCTCGCCAGGGCAGACATTCCTTCAGCACATTCATTCAGCACCCTTCAAAATATCTGTGCTACTCATAAGGAAAGTCCTTGTAGCCCACCCAAGCGAAAGAAAGAAGTGTTGATAACAGATAGATGTACTGTACCTGATCAGGAGATCCCAAAATATCTAGAGTAAAGCCATGCAGAAAAAATGGTTCAACCACTGAAAACGCACGACGTCGCAGTCTCTAGTTGTGTGCGACGATGGAAACATACAGGTTATGCACGGATGGACGGTTGTGCTTTCGTTGCAGCCTCATACATAAATACATACACACATGCACACACATACATACATGCATACATACTATTGAACAATCAAAGAAACATACATCTATACATACATACTTTCTTACATACATAAATACATACATGCATGATTACATACAATCATACATACATACATACATACTTACATATATAAATACACACATAAATACATACATATACAATATATGGGTATGCATATCTATGTATGTTGGAATGTATGTATGTATGTTTTGGTTGGTTGGTTGTTTGTTTGTATCAATGTACAAAAATGCAACAGTCTTTATGGCAAGAATACGAAGTCCAAGGTCACTCCAGGTTTGAACAGATGAAGGACCGGCACATAGGATTTCGCGCAGAGTTTAACTGCATAACTGTTATAGCTTAACTACTATACAGTTAAACTCTGTTGAAAGAGCTTAACTTTTTAATTGTTTTAATTGTTGGAACGGCGGGATGTCTTCTGCTCGACGGGGCGATGAAGAACATTCATTTCGGCCCTTTTGACGAGGGTGGCCAGTGGCTCCGGTGGATTCCAGCTCGGATCATGCAGCGGAAGAACCGTCTGATCCGCCGAGATGGATTTGAAACTGTCTGCACATCTGTTACGTGACTGGCAGAGCACAGACATGTTGTGTCTTCCGTCAAGAAGTTCTTTTCCTTGAGCGTGGAAGAAGTTTCGATTGGACCGCGGATAAGTCGACCTGACCTCCATCGTAGGTGGCTCAGAGGGGTCAATCTGGATCGGTCTTGCGAGTAGATAGGCCGCAAGGACACCGCTGACCATTGCAAGGCAGCAGAGCAAGGCGCCTGCCACGAGAATCAGTCGGAAGGCTAGGAGGTTGAGACGCCTGGACTGCTGCAGACCGCCTCTCTTGTATGCCCTGTAGGATCGGACGGAGTAGAAGACGGCTGGAATGCCAAGAACTGGAATGACGACGGCTAGTACGGTAGAACAGGCAATATACTCCAAGGATCTGGAAATGTATTAAAACCATTCATTTATATGGCGCTTTAAGAAGGCTCACATCACGAAATATGTAGTAGATTAACTGACGACCAGAAAAAAACGGCGAATCAGTTAAATTATTAATTATTTTTTTTAAACGAAGCCTTTACAAAGCCGCAAATTGTGTAATAAATTAAAAGACAATTAAGAACCAAGAACAAGCTCTATCTCTATATCTCCGTCTATCTGTCTGTCTGTGTGTGTGTGTGTGTGTGTCTGTCTGTCTGTCTGTCTGTCTGTCTGTCTGTCTGTCTGTCTGTCTGTCTGTCTGTCTCTCACCTCACTATCTTTTAGTCCCCAAATTCAAACCCCGGCGCCGAACATGAATATGTCTGTTGAAGTGTTCAACTCACTGTCTGACGTAGAAGGAATTTCGCCAGTTGCATCCCGTGGATCTCCGACGTCTTTCATCTCGAAATTCCGAAGCTAAGACACCACACTGAGAAGCAAAATGATATGAAATGGCAGGAGCAGGATTAAGAAGATGAGAAGAAAGAGTAGGAGGAGTAACAGGAGAAGGAGGCGAAGAAGGAGGCGGAGGAGAAACTTCATTCGTCGCATTCGCCATTAATTCTTCCACATCTGTCTTTTTCTCTGTCGTTTCCATCCGTTGGGCAACTGGATGGATCATTCCGTCTTCTGTCTCGTTCAGCTGAACGAAGCTGTCTCTGGAATGTTCTTTTGAGTTCAGAAGACACTCCTCGACCTCGGTCTCCTGCAATTTCAGTGCAAAAAAACTTTCAAAAGAAACATTCAGCAACAGCTGTTTCGCGTAGATCGAACACAGAGGCTTCATTCCTTATCCCTCGTTGAGATACCGAAACTCAGCGCAAGACCAAATTTATTTTCACCCTAGTGTATTTGCAGAGACAGACAGACACACACACACACAGACACACACAGACACACAAAGACACACACAGACACACACAGACACACGGGCACAGGCACACAGAGACACACACAGACACACACAGACACACACAGACACACATAGACACACAGACCGACTGACTGACTGACTGACCCACCTACCCACCCAAACCCACCTACCCACTCAGACTGACTTACAAGACCGAAACGTAGACAGATATATGAGCCTCAAGATCATCTGTATTACCAAGTCCTTGACCTTTGTGTGTCTATCATATCGGACAGAGAAGCGTAAAAGCCAAGGTTAAGGTCAAGGTAGCACATACGTTTAAACTCTTCCATGACGCATCTTTCGGCTACAGCACAAACACGAACACAACAGTCGAACAACAACAGCAAAACAGCCTCTTAATCTCCCAGTTGCACTGGTAATCATTTTAAAAGCCGAAACGATGGAGGACTGAGTTGACCAAATTGCCTGACTTTTGGTGGATGGTCACCTATTCAGCAACTAACCGGGCTTGATGTTTCTTAACGTTCACGTCTTTGCCAGCCGGATCCACTCGATGATCCGCCAGTGGTTAGAATCTCTGTTTCTTATTAAACGCCTGCAGATATTATTTAAATAATCTGAAGTTCACAGAGAGGTACGGAAAAGTGCGTTTGCTGGCGACATCTGTCGAACGTCTGGGTATTTCACAAGCATAATATGTCCTACTCCTGGGTTTTCGATTAACGAAGGTTTTGGCTCATCCAAGTTTCAAAATCTAATGGGACGTATACCTAGAAGAGACGGTAGTGATGTCCCTGTCTAGGATTATTGCGCTTTCCCAGTTGTACTGCTCTGGATATGCGTTTATACTGCATGAATATGTAGCCTACAACATAGGCATAATGAAGTGTTCTCCATGTCTCACGTCTGGCGAGCTATGCGGCGCTTTTATGCAGTGGGTCTAAATAAGTTAAATATGCTAGAATGTGTTTAAGGTAAGGTAAGGTAAGTAAGGTAAGGTAAGGTATGTAAGGTAAGGTACAGTAAGGTAAGGAAATGGTTAAGGTTAGGTCAGTTAAGGAGAAGAGAAGTGAGTTCAAACGTCTTCCTCACGATCGAATCACGGATGTCTGTTACTTGGCCATCCGGATATCCATTTTACAAATCTCAAACATAAGACCTACCTGCATTTTTGTCACATTTAATGCATAAATTGCGCATTTGACAGGATCCAAAATGGCGCTATATAACTGCTCAGCAACAATACATAGGCCTACGTATACCAGTTTTTATATGCATGCCTAGATAAGGATTTATATAACCATGTATAAGGTGATTCAACATAACCGCAAGCATGCAACAAGCGATTCATGTATTGTATATATATAGGACTATATATATATATATATACATTCATATTTTTATATAGGCGTAATATTATATTATGCATATATCTCTTATTTATCCTTATGTAAAGTGCTCTGATCTAAAGACTTCTATAGCGCCGTTACCATAATGCCGAAAGCATCAGTCGATGGTAGCTTTAAGTGAAATCACAATCAAAGATCGTAATCCCTTGGAGAAGTCAGGAAGAATTCCAATGGGTCAGAGAAACCGTAAGCCAGTTTACGGTGGATAAGCAAGCTGAAGGAGACGAGTCATTAGTTTAGTCCTGAATGCCATCAACGAACTGACAGAACTAACTAAACTGGGTAGTGAATTCCAAAGCTTTGGACCAACTGCTGAAGACGTCCCAGGACTCAACCTTGTTCTTGCGTCAGGTACCACATCAGTCACAGCATCCGTTGATTTGAGTGCAATATTTATGGATATGAGGGATGAGCATGGAACGTAGACAGGTCGACTGATCTAAATGTTGCACTCTGTGAACTATAAAGCAGACTTTGATATGAATTCTTTGGTCAGTGGGCAACCAGTGCAGTGGATATAATATTGGTTTAATATACTGATATTTAAGGGTTGTGTTATAGCTCTGGCGAGACGGTTTGAATCATTTGTAGTCTGTGCAGTTTTGCTTCATAGTTAATTATTCTGGAGTGTGATGATGAACACAGATAATACAATACATGGTTTCGAGATGTGTTATGGTTGCATATGTATGCAATAGTAATAGATCGTATATATGATACATAAAATGCTGACAGCACCGAAATTTGACAGGAAAAATTCGATTTCATAGTAATTTCTCTCATTTCGCCAACACATAGGAGCTGGACTCAACATAGGCAGAAACGTCTATGCAATAGGCAGCTTATATTTAGCTATAAATACAAATATATATATATATATATATATATATATATATATATATATATATATATATATATGTATATATATATATATATAGTCCTATACATATGCGTATATATACGCCTATACTGGACAACATGTAGGCGTATAATTATATGACCTACAAAAATCTCAATTTCTCTTTATAATGTGAACTTATATGCGTAATTATTTGTGAATGGTTCGCTTCTAGACTTGTTTGCGGGTAAATAAAAAAGCATACACTATTCAGTGGTTTTAAGTAATGAGGCAAAGACGTATCCAGGAGGATGCCTAACTTCTGCCCCCCCCCCCATCTGAGTTTAGGAATGTAAGCCTTGGACTGGGCCGAAGCTACAAACATTCGCTATAGCCGTAGTATACATGCTAAGCACATCTGCAATTAGAAAATTTTTAAGCTCTTGAACTGATAATCCTCATATAAATCATCATCATCATCATCATCATCATCATCATCATCGTCATCATCATCATCAGCAGCAGCATAATCGTCATCATCATCATCAGCAGCAGCATAATCGTCATCATCATCATCAGCAGCAGCATAATCGTCATCGTCATCATCATCATAATCGTCATCATCATCAGCAGCAGCAGCAGCATAATCGTCATCATCATCATCATCATCATCATCATCATCATCATCATCATCATCGTCAGCGGTTTGGTGGCGATGGGTGCAAATGAATGATCTCCATAAATGTGGATATCACCTTATTATTGATCCTTAGCACATGTTAAATTGAAGCAGCGGTCCCTTCTTAGCCCTGCCAATGCAATTGTATGACTCATCAATCTTTGTCTGTCTGTCTGTCCGTCCGTCCGTCCGTCTGTCTGTCTGTCTGTCGTCTAATATAAAATTACAATGCCAGAACGTCATCAGACTGACATGAACTCCGCACGGCGACACCTGGCTGTCGTATAGGCCTAATTATGTATGCATGGCTCACCTGATTTTCACAATAAGGAGGTTCGGCTTGGCCGATGTCTCGTTCCAGGCTGATCGGAATGCCTTCTCTTTCAGAGGGATCGCCCACTTCCATGACGCATGCTTCTGCACCACACATTTCCATTTCTCCACTTAAATTAGGCAAATCGACAAGGAAAAGAAAGCAGAAAACCAGGATGGTGAAGTTGCTACAGCAACTGAGGTGGTTTCAGTCGAAGCCACTCCTCAAAAGTGAAAGAGACTGCTCCAAAGTGTGTCATCATCCTTCGGTTACGTACACATACAGACTGGTAACAGCCAGATGCAGATTGGATGCTAGCGTAAGCCTATATATAGGCCTACGGAAGACTTTGTTTTGCGCCTCACATTTCATATCTGGGTAAATAGTTTAATAGTTCAGGAGATTCATGCACGTGCCAACCAATGAGCTGCTTTGGTTGCAGCAGCTGAAGGCGATGTCTCCCTGCTTATGGAGGTGGAATACATTGATACATTTTCCAGCCTATAACAGTAAAAGGCTACCTAGTTTCGTCGAATAGAAATAGGCTAATGACCCGCGCGTGTTTCTGTATATAGGTCACTGCACGCATGCGCAGACCATCCTAGTAGGCTTATGTCCTACGCAGGGACAGGCCAATATTCTTCCCAGTAAACTGGTATATGGGTTTCTTGTCTTCGTTTGTCAGTGTCTGTCTGTTTGTCTATGCAACTTGTCTGTCTGTCTCTGTCTGTCTGTCTCTGCAACTTGTCTGTCTGTCTGTCAGACAGACAAACAGACAGTCTAGTCTGTCTGTCTGTCTGTCTGTCTGTCTGTCTGTCTGTCTGTCTGTCTGTCTGTCTGTCTGTCTGTCTGTCTGTCTGTCTGTCTGTCTGTCTGTCTGTCTGTCTGTCTGTCTGTCTGTCTGTCTGTCTGTCTGTCTGGTCTCCATATGATCTGTAAAGAGACTACACAGGCAATGCATGTGAGCTCTCCCATTCTCTACGGGATACAGCAGAAGCTGCTGCAGCAGAGAAAATGAAGCCTGTGAACGATGTGCATCTCATTTTTAACTTCTTCATGATAAACAGCGCGCAGAGCCTGCTGCGGTTCTAACGGGGTTAATCAAAATATAAGTAACATCAAAAATCGTTTTCCTCACAAGTATCAAACCAGAAGTTAACAGGAGAATATATATAAGGACAGCAACCGCAACTGGGTTAGTAAATGAAATGTGTAGGAGGCCTATAGCATATCTACTAGTATTAGGCCCTATATGCTAATACTTTTGTAGCGCATTTCTTCTTCCGATTTGAGAAACTTTTCGGCCAAATACGACGAAGCTATTCTGAGCATTATTCGGGTTCGAAGCGAATAGAATATTCGGTATAGCGCTGTTACAAATTATACAGATGCGAAAAACTGTTTTGTGTGCAACGTGTTTTAGGCCTACATTGTGAAACACTGACGCATGTGTGAGGTGACTGCATAGCATCGTAGCATCAAGAGTTTAAGAAATTTTCTGCAAAGTCTACGTCTTACATTAAAAATTATATGATCAACTTGTAAATAAATTTATCAGCGCCATACAGAAGCTGCACCAGGGAGACCAGCTTATCCACGGGCGCTATATCAAATCAAACCAAATCAGTAAGCGTCAGATTGCTTGGTCAGTTTCGTTCCCAGGCCAGAATCCGGGGCTCAGGCTGTAACTGTAATTGCTTCTGAAACCATCAATTACATTTAAGTGTAATTGAAATGGTGTAATTGTATTGCTGTAATTGACTTTTGTCATTTGCTGAAAACCTAGGCATTGTAGCGAACCCCATTGATTGCGCATTTGGTTAGAGTTGTAATGAGTTAGATTTACATACTTACTATTGTTGAATTTAGTGTATAGTCTAGCTAGAGTAGCTAATTAAGATTAAGATTTAAGATTAGCCGGCCAGCTACAGAATAGGTAGGGTTTTCTATTTAAGAAATTGGCCAGCCTAAGTAAATAATTAGATTTTAGTTAGTTTAGCTGGACTTTTGGGCGGTTTTGACTGAAGGTTACGGAGCAAGACAGTCGTCCAATTGGATTAATGCAGACGGTGAATCTGCAAAATTGAAACATACCATTGAAATTCAAACAGCTGATCACCGTGGAAACGAGATCGGGTGACTGAGCGTTTGCCACGTATGCCGATTACGTCACATCAGAGCAGACGAACTATGACTGCGATTTCAGCAATTTAAAGGGAGGTAAATGCTCCTGTTTCATCGACTTCACAAAGGCTTTCGATATGGTACAACACGATCAACTTTGGCTAACTATGCTCGAGATGGGCTTCCCAACTCATCTGGTTCAACTTTTGCAAAACCTGTATAAACAGCAGCGCGCCGCCGTTAGGGCAGACAATCTCGTGTCTGCATGGTTCAGTGTTATAAAGGGAGTCCGGCAAGGATGCAATCTTTCTCCGTGCCTGTTCAACATACTGGCAGAACAAGTGATGCGAAAAGCACTGCAGGGATTTGCTGGAGGCTTCAGAATTGGGGGTGAGACCATCAGCAATCTCAGGTATGCCGATGACATCGTCTTGCTGGCCACATCACCAGAGGAATTACAGGTGTTGATGAGGCGTGACGAGAACGCTGCAAATGAATATAACATGTTGATCAATGCGAAAAAGACGAAAGTAATGGCGAACATAGACCAAGTGCTTGAGATCAGCGTGATTGGTGGAAGGCTAGAGCAGGTGGACTCTTTGTGTACCTGGGGAGCAGAGTGAACAAGGAAGTGGAGTGCACGGGCTAGGTGAAGTCGAGGCTAGCAATGGGTATGGCAGTCATGGTCAAATTGACAAAGATGTGGATGAACAAGTCAATTAGCACCAGGACCAAACTGCGGTTGATGAAGACATTGGTGTGGCCAGTGGCAACGTACGGATGCGAGGCATGGATGACGAAGAAAGAAGAGAAGCGTATCCAGGCGTTTGAGAACGGATGTCTTAGAAAGTTGCTGCGGATTTCATGGACAAAAAAGATGACCACAGAACGAGTCTATCAACTGGCTGGAACAAAAAGCGAACTGTTGGGACATATTAAAGCACGCAAACTGCGTTACTTCGGTCATGTAATGAGACACCCTCAGGACACTATTGAAGCTGGCGTTATGTTGGGTCTCATCGAGGGAACTAGAAGACGTGGAAGACCAAGAATAAGTTGGATTGACAATGTCATGGCGTGGACTGGCCTGTCGGGCACGATGATGGTGAACGCTACGCGCGACAGATGGCGTTGGGAGAGGATAGTCCGTACATGTAGTCAACCGTCGCGAAGCGACGATGGCGTTGTGACATGACATGAAACGCTGCGTTACTCGTGGTTAATGAGCCGTTGTGGCAATAGTAATAAGTCCATAGACTCACCGATCGAAGTTGGTGTCGATTCGGACGAATTAATCGAACGCTGGGTTTAGTCAGTTATCAGCATTGTGGCTGAGAAACTGTGAAATCTTCAACGTAGCGATAGTCGGTGAACTTAACGCGTATAGATAATCGAACTGATATTAGAGAAGGGAACCAGCGTCGCGGCGTCTGCGCTTTATTTCTCAATTCTATATTTTCTAACTTTTCGACGTCTTTTCTGAATTTTTTAATTTTTCTTTCTTACCGGATTTATGCTCTGTCTTTGGTGAGTTCGTTCCTATTTGTTTCAACATTTAATCAACTTAAGATTCGCCTAATTTTTGTCCTTTTTGCACTCGTTCGCCTGCGTCTTTACCCTCCGCCATTTTAGCTTCATCAAACTGCCACGTCATCTTAGATCACATAATTGACCTTCATCAAAGGTTGATGAATTTCAAAGTGTTCAGAATATTACTTATCAAATGTGATACTTGACACAAAAGCCGATAATAGAGGGAGTACTGGTACCCCTCCATCATAGTCTTTTGTCTCAAAAGTTATATCTGGACGCTGTGTATTCTATCACCTAGGTGCAGCGGCGTTGGATGGTGGTGCTGTCGTGGACTGTAGCTGCCAATGCCCATTGTCGTTCTATGATTTTGATGCTGGTTGGTCCACTAACTCTGACCATGTTGTCGTGTGTCAGCTTGGGATGGAAACCTGTTGGTTGGGGGGCTCAGCATGCGTAGGCAAGTCTGCTACTAGTGACATTTCTGGTTATCTGAACACTGCTCTCTGAATGACGGAATTTTTGTTCCTGATGACATTTGACACCAGTTAGGGTAGCACAGGTACCACCTCTGTAAGGTACTTAAAAGGCACCATGTCAAGTATCCAGATGTATACATACATATACAATGGCAAATTGTACGGCTTACTGCATCGGTTCTTTCCAAATTGAGCCTGCCCCCAAAAAAGGCACAAACAACCACGCCATCTGGCAAATTGTATGGAAGGAGGTGGAAGAAGGCTGACCAATTATCCATATTGATGAAAATGACAAGCTTCAGTCATTCTGGATCCAAGCTGAGCCCGGCATAAGTGTTCAATGCTTTCTTGTTTGAAAACGACGCTGAAAATGTATTGTAATATATGAGATTATTACCGGTACTGTCAATGGAACAGAAATCAGTTATGTAGACAACCTTAAATACCCAGACTGTTTTGCTGGTTGCAGCTAAGTCATTCAAATTTAGTCTGCATGAAATGAAAGTGAATTTTTATAAATTATTATGTTTATTACCATTTTTTACACAATTAAGTTCAATATGATAGTGGTTAGTCTGCATGAAATGAAAGTGAAGTTTTATAAATTATTATATTTATTATCATTTATTACACCATTAAGTTTAATATGATAGTGGTTAGCATGGTTTTCTGTCTACCAAAAGGTCAGAGTTAAAATCCCAGTGCAGAGACAATGATAATTAAAGATATATGCTACAGAAAAAGTTCAGTTACAAAATGCATGCTGTGCGGTGTCAATGGAAGAATCAGTTGGCAAGGCACAGGTCTGGTCATCTACACCAATACGTTTAGGTCTGGTCATCTACCCCGATACGTTCAGGTCATATACGCCGATACGCTTAGGTCTGGTCATCTACCTGATACGTTTAGGTCTGGTCATCTACCTCGATACGTTTATGTCTGGTCATATACCCCGATACGTTTAGGTCTGGTCATCTACCCCGATACGTTTAGGTCTGGTCATCTACCCCGATACGTTTAGGTCTAGCCATCTACCCCGATACGTTTATGTCTGGTCATCTACCCCGATACGTTTATGTCTGGTCATATACCCCGATATGTTTAGGTCTGGTCATCTACCCCGATACGTTTAGGTCTGGTCATCTACCCCGATACGTTTAGGTCTGGTCATCTACCCTGATACGTTTCGGTCTGGTAATATACCCCGATACATTTAGGTCTGGTCATCTACCCCGATACGTTTATGTCTGGTAATCTACCCCGATACGTTTAGGTCTGGTCATCTACCCCGATACGTTTAGGTCTGGTCATCTACCCCGATACGTTTATGTCTGGTCATCTACCCCGATACGTTTATGTCTGGTCATATACCCCGATACGTTTAGGTCTGGTCATCTACCCCGATAAGTTTAGGTCTGGTCATCTACCCAGATGCGTCTAGACTAAGTAAATGAAGTCTGCTAACAATTCAGTCAAAAACTGCACTGAAATCAACAGACTCAATTTTCAGCGATGTTAAAGAAGTGTTTTGACCATCAGTCAAGTAAATAATTAATAAATGAATCAGTAAAATATGACTAACTAAGGTTAGGCACATAGGGCGTGCTCAGGCAACAAGCCTCTTCTTTGTTCACAAGCTAAAAATATGGAAAAAAACAAAATTTTAAATTAAGATAAAAGAGTGATCATTATTACATTTATTTATTATTTATTGCATTTATTATTATTTATTACACCATCAAGTTTGATATGAGAGTGGCTATCATGCTTTTCCGCAGAATAACCACAAACTCATATCGTGCATTGCAAACAGCTTTATGTATTTCTAATTTGTACACATTAACCCTCTCAGTATCCTGCAGATGTATAAGTGCAGTAGTGAAAGGGTTAATACCCATGTCTGTCTCAAAGTAAGTAAGTAAGTAAGGCATTTGTTACTTTACCAGTGAATGCTCACCCAGTTACAGCAACACAGCAGCTAGACAACCTTTTTATCGGTGGTCTGATTTAACATGCTATCAGTTGAACAATTCTTTGGCAAAACTTGAGTTGGAAATTCTAACCTGGAACTAAAGGCGAATGTTTAGCCAAGAAATAGGATTCAACTGGAATTTAAAATAAAAAGTGAACTGGGATTTTGCTAAAGTCTCAACCAAAATTTAACCAAAAAGACTTAATAAGAGTTTATCCAAGGAAGACTTGCTTGGAATTTAGCCAGCACTCAACCAGTATTTATCCAAAAAAGGCGCAATTCAAAACTTGCCAAAAAGAATCAATCAGAACTATATCAGAAATGACTCAAATGAACAACAGCCACAAACGACTTAGCCAAAACAACTCCAATGGAGTCTAGCAAGAAAGAAAGGAATCAAATCATTATTAGCATTGGCGGAAAATGCAGCCGATTACCCCATTCAGGTGTTGTGTTAGTATAATCCCGGCAGTCTGCTATTGTACCTTACAGAAATCTCCTGTTGTTTGCAAAATTCATTGCAAAGATTGCAACTTTCAGGGTAGATGTTCTGGCCATTAAGGAACTAAAAATAAATAAAAAGAAATAATTATAGCGACTTGACTATAAGTAAAAAAATAAATTTACACCGAAAATGTTCTAATGATTCGGTGCATACACAAACAAATAAATCAGTGCACCGTGTGTTAGAACTTTCTCAATATCATAATTGCAGCTTGAGATTTCTACAGCATCCAACAAAAGCCAAGTCACGGGATCTAGCTTGTTCTCAAGTGTTCAGTCAAAACAAATTCGATAGCCAGGAAGGGTTCACTTCCAGGTCAAGATCCAAGAGCCAGTCAGGCAGACAGTCAGATGGCTATGGTGGATGGTGTTTGGAATTGAACTGGAAATTGTCCTGCATTAGGTAAGGATATTACAGATTGTATTTTATTAGATTTAATTACCGGCATGGCAGTATATGCTGCAGAACCAGTGGAGTATTGGATTAGACCATGGAATGCATCTACAGGCATAACACAACATATTGCTATGAATAAATTATACATGTTAATTAAATATTACATATACAGAAACATATATGTAAGCTAACACATTTTCAAGTACATGTATATATGTATATATAAATATATAACATAGTATTTAAATATATACATATATATACAGTATGCATTTATACCATAGCTCAACCAACTTAGGTGCATGGTGCTCTCATTTGTTGGTCCGTCATTCCTTAACTCAATTTAAGTCACATCGTTTACATTGGACAGCCATAGTGGGATAAACATACACTTAACCATTTACATAGCACTAGTAGTAATTTGTCAATGGCAAACACTTGTAAAGAGTTAAATAACAGAATTTCAACCTAAAATCAGATTACATTACACAGGTCAGATTACAGTATACAAGATTAAATTACAATTCATGCATGCATTAGGACACTTGTGTAGCACTGCTTGAGTATGTCACACATGGCTGTTTTAAGGTCGTTGTAGGCCCTAGGCATTAGAGCTAAACACATTCACATTATTTCTTGACGTCTATCTTCCCTTGCACTACATTCAATTGAAAATGACTTAATGTGGGAAACAACATTTGAGGATATTATATGTGATTTTGCTAATGCAAAGACCCACAAAGTTAACATAATTTAGCACAGCTTAACTTAAACAATACATCTATTTATTTAATAAATGCAAAATAACAAAATGTTTTAGAGTCTTATATCAAGTTAGATAACTCACCATCACGGTAAAAGGTCACAACCTTTAGTACTCGGCCATAAGTGGAGAAAACCTGCCAAGAAAAAGTCAAAGTTTACCTGGCTGGAATTCTAAAACCCTATTGTAGTACATTAGGTATACCATGAAATTAGTTATAGCATTATAGTATGGAATCAATGAACCATGCAGTCTTTTATGGATGGATTCAGTCATGGCAAGGATTAACTAATCACAGATTCATCATAGCATAGGTAATCAAATAAAGTATGACTCCCCGACTTTATGCTGCAACAACGGCTGACTGTAAAAGCTGATTAGAAGAAATATTCGAACAGTATTGCAATCAGAAGACCAACCTGATATAATAGGTCAGTTGTGACAGAGTACATCATTTTGTTGACAATGACATGCAGAACACGTCTTGATAAATCCAAAGGCACAACCTGAGATGTTAAACAGAACAGATCATGCTAGAGCACACTTATACATAAATCCAAAATATGGCCAACCAAACACTGAAGACAGTGCAACAGCAAAAGGCACGTAGGTGCTACAGGACACATAAGGCAAACAAGGCAGGCAGGCAGGCAAACAGGCAGGCAAACAGGCAGGCAGGCAGGCAGGCAAACAGGCAGGCAGGCAGGCAAACAGGCAGGCAAACAGTCAGGCAGGCAGGCAAACAGGCAGGCAGGTACAGAAATGGGCAGTGAATTTCAAAGCTTTGGACCAGCAACCGAAACAGTCCAAGAACCCAACCACTGTCCTAATGCAAGGCAAAGCTAGAGTCAAAGTGTCTGTTGAGCGATGCAGAATTTGTTGTTGTCATGGATGATACCAACAGCAGAGTTAATGTAATACCTTGTCATCCATAAAATAGATTTTAAACTGGCTTATTTCCATGGGCAGCCAGTGCAAAGAATACTATATATGGGTGTAATATTTTGATATTTAAAAGTCTCTGTTATGACAATGGCCAGGCAATAATTGAATTATAATAAGATGAATGATCAAGATATTGCGGAAACCTTTAACAGGAGCTTTGCACAGAATAGTTTTGACTCTTGTGAGGATGGTGATAGGTTTATAAAGGTCTGGGATAGTCTTCATTCTAAATTTCTTTCTGAATATGATGCTATAAATAGTTTTAACATATTTCTTATAGAAGATGTAGAAAAGAGCATTAATTCACTAAAAAATGGTAAGGCCTGTGGCATGGATGGGTTAACCAAGGAACACATAATACATTGTCACCCAGCTATTATTGTTCACTTAAAGCTTTTGTTTAATATGATTTATATTCATGGTTTTGTTCCGGATGACTTTGGAATAGGGATAACGGTGCCCATTATTAAAGATAAATGTGGTGATATAACATCTTCTGACAATTATAGGCCTATTACTATTAGCCCTGTCTTATCCAAAGTGTTTGAATATTGTCTGTTATTTAAATTTGGAGACAAGTTAACATCTAGTGAGTTGCAATTTGGGTTCAAGAAACATTTAAGTTGTACACATGCTATATTTGCACTAAGACAAGTTGTCGATTTTTTTGTATTTCATGGGAGCAGTGTTTTTATGGCATCTCTTGATGCAAAGAAAGCTTTTGATCGGGTAAATCATGTCAAATTATTAGAACTACTAATAAATAAAGGTTTACCTGCAAGAATGGTTAAACTTATTGCTGACTGGTATGGTAAAATCTTTGCGATGGTAAAATGGAATAACACACTCGCAGTGCAAACGTCAATTAAAAGTGGAATTAGGCAGGGTGGCATTCTTTCTCCGGTCTTTTTCAATATTTACATGGATATGGTTATCAATGCCTTGGAAGGGTTGGATATTGGCTGCCACATTGGATACACCTATGCTGGATGTTACGCATATGCAGATGATATAATTTTACTGTCTGCCTCTGTGTGCCAACTTCAAGCTATGATTGATATATGCTTTCAGAAGGGTGTGGAGGTTGATATAATATTCAATGCAAGAAAATCCAACTTATTATGTGTAGGTCCATGTTGGAGTAGACAAGTATGTAGTCTAGTCATGGGCACAGACTCTGTGAAATGGGTGAGTTGAAATACCTGGAATTATACTTTACCTCTTATAAAAAATTTAAAATTGACATATCGGTTGCTATTAAACGGTTCTATGCTACTGCAAACGCCATATTTAGTCACTCGAGATTTGTATTTGAATGTGTAAAATTGAGTCTTTTAGAAGCTTTTGTTTTACCAGTGTTAATCTATGCGTTAGTGGCTATATGTATATATATATATACATATACATATATATATTATATATATATGTATATGTATATATATATTAACAAATCAAGCAGCATTAGTGAGGCTGTCATTATATGTATATATTTATATATATATGTGACATAATAATATAATACAATAATTTCGAACTTGCGCGGCCTAATATTTTAGGGGTCACGGATGTATTCCACATTTGCACCATATATACTCGGAGTACGCTCATACCGTCTCTGGCACAGTAAGTTGAAAGACCGTGCACCTTGGTCATTGGCAGTGACTGCGTAATCCATGGGTGGGATATGTTTCCTACAACGAGGTTAAATGGCTATTTAAACCACGATTTTAAGAAGGGAAAATCTTTGATTAAACTCCTTGGTTCCCTCGCACCGGCGTTATAATTACCATCTGGCACGGTCGCATGTGACTAGCAATTGCCAGCCAATAGATTTTTGACCATTTCTGCTGATAAGATTTCAGGTATTACGCTGAAATTTGTTGGTTATTTGATATCTGATAAATTTCTTCATCTCCGGTCTTAGATTACTTTCAGCCAACAACTGTTGCAGAAGTTTGCTGACTCATATTTTCTTCACCTAGCAAAGGCTCTCCTTGACACCATGCCTACATCTTTTCTGAAAAATGCTTTGATGTCCTGGGTATAACCATTACATCAATAACCAATTTCACATTGCTTAAGGAATCCTTCCCATCTGCAGAATAATGATAAGTCTAGGAAAAAGGACTGATTTTAAGTGTTGTGGTTGGCCGAACTTCCATTGTTTACAAACTGTAAATCCCAATTTGAAACACATCCTTTGCTGAACAGGAAGCCAATGTAAAGATTTAAGCACAGGGTTATATGCTCATGTTTTGAAGTATTTGTTATGGCTCTAGCCAAGGAGTTCTGAACTCTTTGGAGTTCCTGCATATTTGACTTTTTGATACCAATAAGGATTGAGTTACAGTAGTCGAGACTTACCATTATTCTGCAAGGTCATCAGATTGTCTTTCTCTGATCATACCTTGGACTAGAACTGTTCTGGGTAAATGGGTTTTTCGGTTGCTGGACCTAAATTTTGGAACTCCCTTGAGAACAGTTGTCTCCGCGCGACCTTCCATCGATGGAAGAAGAAGCGATTGACTTCAGCTATGACAAAGCATTTACAATGGTTAACAGGAGAAAAGACGAACGTTATCTGAAGGATTTAGTTCAGAAGAGGCAATCAGACGAATTCATGATCTCAGGACTCGCACTCGACGCAACGAGCGAGAGTACCCAGTCGCAAATCAAGTTCTTCATCGACAACAATACCACGAGAACAAGACGGCTGAAATCAAAGAACGAGAGAAGGGCGTGCCTGAAGCCAAAATTAAAGAAAAGGAGAGAACCTGGAACTGGTCGTCGAGACCCAGCCGACGGGCCCCAACCGATCCTCTGGGTCAAGGAGCCACACCGCCTGTCGAAGCTCAGCCGGCGGGTCGAGGTCGAGGAGACGTCGACGCTAGGGTCAGTGAAGGCCACGACGCAGACGCCTTCGAAGCAGACGACGACGGCGATGAAGAGGAGGGAGTTGGTGGTGCTGGATGTTCGTCCGATCCACACCGGAAGTTCTCGCGCTCCATCGAAGAAACGCCCACAGAACGCTCTACACTTACGCTACCGCTAACTCAGGGTTGCTTCTTCACCACGGCGCTTAAAGACAAGATCACGAGATTCGGAGGTGCAGCTAGTCGACCTGTTTCCAGTGTGCCAGCCTGGACGCCACAGCAGCTCTAGTTGCTCCAGCAACAATAGATTTGTTTCATAATTGAAGTGACGTAATAATAATAATAATAATAATAATAATAATAATAATAATAATAATAACTATTACCTGAAAACCCATCTTGGCGTAATCCAGTTTCCAGCTGAGTGAAGTCTGAAGTGGACGATCCTGTCTCCGAAGACCAACTATGTGTGACTTCTGTCGTCACAGTTTCCGTCTGCTTTCGTTCTCGCTTCTTCTTCCCTCTTCGGTTCCTCTTAAAGGACGGCATCTTATCACAAAATTTAACCAATTTAATAAATAATTTACGATCAAATCTTGACCGGCGCTCAGACCAACAGCATCTGACGTCTCTAACCACCAATAATAATAATAATAATAATAATAATAATAATAATAATAATAATAATAAATATAGCGTTCCTCGATGACTTAACACTGGGAGGCAGTGTGGATGTGGTGGCCCTGGATGTTCAGCTGATCGCCCAGGAATCCGCTAAGCTCGGACTTCGACTTAACCGCGCCAAATGCGAGATTGTTTCCCAGAATGACGAAAATCAAGTCGACAGTCTCGCGTTCTCCGGCTTCAACCATACACCATTAAGAGAGGCAACACTATTGGGCACACTACTGATGTCGGGGCCAGCCGTTGAAAAGGTGGTGAATGAGAAGGCAAACGATCTGGAACGAGAAGTTGGGAGGCTCTCGTTGCTTCACGCACATGACGCCCTAATGCTGTTGCGAAACGGTTTGAACGTTCCGAAGCTGCTCTACACAATGCTCACAGCCGTTTGCACCGAATGCCCCAGTCTAACCAGATTTGACTCTCTTTTAAGAGATGGACTATCGACTATCTTAAATGTTGAGCTGTCGGATGAGAAATGGCTCCAGGCGTCCCTTCCGGTTAGGGATGGCGGTCTTGGGATTCGCTGTGGTTCTACGCTGGCACTTTCTGCCTTCTTGGCCTCTGCTGCAAGCACAAGCGAACTCCAAACACACATGCTGCCACCAGAATCAGCCGATACCTCAGACGAGCTAGTGAATACCGCACTGAATGCATGGATGGTCTTCACGGGTGCAGAACCATCAACTGGATCAGCAGCTCATCGACAGAGGGAATGGGACAGTCGCTGGACAAGCAAGGCGTCGGCGAGCTTACATGAGTCTGCGAGCAACCCACTAGACCGCGCTCGTCTCTTGGCCTCTCAAGCACCACACTCTGGAGATTGGATGCTGGCTCCTCCAGTAACCGCATTGGGACTCCGTCTTTCGGATGAGGTGATACGGACCGCGGTTGGAATGCGACTGGGAACCACACTGTGCGAGCCACATCTGTGTCACTGTGGCGAGAGTCGACGCCAGAGGACTTCACGGTCTGGTCTGCAGAAAGAGTGCTGGCAGACAACAGCGCCATAACATGCTCAACGACATTATATGGAAAGCGCTTACCAGAGCGAACATCCCTGCTCAGAAAAAAACCGTTGGGACTCACCACGGAAGATGGCAAACGACCGGATGGCGTGACTCTTATCCAGTGGTCTCGCGGAAGGTGTCTTACATGGGATGTGACAGTTTCTGACACATTTGCAGCGGCACATCTAGGTTTTACTTCAACCGGACCAAGTGAAGTTGCAAACCAGGCAGTCTCAGCCAAAAGGCTAAAATACGCCACTATAGCCCAAACCCACTCGTTTGTGGCGGTCGCACTGGAGACCAGCGGCGCATGGAGTACGGAAGGATTGGATTTTGTGTTGGAGTTAGGACGAAGGATGACAATGGCAACCCACGATCCACTGGAGACCAGCTACCTGCTTCAAAGACTCTCAGTAGCTGTCCAGCGTGGGAACGCCATCTGCTTCTCCGGAACTCTACTATGAACATATATGATGATGATGATGATGATGATGATGATGATGATGATGATGATGATGATGATGATGATGATGATGATGATGATGATGATGATGATGATGATGATGATGATGATGGTAATAATAATACTAATTACAATAATAATAATAATTCTACTACTACTACTACTAGGTCAGGTTCGGTTCGAGGTCATGATCCAAGGATAAGGCAGGTAGACAGTCTGGCGGCTACGGTGGATTGTGTTTAGAATTGAAGCGGTACGGGAGGTAAGAGGGGAGGATCGAGGAAGCAGGATAGGCTTACGTATGTTTGTATGTAGGCCTATGTATCTACTATGTTAAAAAGGTGTAGGGGGCCGTCCATAAATGACGTCGCGCACCTAGGGGTCGAGGGGGTCACACATCTGTGACGATTTGTGACGAAGGGGAGGGTGGGGATGTTTAAGAAATGTGACGTCACATCATCACATCAAACAGTTTGGATTGTTTCGAGTTATTGTTATTAAACATTTTTAATAGTTGTAATGATTCTACCAGAGCTTTTCATTTTGTGGAATGCATAATGATTGTAATAATTATACTCCCTCCATTTTCGGGGGGGTGCAGAGTTTTGTGATGTCATATTTGAGGGGGGTATGACTTTTGTGACGACGTGTGACGAGGGGGAGGGGGGATCAAAAATCGTCCTAAATTGCGTGACGTCATTTATGGACGGCCCCTAGACTAATCTCTCTACACCTTTTGCTGAGTCGATGTTCCTACACTTATATTTTATATTTTATATTATATTTATATTGTATTTGCAACAGTATGGACATACATGAGTGTAAATACATGAGTGTAAATACATGAGTGTAAATACATCAGTGTAAATACATCAGTGTAAATACAAGTACATCAGTGTAAACTGCCGTGTCATATACAGAATTTGTTGCCGGGAAGTTTACGCATTGCCGGTGAGCCTAGATACAGAGCCTAAGTCCACACTTTTAGACCGATTAGCTGCACTAGAATTTAGCGAGCATGTATCCATTTATGTGTGCTTTCTTATCAGCAAGCATATGAACTCCATGGCAACTGCATGGTGCAGCCATCTTCCTTCCGTTTGTAGGGCAACATCTGCCGGGCGGATGGAATGCGCTTAACACCCACTCTGTAAAGGAAAAAATTACTGATAATCTTTTTTAGCCTATTATTATAGTCTGCTGTAGTTGGGAGGGTGCGGTGAATGAAAATCATTTGGTCCTGCCAGTTTTTGTGTATGCACAAAGTCACACATGTATGACGTGATGTATTCAATGGTCCGCACTGGCATTCTGGAAAACCTGACACCTCAAAAATGGCGGATATACAGTCGGTAATCAAAGTCAGTGAAGTAGGCATTTTCCAGCACAACGTAGTGCAAAGAGATAAGTTTTGCAAGTAGCTAAGTGCGAGGGATCAAGGATCGCTATATGAGTTATATCGCCTATGAGTTTTTAATGCGGGTTTACCAAGAGACTGAAATAGTAGGTGTAACTCATAGACAACAGAAAAACTTCTTGCAGGCTGCCAATATTGTAGACTTACAAAAATCGGCCTGAGAGCAAGTCGATGATAATAGCTAAATGGTAAATAGAAGTAGACCAGTCACTTAAGCTAACCCAGACAGACAGCCATGGATATCTGTTAGGGACTTCCATTTTCTATAGCCTCGGTATATGAGGAAGGGGGCACTCGACTTTCCCCTCGCCGCCTGATGGTGCGCGATAGTATAGTAGTTAGCGCCATGGAATGTCAACCTGGAGGCCGGGGGTTCAAATCCTCACCATGGTAGAAAGATGTTTCGAATTTACTGCTTCGCTTGCGTCCCCTACGCACTCATTTCTAAAATGAGTACACTGACCGTACACTGTCCCTGGAAACCCCAAGTGATAAGAAAAAAACCTTTTCATAAAGGAAATTGCTTTTTTGAGAGCCAGGCTTGACATTAGGCAGAGCGACTAGGACTACAGACGGCTAGGCATGTAGGATTGATGTCCTGTAGGCCTAGTGGATAATCCATGGGGGTAATTGACGTGCGATCCCTAAACTAGGCGTACTGACGTTTCACCCGCTAGGACTTCGCTCCTGTGGGCTAATGTAAGTAAAGTAGGTTTACAGTCTTGTTTACTGTAAGCCTAGAATATTACGGAGACTGCAGGTGACCAAAATTTCAGCTGCTGCGCTTGTGTCTCTTTCTGCTCTTTTATGCTTACTCCGCTTCAAAGCTAAGATTTCGAATATGATAGTAGTAGTTCCACTGTTTAACGACAGCTTATGGCATCAAAGGCCGTTGCCGTCGCCCACCTCCTTCATCCAGGCTTGGGACTGGCACTACCACCAAACAAGGCAGTGGCGCAGTTTCGAATATGATTTGTCACAGATTATTACTTATAGTATAGGCCTATGTTATATTGCGGTGTTCGAAGGTTGTTATAGGAACACGATTAAAAGGAAATTATTAGTGCCACCTAGCGAATGCTGCCGGCAACGTGGTAGCCTTTCGACATCTCTGAAAACAATCTTCTTTAGCTGGCCAACATAACAAGTAAACAAGAAATAAGCCTACATTATTCAAAACAGCGATCTGTACGAAGTATTCTCTACGACCTTAGCCCAACCAGGCAGCAATGTTCGCTTGGCCCACAATGGGCCCAGAGCTGTCACTGTAGCTGCCACCAGCGGCACATTGCTGGCCAGCTATGAGCCCAATTAACCGGGCTGTCTGGGAAGGAACGAATTTACATGATACTGTCTAGTTGTCTTTAATTGATGACATAACAATTATCATTATTTTTTGCTGAGGCTCGAGTGGCGGTTACAGCTTACACAAATACTATAATGCGTATCGCCAAAGCTGTTCATTCTTAACTATAAGGAATTGGCAATAACCCGTAAATCGATTGTTTCTGTATACTGACAGATAGCTGTAAGAAAGATAACCTGTATGCTGGCTCTGTTGACTTCATTTTAGAGAGTAATTGAGTGTGAGATGTGATCAGCGATACCGCACATATAATGGGTTTCAACTAGTAAGTTACTTTTACACTGACGAAATCTTAACCGTTTCTTTAATTTGTTTGGTTTGAGTGCCAGTGTATCAGTCCGTAGTTATTTATAGTGAATTGTTTAGCATAGCTCAAGTTTGTTTTAATTCATATCCAATAGGTAGGTAATGCGCTATAAAAACTGTTCAAAACGGCCTCGTTTCGAAGTTGCCGAGAAATCGATCTCGTGACCAAAACTTTGTGCCTTTAATCGTCTAAGCTGGAGTAAAATTTCTGAACTGTTGCACATTGACAATGCAAGAATTTTCTAATGACCAGCACTGAATACTGCCTCAAAGTATTGAGATACTACAGTCATTAGCTTTCTGTTAAGAGAGGTCTGGAAACAAGTCGAAGAGGATTTTTGACTGGTTCGTAATGTCGTTTGACTATCCAGTGCCCTCTGGCGAATGCTGCTAATTTCATTCTGACCTCTTATGTCTATGCAACTCAACATCCGCGAAAATATTCTGGTTTGATTTGAGGATCTATGAAATTCCAGTTAGTTTGTTGCGCACGGCGGCCATATTTCCTTTCCAGTTTTATGGAACTTTTTGACGCGAATGTTACAAAATTGTAGTCGTAGTGTGCTGCGTGTACAGACATGTACTGATGAAAGAAGTTGCTATTTATAGTAGTTGACAATGAAGCACCGTTGGTTCAGTTTTTATTTACTTGCGAAGCCATGTTGAGTGTTTGATTAGCTACTGTTAGTATTTGAACATTTAAACTACCTCACTTGATTGCTGTGCCTTTTGTATTTCAAAATATTACAGTGTTTCGTAGTGAAATAAGTTTTATTTGTAACAAGTCCAGGAAAGTTTGCCTGATGTACTTTTTAAAAGTACAAGTTTAAAATGGATTCTTCTAAGGTTGGAAATAAAAGAGAAGCTTCTAAGATGCCATCTGCTATTCCAATCCACAAAAATAATGTGGCTCATCATACAGTTGATGATTTAAAGCACCAGATTACTAAACTGAAATCTGATCTGTCTTCGGAACATACACGAAACAGGGAACTGCGTCGTGAGAAACTTACTGAACTAAAACGAGCGAAAAATGAGCTGGAAATTCATAAGGAAAACGCAGCGCTGATAACAAAAACACTGCACAGTAATGTGGACTCTCAGATGCCGCCAAAGTGGGATTTGACTTTTGACAAACAGGAAGATTTCTCTTGGCGTGAATCAGAGAGGTCGCCCGCTGTTGAAAAAGTTAGCGAGAGCCGAACATCTTCCGGTCATCGCCTTCGCCTTCCAGGTTCAGTTTACGCGTCAACGATCGCAAACCTGCAGCTGGAACTACATTTGCTCAGGGAGTCCAAGAAGCAACTGGAGCAGCGGCTAGCCAGAATTGAAGATAGTTCCAGTGTTTTTCACGTCAGAAAGGAACAGGATTTTGTTTCAGATCAGTCTTTCATACCATTTGACCGAAGCTACGATGATTTTGACGTCTCAATGCAGTCAATAGATGACAATTTTTCCAGTGCTGCACGGTCGTCTGCCTCAGTACAGCTCACTAGGCAAAGACTTTCTGATAAATCTAATTCGACTTTCATTATTGAGTCAGAGTTTGAGAATAATCACGATGAAGTACAAGCCAGCCGATTGAGTCAGTCATTTTCATCTGTCGGCAGCGATCAGTGTCTTGACAAAGAAGTAAGTTACTTTCTGTAACGTAACTACAATTCTCCATTTTGTACACCAGTTAATTTGGAATTAATTTAATTATCGTAGAAGGAAGTTGCATTCTGTAGCATGACTGCCGTTCACTGCACTGCAGTGGGTACTTTGTATGCGTAGTGTAGGTTTTGAATCGATCAGCTTCTATAGCGCATAACAGACAAGGTATTAAATGGTACGTGTCTGCTGATGCACTCAATTTCAAATGTAGTTATGGTTTTGTCTAGATATTTAGAGTGTTTTTCTTAGACCTTCTCGAAATTGCAGTGACCTAAATTGTCACATTTAGACACAAGTTATGTGTCAGAAAGTTTGAAACCAGGGTGAGCATATAAATACAAGAATGTAATATATTAGGATGATGGCAGTTTATGTAGCACTAGAAGTTGCAGACTACTTCTATGGTTCTTTACACTTACTTCCTTGCTGCTGCTGCATGCATCTCATTTGTGGTTATGTCCACTGCCGGTCATGACATGAAGACAGCTTGGCACTGTGAATACTGGCAAGCATACTGAAGCTAAGCAATTCTGAGCACAGTTAGTACTTGGTTGGATGACCATCCGTGGAATACGTGGCTGTGTAGGTCTGCTCTACCAATCACCCCTAATTGGTCAAAGAAGAAGAAGAGCCTTTCCCTAAGCTAACTCTAAGAGGCAACCATGTGTGTGTGTGAAGCTTTGGCATCTCCATTGCCTTAGCCTTGGCTTGTGAGGGCGGGTGGCCAGTCCTTTCCCTCATAACAGGATATTCCCACCAGCAGTATACTGTCAATGTACTCATTTATGTCTGAGTTTGCTATGGGGTGCATGTGGAACAGAGATCTTTAAGTGTCTTTCTACCCTGGTGGAGAGTTGAAGCCCCGACCTCAGGTTGACAGTCCAGCGTGCTCAGCATTAGACCGTCGTGCACTGCAGTTAGTAATGAATGGGGGTTAAAGTGTTTGTGTTGTTGGATTGCTGTGCTCGTGCTTTGTGCCTCAGCCAAAAAGCCTTAAAACCTCAGACCATTCTTCTGACTTGTAAGTTTCTATTGACGAGTGCTGCCTTTACCTTTTTTCATTAATTTATTATGATGTTGTGATTCCTAGTTATGCAGTAGGTATGTCACAAATGTTATTTTTGTCTTTTATATTTCTATTTTTTATATTGATTAATTTTTTATATTGATTTTTTAAATAATTGTATTATAGCCCTGCTATTAAATGACAGTCATTAATGAATGGTGCTTAGCAGTTGTGCTTCAGGTTCCTACACAGTGACACTTGGGCTTGTTATACCAATTTGTTTTGACCACCGTAGTCAGACTTGAACCCAGACGCTCTATGCCTTGCAAAGTAGGCACTAAACCACTTGGCTACCATATCAGTTAGTTTTGTGCTGCACTACAGTGAGCGTTTTAATTCTGATTGAGTTATTCCAAACTGGTTTTAAGACCAAAACCACATAGGCATGCCTTGTGTGAAGATTGATTGTTCCCTAAAAATTAAACTGAAATGTCTGTCAGTAATGTGGTTTTTCATTTCAAATGTGAATAAGCTTATTGAATAAAATGTTAAACATTCTGATCATCTGATCCTGAGTCAACATTTAGCAGAGCATGATTACTCTGGAGGCTCAGTTTAAATTCTGATTACAGTTATGGAGAGTTCTTAGAAGTAGTTACCCTATTTATGCAGTAACATATGTGTTTCATATGGACCTTACCTGCCTATGACGCCCATGCATGTTATACGTTTGGCTTGTTCTAGCTTGTTTTAAGGTGCATACAGTTACTTCACTATTGAATTTCATATTTGAGCAGGACATCTGTGACATGTGATGATGATAAAGATGGTGTTAAACTCAGTCAAACTGTGAACTTTTGACAGGAGAATTGCAATGTGTGACATGGATAGAAATGCTGTAAATATGTTGTAGATCTCCTATTCTTGCAATATCTTTGTTGATAAATAAGCATCGCTGCGTATTTTACCAGTTACCCAATGTGTATTTTTCAAAAGGAATTTGTGGGTAAATTATTATTAAAATGTGGTTTATACATGCATAATGTAGTGAGTTACATTGAAAGATAATGTTGAATATAATTTTGGCAATATCCTGATAGGCTGTGGCTCAACTCCATAACAGTTTAGAGCAACTGGAAAGTAAAACTTAAATCTCTTAAATCAGGTCTAGTATACTACACAACTAGAATTTTAGCACTACAAAACTGTATTTGATATTTTATGGTTTATGCAGGCCTTACAGTGGGGCATTATATCACATCTAAGCACGGAAGGATTGTGACTTTTCCAGTGAATATTTATAAGAACAGAAGGATTGCCACTCATTCACACATATGACATAGCAGGAAATTTTTAAATTGAAAGGGCCACGCATTATATGTGTGGGTGTGTTATTGCAGGTTATTTTTGATACAGTTAAGGACTTTCCATCTGTCATATGTATGGGTGTATGTGTTTGGCTTACTGGGAGCAACTCCCAACCCACTTGAACAAAAACCAGAACTTTCTTCTGGTTGTGAACTACAGGTTGACAGACGCTGGTTGAATTAAATACTTTGCTGCATATGCTAAATTTTTCCCTTCTTGAGGGCATAGCTGTACTCTAATAGATTTGATGTTATTAATTAAGCATTTATGCCTAAAAGACAGAAGTTTCAGGACTGAGTGTCATTGAATGTATGTTAAGTTGTGTTGGTCAAACCGGATATTTGGATAGTGAGATAGAGAGAACTGAAGACAGATGGCGCTGAGCTTGGAATCTTCTGTAGGTGACTTTGCACTGAGCTGTTTTCTAAACATCTGCATTCTATGCATTTGACGCTTTGGCATTTAGTGTGTACGGTATCAGTCATTTATAACCCTGGTCTCAGATCACAGTTACAGACTATAGTATCTGGTTTTTCAGTCATGGAAGAGAGTAAGTTGTTACTTCTTGTCATTTGTTGGTGCTAGGAAATCTGAATTAATAATGTTATGATTACCTGTTTGTGTGAAAACTTGCTCAGTCTGGAACAGCTATTGATAAAGCACCTAGCTTCGTACCTGAACTTTTTGTATTCAAGTGTTTGCCTTGTCAAGATTTGGAGAGGGTATTTTTCTGTTGTTATTTGATTTACTGGTGAATATTCTTTACATTTGATGGCAACTAGAAAAGTTGTTTTCTCAGTAAAGTTCTATTTTTCAGTAAATCTGACTGAATAGAAAGACATGTAGTGTCCTGTAATATATCGGTTTACTGCAGATATGGTAATTCTGATGACCTGGACTATCCTATGCTGAATGGGAGTTGTGTGGTAGTCCTCTGGACTTGCAGTGAAGAGCTTATCACTGTTACTAAGATCTCTATGCTGTCGCTAGGTGATCAAGTTTTCATGACAATCATTCACTGCTTGTTGGCGGTTTTACTAAAATATTTGGGCCGTGCCTGTGAATTTTAATACTGTTTGGTATTACCTTTCTTTTGTTGAAAGTATGGACTCCTCTTAAGTATCGAAAACAAGCCATTAATATTCCATGAACTGGCAACTTGACCTTTGCAGAGTGAATGTGATGAGCTGAGTATGATTTGTTGATATTACTAGCATGTAGTTACTGCTCTGACTTGGGTAAACATGGCAGCTTGTCTTTGAAATTTTAAATTTATTTTATGATTTTTTTAATTGTTATTATTAATTATTATTATTATTATTATTATTATTATTTATTTATTATTATTTATGATTATCATTACTATTACTATTATTATTATTATTACTATTATTATTATTATTTATTATTATTACTATTATTATTATTATTTATTATTATTTATGATTATCATTATTATTACTATTATTATTATTATGATTTCTTCATTTATCAAGTGCCTCTGTCCAACGACTAAACATCAATCGATGGCACTGAGCACTTGTGAGTGAAGGACTTGCTCAAGGTCTCTTCATGGTAACTGTCTGAGAGGCGTCTGGAACCTGTACTGTCCACTTTACCAGCCAACCGCTCTACCTGACTGGCCACTGTGCCTTACATTTGGCATATTAAACCTCACGTACATTTGCTTGTGTCCTTGCAGTTGTGTTGACGAGCAGTCTGATTAATTATATCTAAAACTAGTTTAGCTTGCTAGGGGAGTTTGGCCAGAATATTAGAAAAGCTGAAGAAGAAAAACGCAATAAATGAGGTGATGCAACATATGCTGTGCAGTTCGTGCTCAGCCAAAACTAGTTTTGCTTGCTAGGGGAGTTTAGACAAATATTACAAAGGCTGAAGATGAGAAAAACAATGACCGGGATGATATTATGTATGCTGTGGTGATGTAATATATGCTGGTTATATAACATATGAGGTGATATAATATATGCTGTGCTGTTCTTGCTCAGCCAAGCCTGCAAGTGTGTTCAGGAGCACAATCAATTGCTTATGTTCTCCTCATGGAACTAGTTTCATATCAGTGGACAATTGTCAGCTCAATTGTCGGCACGACACTGCGACTGCACAAAGAATCCGACCCACTTGACTAAGCAGTAGGCATTGGGACCCTGGTCCTTTTGAAATGGGATCACAGCAGACAAGAGTTGTCGAGGCATGTTGAAGCCATAAGTAAGACATGCATTTATATATACATTCCGAATGCTTACTTATAAATCATCTTTTTCTAATGAATATTAATTAACTAATTATTCCAAAGCTTAGAAACATCAAATGTTTGAAAATAAAGTTATTCTGATGTGAGGGAACTGTGAGCAAGGTCTTGAATCAGATCTTCTGCTTAATTTGTCTTCTACTAAATTGTCCATTTGACTGCTTTGTTATAAAGGTTGAGTACTACTCTTGGCAGCAGTTCACTTATTAGGACAAAGATGTTAGCTGCACAACCTAGAAATCTATAATTAGCTGCAAAGGGCTGGAACATCCAAATCTTTGAATTTCCGAACTATAACGTTGACCAAAAATTGGGATGCTGTAGCTGTTGATGAATTTCCCTACCAACTGTAACCTTTATCATTTGCTATACAAAGATGCTGCCGTCCTCCTCAACTGCGTCATTTGCTCTCTGAAGCCTCTATCCATTCCTCCTCTGTGGACAGGTTTGATGACACTGGTTGAAACTTACATCAGCTGGCCTTTGGGTGTACTTGGCAGATGTTTGCTTGCCACAGACACAGACGGTGTTACACTGGGTCCTGGTGAATTCAGTAATGACTGCATCACCTGTTTGATGTACCTGCAGCCCACCTGTGATGCATTTGCATAAATACATTTGCTTGGCAGAACAGTGAGCCTGCGTTGTGTGAGTGTGTAGTGGTGTGTGCCTTTGCCCTATTGCTCATGGGCCCTAATCTTGGTACACTAGCAGTCATTCAAGTGGAAATGTTTTGCCCAACCAGAGAAAGGTATGCTACTGATGAATTCCGAGTACAGGTAGAGATAGGCTGATTGGCCCAGGTGGACGAGGCCTGCTGTGGAGGTGGACGAGGCCTGCTGTGTGTTGGTGTTGAGGAACTTTAGCCTTACATTATGAAACCATGCTAATATTCTTGGCCTCTGTATGTCTGATGACCGTTTGTCGTGCTGGGTTTTAATAGGCCGGCCTTTATGCTCACAGAGCCTGTGGGTACAATTCAACATTAGGCATTGTATTTGCGTGTTCTTCATATTCATGCTGTACACAGATAGGGAGGGCAGATTCATCCCATATAAATGACACACTGTGTACGGCCGAACCCAAAGTCTGACTGAGTTTTGTGCACCTCTTGTTGTGAATAAATTAAGAAATCTGATTAAATTATAAAGGTTTATATTTCCAGTCAACTTCTGTAAGCAGCGGAGTCGTGTACCTGTAGTTTCGTACTTTGTTGGATATAGTTATGCCACAAAAATTGTAATAGACGAAGGGGTTTCTGGTGTTTGGAAAAGACCAGACGACACGTATTTTGGAAAATTTTGAGTTTAATCTTCATCCCAAGCTGTGATAGAACTTTATGATGATTGAACTCGAGCGAGAAAGAAGTGGCATGATGTCAGTCACGAGGCCACGCCTTGAAGCGACAAAGAATGTTTCATCTTTTTCCACAGACACATTTTGGATACCTGTTGATCAGGAAACTGACCGGAGAAATTCCCTTGGTCGAAGAGATAGCTTAGCCTCCAAGGTATTTGCTTTACTTGAAAATTTCAATTCTCTCCAGGTATTCTCAGCTGACAGTTGTTTTGAGGTGAGGTTTTAATGCTTAGACTTTGCAAGTGGAGAAAAATTCTTTTGTGAGATGTAGGAAGTAGCTTACCTGATTTGAATATTGTATTGCCCAGTTTTATAATTGACATGATAATGTCAGAATTATAATAAATGTAAATCCAGTTTCTGAAATAACAAAAATTGTAGTTGATCGTAATGAACACAGTATTGCAGAATAAAAATATTGCAGGGAATAATATATTACAGAATAATGACATGTTATGCTTTGCTTTTTTCTGTAATACATTGTTCTGAGGATCAGATTCGGAATTACTGACTGATCTCATAATAAGTGTTTCAAGCAAACTAAAATAAATAGGTAAATATATAATAAACACAGTATGAAGAGATGGTTACTCTGGGCTCATCATGCAGATGAACTGCTAAGCCTAGCAGAACAATCAAGTGTAAGCCTTCCTCCCACAAGAACATTAGCAAAATCAAATAAATATTGCCTTAGATTTTGTCTGATTTTTAACACATTCAATAGTCCTATGTCATCATAATTATGAATCTGAGGAAGAGTAAGTTTGTTACATTACACTACATCCAACCTGGCAGTTATTTGGGTTATTTTAAATGCTAGTTGTGATATATTGCCAACCTTGCAAATCATAACATAGGGCTCTGCACACTTATGATATGTTGTTGAGTAAGTAAGGAGAGAAATGCCCAATTTCTTGTTCAGCTGTTTGCTCAGTTTTATAGTTGGAAGTGCAATTTGAATTGAATTTCTTCGTCGCTTACAAAGCCAAAGAATCAGTAAACTGAGTACTTGCACCAATTGGTCAGAGCTTTATATTGCTCTAATTACTCTGATGTGGTGGTCCTTAGAATTCAGAGGAACCTCTTAGTGTTGATGATTAGCCATTTTGGTCCTCGTTGTAGACTGTTTTTTATGTCCAAGTGGATAATTGGTTTTAAGTCCTGAATATTTAACATGTCTGATTGTCATCTATGTTTGAGGATGTCTGGCAGTTACTTTTTGGTCCTCTGTATTAGAAGTTGAGGATGTCTAATTGTAAGTGCCATACAATACTTTTTAATCTACCATATTTGAGGATGTCTAACTGTCTCCCTTGTGTGAAGATGTCTAATTGTAATTGCAGTGCAATTACCTATTAATTAATGGATTTCTGTAAGTGTTACAATCTTGTTCCTCTGGCATTACAAACTCAGAATTGACTAGTACTATAGATTGTTGTTTTTTAATAAATACCTTGAACTTCTGAGTAACCTGGTTATTTAATGCAGCCCTGGTTTCCAGTTGAACAGTGAAATCTGTTGAAAGTTCATTGCTTTAGTTCTTGTGTACTCGGTTGATGTGAAGAGCAATCAGTTTCTGCATATATCAACTATTGATCACTGTAAGATGTAAGTGGTGCATTAGTGAAGCAATATTGTATGTATGGATCTGAACACTTGTATAGTAGGTTTTAAGAACATCACAAAGGTGCATCGTACGATAAGCTGAAATTGTCTCTCGAGCTATTTGTATTGGTATTGTATCATATACGCTCGATAGACAATATGAACACAGACTTAACAGCACTTAAACTAAGCCAGAGAAAAGCATTAGATTTGACAAATAACTGAAAAGAACAGGGATCATTTATTCAAATGGCTGGCATCATTGGTGGTATTCACCTAGTCTTTGATTCTGTCATGTAACAGTCTTATATGGTATACTGATCTGGCTGCTTCAATAGTGCCATCATATCAGTAGCTAAGGTGACAGAGAATGATTGCTACTGAAAGAAATTTTGGTTGAAATCTAGTATGTCAGTCTACCTCAGTGTGGAGGCAAATGCAGTCTCTGGAAGAAATGTATAGAAATTCATATCAATAGCTTGTGTTTTGCTGTTTTCCGTGCCACTGCATGAGATAGAATCATTAAATTGTTGGGATTAGCTGGCTATAACTTGTATTAGTCACATTTATTCTTGGCTGACTTTCCGTTGTATCCATTGTATTAAAATAGTGCTGAGGATTTTATTGAGATGGCGTTTAAGTATGAAGGTTTTCCTCAGTTATGTGACAATTGCTGCAAAATTTTGATTTTTCTTACTGCAACTTGGATGACTTAGTAAACAAGTTCATGCCAGGTCAGGTGTGACAGTATTCTGTATTATTATCCATGTATTCATATACTTGTACCAACATACAGTCTTTAAATGGTATGTCAGAGGACATGATTTATCCTGTCATGTTCTTATCATGATTTAGTGTTTCGTGGTTCTCAAGCACTCTAGAATTGAGATTGCAGCACGTGAAACTCACTGACCTTGTTCCTGGGTTGTCGAAGATTCTTGACAATGCAAAAATTGATCAGAGCTCTGCTGTTCACTGTTGACCAGAGCTATGCTTAGATTATCAAAAGTGCTTCTCATGAGTGTAAACAGTATTTCATGTTTTGAGGCTGCAGAATTTTGTTTTGAAGTTAAACCAGTGTAATTTTGTGACATTACTAATTAATTATTTGGCTACATCCTGTGTGGTGCTGCTTTTAAGTGGGATGGTTCATTTGTGGAATAGCAAAAGGTCTTATTGTTCATAATTTGGATATTAAGTTTAAATTTTAAAAGTAATTAAACTGCAATGCACAATTTAGTGACACAGTTACTTGTCTGTTTTCTATGTGTCCAGGTCTGTGTTGATTTTTAAATTAATGCAGTGACAGAGAGTCAGCTAAAATTTCCTGTTTTGTTCTTTCCTTTTTGACATTTCTGTTTTAGTCTTGCTTTTTAACACTGTCACTTTTATTCTGCCATTTCTGCCTCTCGATTCATGGACGTATCTTAACGATGTTCTTCTAAGATGCCAAAGCAGTACACAAGGCCTCTCTGCCTTATTACTTGTAGTTAAGTGACATGGTTGCTTGTCTGTCTGAATTGACTATTTGGATTTTAAGTCATCTTTGATTTTGTGGAAACCCATTTAATGTTGCCTTGTGTGGGAGGAAATGGTCTTTTGAAATCATTTAATTAAGTATGAATGTCTCATCCTTTGTAAAACATGAAGACTTTTTAACCAATTAAGCTTGAAGCTAACTAATATTACTTATGAAGTTATGTTGTGTTTAAAGGTGTTTTTAAAGACCTTGAAATTAGATACCACAGGGAATTAGTGGATTCTAGGCAAAGCCAACTTGCCAGGATATTAAAATCCTCCCTAGATGGAGTGTAGTCTTATATGAACGCGTGACATGAGCTTGATAATAAGTGCATGGAATTTCCGTGTTGTTGAGTTTAAAAAATTCACCTCTTATGCCACGAAAGTACGTTTGCCAGATGAGCACAGACAATGCACTCATTGGCCAGGTACTGAATGTTGCTTTGCATTTGGTCCGTTTTGTATCGCCTCTGATTTGCAGGCAGCAGTTTTCAAGGCCATGCGCTGCCTTTACCTAATTGTTCTGCCATGCTGTTGTTTCTGGCAGACAGCATCATGCTTTTGCCAACAAGGCCATTGAAGATTAAGTTTATGCATGCATATGTACTGAGGGGATGCAGTGTAGTCTTGTGGTTAGCATGGGGGCTGTCACCCCAGAGGGAAGGGGTTCAAAATTATACCAGGATAGAAAGATGTTCCTAGATTTCCTTTCCATTAATGCCACTGGCAAACTGAGCTGTAAAAAGAATCCAGCTACCATGTACTGTTGATTGGTAGATCAGGTGCCACGGGAATGGATTGGTCTTTGGTCCTCATATGCCGAGGCTAAGAAAATGAAGTTGCTTTCACTGAATCTCTTATGAAATGGCTGGATGACCTCTGGACTGACTTTGCTCCTTTCTAGATCAGTGGACAGTGACAGTGACCACTGGCTTGGACTGCACAGTTTGGACACTGGTTTACTTATTCATCATGACAAACCTGATTATTGCTATTTTATCCTTGTTTTCCTTCCAAAGTTATAGTTGTGTCATATCCAGTCCTATGCTGCTCAAGTCCTAGCAAACAAGCCAAAATGTTTGCATATAACTGAGCATATTCAAGAAATGCTATTCTGGCTTCCTGTTGCAGAGTGCACTGCATTCAAGATCATCGTATCGGCGCATGTGTCAGTCATCGGCACCGCCTGGCATACATCTGTGTTTAAGTCTTGAGCCAGCTGGGTCTGCGATTGTTGTGCTTTGTGGCATGTTGAGATATGCAGGTGCAGTGCTTCTGCACATACATTGTGCTTCTCATGTATTGGACCATCCTTCTGGAACAGTCTGCAATTAAATTTACATACTATTTGAATGTATGCAGCATACGTTTGCGAATCTGTCTTAAAATGTACTTGCTTAGATCAGTTAGGTAGTCATAGGGGTGGCACTTTTGTCAGGTACTTAGTATGTGCTACATTAAATGTTTTGATACTACTGCAGTACTACTACTACTACTACTACTACATGAGCAAACTAGATTAGCTTACAGTGAGACTTTGAGCCAACATTGGCTAAGACAGTTTCACTAACTGGTTTGTATCAATCTAATCATAATCTCATTCACAAAGTAGTGAAGTGCTGCTTGTTTAGAAACTCCTCAGCTGATTCTGGTTGTACCTATCTAAGGGTGTTTTGCTAGGATAGATTGGTTTTTGAACATTCTGGGTAATTTGCAGTGGGTTCTAACACAGATTGAATGTCTTCTGAACTAATTAAAACCTATGTTATGTTAACAAATGGTTGGTGGAGTTGATTAAAGCTTCACGGCTTTGTTAGAGGTCTTTAACCTTTCTTATTGTCCCATATCAATGACATTAATCAGTTTATTGTATCTCTTCTGTAACTAGTAGTTAATGTGGAGAACTTATGTCATGGTTGAAGGGGCATATTAAGTGGCCCTTGATTTTAATACCTTACCCATACAGATAATGATTCTGTCTATGAATGGCAAAACTCCTCTGCAGTTTAGTTCTGGTTCAATGCATAGACGGACTTTGTGTGCAATTTTTTAAAATTATTTTTACAGTAATATGCCCATATGACTGCATAACAAGATTGCTATTGTTGGTCATTCATTATTTAACTTCCTACTGATGTTTATTTTTGAATAAACAACTGAACTACACTCTTAAAGGTAATGCCTCACAAAAACAGTGGCTGATGTAGCTACAATGCTTTTGCTGCAGTTGCCTGGTAGTAAGTCACAGTCACAGTAACTGTATTTGTGTATATATGTTGTTGTGTGCTGGCCTTTATAGGCTGGGTGTCTTTGGGGAGTAGAAACCAGCAACAACATTATAGGGTTAAAAACATCTTTTTCCTCCATAGTATGAGACATTTGACTTCAAACACAGTAACATTAGACAGCCCTCTCCTCAAGAAGAAGTCCCCTCTCTACAGTTTAAGCTCCCTCTTTTATTCTTTTATATCTTTATTTCCCCCTCAACAAGACACCACTCCTTCAGACACTCCTTATGACCCAGCTGTCCAAGCACCTGTTACTTCCAAGCTGTTGCATGGACTCATGTCTCTATCAAACATATATATCCTCCCTCTTACACCTGAACTTGTAAAAATGTATATATATATATATATACATATTATATATATAACCAGGTATTTCTGTGGACTTGAGAAGGAATTAAACAAAACTGTCTAGTGGCAGGTCACAATGAATGTGCTCTGATGTCCGACTTTTTGTTTCCATGAGCAATGTTTTTCATGAGACCTTACTTTGAGGGTGTGATAAGTTGTTTAAACAAGTGTACTTGGGTGGTTGAAAGGATATGGTTGGGTTTTATGAGCATTGAAGTTGATTTATTTGGCTTTTAGGGGAAGAGTGATTCTGAGAAACAATGGCAGCTTCAGAAAAAGGTGTTGGATCTAAGTGCTCAGTCGGCTCATCTTGAGAAAAGAATTACAGCGCTCAAGGAAGAAAATGACACTCTTGTAAGTAAATATTGATGACTTTTTATGCTGGAGATCTGCCGAATACTGGTAAAAAAGGTTGTGATTAATAAATAAAATGTTGCTGAACTTTCTCTTAATACCTGAAAAGTCTTTGTGTTATGGGTAATAGGTGAGATGAAGTTAACACATATTATCTGCATTGTTCACTGAAGTCCTCAAATCAAGTTTGTGAGAGAGGGTTAGTAGTAGTAATGCGCAAGGGACAGTTGCAGTTAGGAACTGGGTGCCTTTGTACAGACTTTTGTTACTAGTTGCTTGGCTTTTTATGAGATTTGCTTTGTTGAAATATGTGAGTCCACAGATAAGACTAAGCAGACAGAAAAGATTTCATGATTACAATGTTTTATGGTCATAAAATAATTAATAATTAGAGTTGTGACAAATGTATGGTTTGATTGATGATATTGTAAATGGTTTCAACTGAATATGGTATTTTAACTGTGACAGCACTTTGTGACTTGGCAAACCTCACTGATAGTGAAGAAGCATGACGTGGTAGTTGAGACTACTGGATTTGAGTTCAGCATGTTGATTTCATATGTCGTGGTAAACTATCATGGTAAACTGTGGACCTTTGAAGTAAGTAGACCATACAGGAAATATGGCTCTAAGGCCCACTGGATTTCATTTGAAGATGATAAGTTTTCTCTTGAGAAAGTTGGTTTTAAAGCCTAGAAGATTTCCTCTGATCATGACAAATTTTCTGTGCCCTTGCAGAAAAAGAAAACGGAGGAGCAGAGGGAAAACGAAGAAAAGATAAAGAAACTGAAACGACGAAATGCAGAGCTTGCATCGATTGCACGGCGCCTCGAGGAAAAGGTGAAGCAGTTGCAGCAAGATAGTCAAAAGGTACCGAGACAGTCGTATCTTTTTGTCTTGGTTCATCTTTCACTTTCTGTGTTTGTTCTAGAACTTGTTTAATTGAACAACCCTGCATACCAAAGAATTACTTGTTATTCTTATTAGTAAATAATATATTTTTGATTGCACTGGTTAATTCTGCATCTGATTTCTTTTAGATAGGTGGTGATTGTCCCTGAACTTTAATTAAAATTTATTCAAACAGATTTGTGTATAAAAAGAATTATTTATTATTATTGTTTATTATTATTTTTGTGCTTGCTGTTAAACTTGCCCAAGTTGGCAAGTGAAATATTGAGCTTGTCATAGAAGGTTGATTTTGCAGCTGGTTTCTATTAGGTGGGTCGTGATCGTTGTGCCAGCTGTAACTTTTTTAGTAACTGCTGACAATGAGTGCAGTATCATGCTGCATACCCTGTTCCTTACCTCCCTTTCTGAGTCTGTTCCAAAATGCTTGTGCATAGACAAGAGGAAATCTATTTGTAATTAAATCCCAAAAGGCCATTTGTGGAGAAAGTGTTCAGTTTGCAACATGTTTGTGAGAGTTAAGTTGTATTATTAGACTTCTAATTTTTTATTAGTGCCTAGGAGGATGTGTTGTACTGCCTTAAGTACAAGATTTAATTATAATTTTTCTGCATGCCATATTATATGAGTCACTAAGACCTTATGGTAATGAATGTGAGTTAATGAGTGTGAAATAGTGGATGCATTAGAATTATGGCTGTGTTTGGTCATTGTGTTGCTAGTCCGTACATAGGTAATGATGTTGGTGTTTTGTGCTGTCTTTTTCAGAAGACGCTGTCTGCTTCACCTAGTGTAGAGAATACCTCGAAACATATGGCACAGAACAAGACGAGAACGAAAGATCGGACCGTTGACAAATCGAAAGGTGCTGTTGATAGGGACAAACTGATTGATGTGATGAAGGAGCGATTTCAGGAACTGCTACGACAAAACCGGAGTATTCAGGCTGAAGATTTAGTGGTAACGAGACAATTAGATTCTGTGGTTGTTTGTTTGAAATAAGGTTAACTGTGATCGATCAGGCTAAATGCTTTGAATGCTAAGTTTTGATCTGTTCTCCAAGGAATAATGTCTGTTAACAGACACATAGAATTGCTTGGCTAGAGTACTTGCCATTTTCAATGCAGCTCTTTTGTGTGGCAGAGTAATTGTTCTATTAAGAGGTACCGTATTGTATCGAATACAATGCTATTAACCATTGGCACTGTTTCTTGTAATTGCGGAGTGTCATTATTATTATAAGAAGATTTATAAAGTGCTAGTTAATGAAACTTAATGCACCGCAAAAACACTAATAGCTGTTGGCTCAGTCCGATGACGAGAAAAGGTGAGTCTTCAACTTCTTCTGAAAGCATTCAGTGGAGAGCTCCGGTGTTCGTAGTTCGGTCGGTAGCGCATTCCACACCGTAGGGCCGGATATGCCAAATGTTCTTGTTCGCGCGACAGTGGCCTTACCAGACCAGACCAGATCGTGCAGAGTCATTAGTGCCCTATGCAAGCTACTGCTACTGCCCATTTGCCATGAAGTACTCTTAACTGTCTGGCTATGCTGTTTCAGTAAATGATTAATCTATATAAATGCAAGACAAATATTTTGACAAAGAACAGTTCATACTATGATTATATTGAATATACATACAAACATATGAAGAGCAGTTACTTGATTATTTAACAAATTGTGCTCAGAGATGTGTTAGGTCTTTGTTATTTGTGGAGAACAAAACTAAAGGGCAATGCCTTGTACATTGTGATAATAACACTATTTACAAGAAGTTCCATATTGGATTCGATCAGTCTGTCTCTTCCAGACTCACTCTGGCTGATGTCTGCCTTTTATGCATGATAAGACTTTTTATGTGGTTTTGATTTGGAGCGCCATCAGCTGATACCGTGTTGGATTAGTAACAAAGCAACACAGAATGTATTTGGCACACACTCAAGACATTGATTCAGTAGTGCCCCAGGCAAACCCATTCGAACATGGCCAGTTTTCACTGGCTGTACAGAAGTTACTAGATAAGATAATATCAATTAGATTCAAGTGTTTCATCTAGGGCATTGTTTTCCCATTACTTGGCTTGTTTTTCTGTTTGTTTGGGTCTGGAGTTGAGTGTTTGGGGCTGTTCTTACAAAGTGGCTGCGACTGAACTACAGTGTTCGTTTCCTTATCTTTAGAACAAAGACTTCTATGCCGAGCAGATGGAGCTTGAAAACATCATTAAAGTCGCTGCCAAGGAAAGGCTGCAGCTAGAAAAGCAGTTGGTTGATGAACAGGTCAGTTAATTTCTGTTTATGGCTGCCAAACTGCTGTGATAAAAATGCTAGAATATGATGAATTTTGCTATGACCTGCTGCCTGATATATTGCTGTCCAGATGCTATTCAGCATAAGCTGTAGCATCCTAACATGAGTATATTAACTGTAAACTTGGGCCTTGTAGTTATTCCATAACTTTCCACAGAATTCTAGTGAGGAAGGAAGGAAGTATGCATGAGTGTTAAGGCTTTTCTCATTTTTGGTACTTTGATAACATAAAAGGTGTTTCATTTGGTGATTTGATAAAAATTCTACTGTGGTTCTAGAGTCGCATTCGGACTACCAGCCTATTTCACCTTCTTTGTTCCGCAAGCGCTTGAAATCTGTCCTGTTTGACCATAGGTCTTTTCTGACTGGTCGGGAGTGCTACTGAGGAGTTTGTTCTTCAAGTTGTGATTTATAGATCGTCATTTATGTTATGTTATGTTACAGTAGATGAAGCATGTTTTCCGATAGTGGCTTATATGCAGGTCAATACATCTGCTCACTTTCTGAGCCCAAAAATTAGGAGGCGTCTTATTCTCGAAGGTGACTTGTACTCAGTTGTACTTGGTCAAAATCCGTAACATCTTTTAAGGACATATCTGAAAACTATAAACAGTAGTCTGCGTATTTACTTGTTTCCAGCAGACGTGTTTGGCTGAGATGGCAGCATGGTTTCAATCCTAGCTGTCGATTATTCCTTGCACCATGTAAATACTTGCATATATTAACGTACTGGTCTTTCTTGTTGCTGTGCCATTAAACTCACATGTCCATTTGTAAAAGTGTTGAGTCGCTGATGCTTGTGTTAACAGTGCTGAATTATATTAAGTGAAACAGAATTGCTTGTCAACTGGTGTGTGTCTGGTTGATGTGAGCCATGTGATTCATTTGTACGGTCAAGCCTCAGGCTGTATTTCATGTATGTGGTGTTAGAATGATTGGTTTGAGCTGGTTCCCTGTTGTGATGATTGTGTCAATAATCAATGCCATGTCTGTAATCTGCTTTCGTGGAATTTAGTGACTGGCAGGCATATCTGGCTTGTCCATTTGCAGCATAATCCAGAGATAGAAGCCCAGCTGGCTAAAGCTGTCCATCTGGAACGAAGAAATGCCGAGCTGATGGACGAGGTTGAGAGACTTACCAAGTTTGCCGATGAACGGGAAAAGCTTGTGAGTGAATGGTTTATTTTATGTTGTAATCGTAACGTCCTATGATGTTCAACACTAAAAATTATAATAAAAGATGCACTCATCAACGAGTGCACTGAAAATTTATCCTTTATGAAAAAGGGTATCTTAGTCTATTGCAGTTTATCTTCGGTATTTTCAGATTTCATTTTTTACACTTTTGTTACTTTTTAACCATGTCTGAGTGGTGGGTGTCAGAACATTCTATCTTTATGCATTCATGTGTTTATGCACATGTTTACATGTAAACATAAATGTTCTGATACATTCATTACTGCAAATAGGTACTGACTATCGTAGTAAAGGTTATCGTGTGCCCTGTTGCACTGTACATATTCTGATGTTTTAAAAAGATTTTTAGACAGTTTTTTAATCTTGACATCTGAACAATAATCCTTGATTCCTGTTGGTATTTTGTTAGGAAATTGAAGTCATGCAGAGGCGCATTGAAGTTGAGACACTTGAGCAACGAGTCACAAAGTCAGATGATAAATGTGCTCGTCTGGTAAGTTATTCTAAATAAGTGAGACTAAAAACAATTGTTTAAAATCAGTTTATACTGTTTCTTTTTGAATATCTAATACAACCTAATCTGGAAGCTTTTTTATTGTAATACACTAGGTATCAATCAATGATTACTTTGTAACTGCCACTCCTTTCTTCATTTCGATCACTTATGTCAGTGGCAATATCAGAGTTGTGCTGTGGTTTTACTTCTTTTATAATTGCAGTAAATTGCGGTATGAATTTTATTAGTGTTTGAAAAGATTTCTGTCTTTGTTATTGTTGATGTTGAGATCTGAAGCCTTTACGAGCGTCATTACAAATGGTGGAAGCAGAAAGGGTAGCAGTACCCAGTATAGTTTTCTTTGACCCAGACATACTTTAAAGGAGGCTTAATAGCATTTTATGTTTCAGTATTGATTTTTATACGTGGCTGCAATATTGCACGGAAAGTAAATCTGCAAGAAGTCTGCTGCGTTGTTTATCATGTTTTTACACTGATTGTATCAGATTCGAGCATCGCTGGTAATTTTTGCTGTAGGCAGAAGAATTGCAAGACTTGATAGTAAAAAATACACAACTGACTGTTGTCAATACAGACATCCAACGGCAGATTGAAGAACTTGACCAGGTTAGTTTTTAAACTATTTTCTGTGATTTTGTTTTGATTTAATCACTATCTTATGTGGTATTGCTATTGTGGATTTTCCCTTGTGGCTGAGTACTACTAGTGCATCTTTTACCTTTGTGTGTTGGGTTTGAATTCTGGTAGTACTGCATCTTTTACCTTTGTGTGTGGGGTTTGTATTCTGTCATGAAGCGTGAAATTTGTGGGTAAGCAATATAATGCATGCCATGTCAAAGTATGACTGTTATATATGAACTTCAGCTGAATGATCGTTTGAATGCAGACTTCAGAGCCTTGATGATCATAGGCATAGCATAAACAAGCTTTTACCTCATCTTTCATATGATGATTGTCTATTATTCGTTATTTATTTCAATTTAATTATTGATGATATTTTATGTTATTTTTTGCTGTTGATTTCGTTAAGATGGCAAAGAATTACAAGACATTAAGTGCATCACTTGCTGCAGCAGAATCTGAGTTGCGTAAAGCAAAGGCTGAAACTTCATCCTATTCCGAAAGAGTTCAGACGCTCGAAGTCGAATTGCAGGTTGGTTTCTTTGTACTGAGCTGTAATTTCTGAAAGATCGCTTGTGGGAAAACTATCAAGATCAGCCAGACTGAATAAATAGTTTCTTGGGCTGCAGGAACAGTTCTGTATGAAAACTTTTTTTGACCCTTCTGGTTACTGTAAGTTGGTGTTTTCAGCTTAATAATGCTGACCTATTGCATTTTGCCATTGGGTATGTTCTACTTTTTAGACTGGGTTTTAGACTTGTTACCATGTGACTGTGAAATGATCATTGATTGGCTGTGAATTGAAATCATTTGAATATGAATTAACCATGAGTTTGTGGTTTAGATGCAGTGAATGCTAAGAAATTTATTAGTGGAATTTGTTATAGACTTGTCTTCAAAAAGTGGTTGATTGACTGTGAATTGAAATCTTTTGAATATGAATTAACCCTGAGTTTGTGGTTTAGATGCAGTGAATGCTAAGAAATTTATTAGTGGAATTTGTTATAGACTTGTCTTCAAAAAGTGATTGATTGGCTGTGAATTGAAATCATTTGAATATGAATTAACCCTGAGTTTGTGGTTTAGATGCAGTGAATGCTAAGAAATTTATTAGTGGAATTTGTTATAGACTTGTCTTCAAAAAGTGATTGATTGGCTGTGAATTGAAATCATTTGAATATGAATTAACCATGAGTTTGTGGTTTAGATGCAGTGAATGCTAAGAAATTTATTAGTGGAATTTGTTATAGACTTGTCTTCAAAAAGTGTAAGATATTCGTGAAACACGAGGCATCATGAAAATGACTTCTTCAGTTAACACGGACAAATGATGCTTAACGTAACCTGATTTTTGAACATGTCTGTACAGTTTATGGGTCAGGTGGAGCAGAAGAAACGCCAGCTAGAGTTGGAAAAGCAGTCTCTTCAAGAATCACTGCGTGAGAAGCAACTAGAACTGGATGCGGTTGGCAAGGTATAAACAAGTCACATTAAAGGAGCAGCATTCAGTCTTCATAGATGTTCTGGTGGTGGTGTTAGCTTTAAGCCTGTCCTCCCGCTTTACCCAAGTTAGCAGGTTTGATTGCTGATTAATGAGGATGGAGCAATGTTTAGTTTGCAATGCCTTTCTATCAAAGACAGTGTATGAAACCATGTAATGTAATGTAACCAGACATTTTTGGTAGTATTTATGTAGTGCCGGTTATACAGTATTTCTGTTGCCTCAGTTACACATGTTGTGACCAGCCGTGCATGTTAGAGTCAGGAAAAGCCGGAGTGCTTTGTCATGTGAGCACGGTGCAATGTTTTTGAGAAGTTGTCAACCCTTTCTGCTTCTGTGGTCCTGAATGTTCACCCGAATAGGTCTTTGTGAACTAGCTGTGCCTCATTGTGATTTACCATTAACTTGTCTTCTGCATGCAAAATTATGATATAGAGCTTTGCTGTTTTATTTCATATTGTCGTGTTTATGTTTATTTAAATCTTCTGTTTTACTCTGATCTAATCTAATCTGACTTCTGTTTTACCTTTGTAATAATGATCAATGTGTCGATCAAGGGTGCACTGTGTTTCAAATAATGGTTTTGAAAATCGGTTCACAGTTTCTTCTGCCACAGGAATAATATTAAAATAATCATCTGCCCACAAATGTACAATATAATACCAATAAGAAAAAGCTGGAGGAAAACAAAAAGAAAAATAATAATTTGGCTTCTTCCATTTCTCAAACCAATGCACGTTTTTGTGTATGAATTTCCAGGAGAGAGAAAAAGACAACTTGAAGCATGAACAGTCACTTAAGAGCCTTGAGGTAAGCTTAAATGGCCCTACTATTATTATTATTATTATTATTAATAGCTTCTATTGTGTCAGTGTCTAATGCACAAGGCATCAGGCCATGGTGCACCAAAACCAAGCTGCATTCAGGTCAGTATCCAGAAGATTAGTCCACTAAGACAGGGACAGCCTATGGTGGATAAGCAATCTGAAATAGGTAAGTCTTAGGTTGAGAACGAAATGACACTAGCAACTGAGCGGAACAAACAGATACAGGAAGAGAGTTTCAAAATCTAGGTCCAGCAACAACTGAGCGGAACAAACAGATACAGGAAGAGAGTTTCAAAATCTAGGTCCAGCAACTGAAAAAGCCCGTTCGCCTATTACAGTTCTAGTCTTAGGTATCACCAGAGAAATGACTTGGTTGAATAATGATAAGTCTTGGGAATGAATACTGATTTTAAGTATTGTGGTTGTCCAGAGTTCAACGTTCTATGAACTACAGGCCCAATTTTAAAGAAATCCTTTGCTGAATAGGAAGCCAGTGCAGATATTAAAGTACAGGGGTTATTTCTCATATTTTGATATGTTACCTATAGCTAAATAGTTCTGAATTCTTTGAAGTTTCTGCATGTTTGGTGTGCTGAACTTGGCTGTCATTCTGTGCAACACAGAGGCTGGAAACACATAAGAATAATAAAGGTGATGTGTATTTAGTGTGTGCTACTGGTAAGCAATGTTTTGCTACATTGAACCGTTGTCTTGTTTGTAGTTGCGACTTTCTGAAATGGAAACCTTGTACGAAGAACAGCTGACGATCAACAAACAAATAAACCACGAATTGAAAGATGTCCGTGATTTGAATGAGAAGTATTTAGGCAAGTCTTCCAGAAAAAGTATTGAGATTCAGTCAGAACATGAGCTTCTTATCACCGATGGTGCCAGCTCACACCCATTCTTACTTGCTGACGAAATGATAAATGCAGAAGTTAATTCAGCTTCAAAAGATCGTAAGTAGTTGTCTGTACATTTTTATTGCATTTTATGTATGGGCTGTTGTTTGGCAAGGTCTTGATGAGTGAAGGTGTTCTTCTACAGTAATGTGAGATAAGGTAAGGTAATGTGCTACCTCTGTGGGGTGATTTTGCCAGTTGTAACAGGTGGGATGATTGATTTCTGTGTGAAAACATGACTGTTGGAAATCATTATAGATTTGGAATTATTTGATGCCATGGAATGAATGTCACAGTAATGGATTTTGTAGCTGAATTAATATGGGCATGTGAGTAACATCTTTTATTTCTTTTCTTTCCATCCTTCCTTTTCTCCATATTTCCTTCTTTTCTTTCATCCTTTTTCTTTCATCCTCTGCTTCCTTCCTTTCCTTTCTCTTTTCCTTTCATTTCTTGTTTCCTTTACTTTTTCTTTGTTCCTTTCATCTTTCCTGTCTTCTTTGCTTCCTTTGTGCCTTTCATCTTTTCCTCCTTTTCTCTTTCCTTCTTTTTATCCTTTACATATTCATTCATTCTATCTTTGTTTCGTATCTTGTGAGGCTGCACGTATGATTATAGGAAAGCATTCCACATCCACAGAGGTGGAAACGGACATCAATCGGAATATGAACAACCACAGCACAGCAGACAACTTACAGCCAACAGATCTCGATTCCAAGGACGATCTCTCAGATGCCGTTGAATCCAGGGTTCGAGTGCGTCATGCCACCCGAGTAATCAGTAAAGGTTGCGATTTTGAAAAACAATTCTAATGATGGGAAACAGAAACATTGTTGGTTGCAATGGTGGCAACAACATTTATGATTATTATGATGAGGGCAGTGGTTATTGGGATGACTGAAGATGATGTTTTATGATACATGTGATGTGCTTTTTGGATCACTGAAAATTTATGTGGAACCAGAAATGCAATGTTGCGTATAAGATTTGGTTTCTAAGCAGTCTTGGGGATAATGGAGGTAGGATGTAGCCGTGACATTGATGGTAGTAATCGCTGTATGTATGTACTTCCGTAGTTACGTATGTACATGCATATGTATGTATGTATCTGAATGCTTATGTAGCACATTTTAGTACTTCAGGAACATGGCTGTGTAACAGTTATAAACTGTTAGATAGTCCTGTTATCATAGACTTATAAACACGATTATGATGATGACTTTGGTACTGATGAAAGGAGCGATGATTTAAAGTTGTTTTATGTATTATATATATCAGAATACTTATATAGCAGCTTTTAAGTACTTTTCAACAGTGCTAGAATATATCAGTGGTACAAACTCGATTATTATGATGATGATGATGATGTGGGTGCTGATGAAAGAACTGATGGTTTTAAGTTTCAGTGGAAGTGCAAGTCATTTACTGAATTAAGCAGACTTGCTGTCTGTCTGTTGCTATATTGATCTTCAGGCTGCTGATACTTGCTTTCCTGTTTTGTAGGTGTTGGTGTTAATGGTAGCCCAGTGGAAAATGGTTATGCTGATGATTTGCTGGTCAGTCACAATTTTTTGTTTTATATTAGTTTAAGAAAAATTCATTGTCATTGTTGTTATCATTTTTGCGTGTACACTATCATCTTATCACCTGGCTTCATCACGATTTGTCTTCATACTTGGTCTTCCTCTGCCTTTCAGTTTTATTATTTGACTTTCATTCATGTTCTTAATAGCAATTCTGCCCCCCTTGCATGTGGCCCTTTTCTTTGCATTATGCTTGTCATGTAGCATTCCGTGTACTTCCCAGCTACTTCTTCAATTTCTTTTATAGCAAAAGAAGAAATCTTTCCGTTTTATTGCTTGATGTTGGACTAAATGCCCTGTTCTTCTGCTTGTTTGTAGCTGAACGATCAGGTTCTCAGTGGTCAGAATGGCCAAGAGTCGTTAATTCAAGTTTTTCAGGCAATTTTTGACTATGATCCTGATCAGAGTTCTCCAAACGAAGAACCTGAACAAGAACTGATTCTTACTGCAGGCGACTACATGTTTGTTTATAACAACATGGACGAGGTGAGTTGTAGCAGGCTCTTACAACTTAGTTGTAATTAAATATTAATTAATGCTTTACAAGTTCCCTCTTTGATAAGATCTCATTGAGGGAACTTGGGCAACATTGCAGAAAAATGTTTTTTTACTGGACAAGGCACAACAGGATGCCAACTCGAAGATAAATTTAGCAAAGAGAAAAGCAGTGTGTATGGAAAACATTTAGAGAAACATTATAGCAAGAGAATAACGTGTAGAAACTGTTAGAGTTTGTCATTCTAGGTAGACTTATGACATGGGACAACGACTGAACAAAGGACATAGGAAAAACAAAAGGAGTAATAATGACAGTATTTGTGAAAAATTTAAAACAACCAGCTTTGCCACCAAGTTTGAGAGAGAGAAGGTAGTTTTAATATTGGTTAATTTTTAACTTGTTGCCTTAGGGGAAATGAGTCTATTGCCTAAGTTATGTTACACTTAAACAGCTTGAGTTTTGATATCTTGGTGTAGGATGGCTTTTATCTCGCTGAGCTTCTGGATGGTAGACAAGGTTTAGTGCCATCAAACTTTGTTCGTAGAGTGACAGGTAAGCATGCGATTGGTCTGTATACATGTGCATAATATGTATGTATCTATGGTTATGCAAAGGGACTTGTAACCATGCATTTATTAGTAATGTGCATGTATGTATCTATGTCTCTAATCCAGTCCAAGACTCTAGTGCTATATCAGTGTCTAGATGAATCTTTACTTATCCATGCTACACTTTCCTGAACTGGTCTCTCTAACATATTGGATTTTCAGTCCCCAGTGGATTATGACTGCACTGTGATTTCACTCTGATTGATGCATTGGCCATTATTAATATGTTTATACTGACGTGATAATTGGCAACTAACTTGTTATTTCGTAATGGGTTGGTTTTGGAATTTATCTAGTACTCTTTGTATAGAAGACAAACTCAAAGGCCCTTAAATGAAGCATTGAACTTCAACCTTGTGTGAAATAATTTCAGGGCAAGAGCTGGTCGAATTCTATGCAGCTATCAACATGGACATGCAGGGTGATGGAGTCGACCCCCATTCCAGTGGGACACATCCTCTTCTGGATTTCTCATACCATGAAGATTCTGACCAAACTGGTAACCTAATCTGATCTTCATTAATTATTCTTCCAATTTTTTTAACGTTAACAATAGATAAATCAGGCAAATTACTGTCTGTACATTTAAATTCTGCTAATGTTCCTTAGAAGAGGTGAAGCTAAATTAGTTTGAATTGTACATTTATTCTGTAGATTTACCTAAAACATACATGTGGAACAAGTGTGGGCCTTTGAAATTAAGTTGGCTGAACTGATGGGCCCCACTAACTGTTTTTGTGCACAATCATCTGATTTTACTGTGGCAGCTTGATGCTGTGGATGCGATGCTCGCAAGCAAAGTGAAGTTAGACGACATTGAGTCTGGTCAATACTTGGATATATGTGACCATCTGTGTAATGCCAGGACATCTGGACCAACTTAGCCCTGCATCCCTTCAGGGTCATGATATAGGATTTAAGAAGGTGTCCTGTTGTTAGATTGCTGGGGTCATGTTTGTGCTTTGACCAACTGATCCTTCAAACCTGGGACCTCACGTCTGACATCTAGGGGTTAGCTTGTGGAACTGCTCTTCTCTAAATTCAGTTTGCTTATTTGATCTGTTGCCAGGTGTCACAAATGCCAGGCAGTTTTCATCAGCGGCTCCAGAGGATGCAGACCAGTCACTGGACATTTCAGTCACTAACGACGGCCTTGATCTTAAGCAGCTCGGTATAAATACACTAGAAGTGTCCAAAAAATTAGCCTTTTCTTTCTGTCAGCCAGAAGTTGAACCGTAGAACTGTAGAGTTGGTAACTTGTTGAAATGTAGAAACGCGCAGTAATTAATTACCAGTCGCCCACTAAGTGCTCTACTAATTATTTCACATTGTATTTTGTTACAATTGCCTTAGCTTAACCTGTTGGTATAACGACAGCAGTTTAGTAGAAAAACTTTTTCGATGTTTTTAAGGATCAAGAGGTTTTTGCTTGATGTTCTTTGCATTATATTTCTTCTGGTACCCTGATTTTTAATTAATTTTTGTTGGTGAAATAGCCAATACAAGAATGCATTTTGTACATCTGTGTTAAATTGGTGCGAAAAACACTCTAATGCACTGGGCAACAGCTCACAGAAGGGACTGAATAAGATCGTCTCTGTGCATCTCAACAAGCTGGTGAAATTTTTCTGGTAGATTTTGCTTTTTCCTTGGACAAATTATGTGTATTGTTACTGGCTTAAAGGTTATCTGTTTACAGTAAGTTACATTTTTAAGTTTGGACAGCATTTATTTATTGCTAGTGTGTACAGTAGGTAATAATTGTGGTTTTTGCAGGTGTACCAGATGCTCCTGTAAGCGTGCAGGTTGAGAGTGGACCAGATCATGGGTGTCTAATGGTGTCCTGGTTACCAGTTACCATAACAACTGCTGGAACCTCTAATGGCACCAGAGTTGCCGGATACCACATATACGTTGATGGGTGCAAAGTGAAGACTCTGTCTAATCCTACAGGTAATTCAGTGTGTATGCCAAGTTTAAGCAAACTTGTAGGGCAAGTTCCATATCCTAACTGCTATTTTCGATATGCAGCAATGGTGATGATGACATGTGTAGGATGGATAACACCTAGATGTTCAGACAAGTGGAGTTGTGCGATCAACACCGACTGGCAATGAACCCATGGACGAAGGAAGGAAGGGAGGAAGGAAGGATTTTCAGTGTACTTATGTAACCAAAGTCATATTAGTGCTGAAATGTTACCAACAATTCTTTGTCAGTAGTAATTTACAAGAGCAATAATAATTAATGTCACAGTGTAACAGAAAGGAGCATTTGGCTCCAACAGATATGCCACTGAAATGACACTTATTAGGCAACTATTATACGTCCTTTAAGTTTTCTTACTAGCATGTACTGGTATGTATACCGCTATGTATTTTGTAAAATTTGAAGAGTGCTCTGAAATTTCACTTATTCTGTGATGCTTAACCTAACTGGAATATAAAGTAGCAAGCAGATAATTAATTTGACAGACATCTTATTTCGTTAATCTGGTCATTTCTTGTGTATATAATATGTATTGAGCCCATTTTTAATACTTGGGTGGGTGACCAAGCGTGGAATACAAGGCCGTCTGGACCAACTCAGCCTTACATCCTTTCAGGGTCACTGTATGAGTATCAACACAGTTTCTTTGTCATTATGAAACATGTTAAATATGGTTTCCAGGGGACCATGTGCTTCTGGAATCTGACGACTTGTGTCCGATCAATGATCCTCGGTGCGTGACGGTTCGAACGCTTGCTGCGTCTGGTCAGGAGTCGGCTGACTCTTTGCCAGCTTTCATCTCGCCTCATCTGGTGCGGGAACTCCAGGTCGGCAGTGTTAGCTCAGAAAGTGACAACATGGCAGTAAGTCGTTGACTCGTAATTCTTTAAGACGAGCGTCATGAGTGGTTAAGGTAGGGCAAAGGAAGACGACTGGAGACCCATCTGAAAGATCTTTCAGCTGAAGCAAAAGCATGGCTCCAATGCTCAGACATTTTCTTCTCAGAGGTGTCAGTAAAACAGTTGTGCAGAGACATTGATTTCTGTGATGCACATGTGTTCATGCTATTTGATAAGTCGAAATGTTGGCTCTGGGAAACTGTGATTTATTAGAGCAAGTGTTTTAAAAGGGGAATGGATGTTGTCTGCTAGTTTAAGTGTTGAGATATTGAATTTACTTCAGTTTGAACTTTGCAGAACCATGTGACGCTGGATATAACACCACTGATGCACTTCTGTACACTTTATGGTTTTTCTTTCCTGATTGTTCTGGCTTTTTATGAATTGTTTATTTTTATTTCTTAGAAAACCAATTTAAAAAAATTAATTTGCATCGAAAATTGTTACTGCAAAATTTATGTATTTAAATTGGTTCAGCTGTAGATATTTTTGCTAAACATGCTTGAATTAAATTGTTTTAATAGGTTCTTGATGAAAGAGAAGACGAATCTGATCATGATGAAAGAGAAGATGAATCTGTCGTGGACCAGGACTCAGAATCTGACAACGAAAGACCGGAAACTGCCAACCACTGCATAGACCCGAGACCCCCACCGCAGAAACTAAGACCAGAAAATGGCAACCACTTGCCAGGAGTGGAAGACCTCAATCCACCCAGCAGCCGGCTAAAAGATGCTGGACAGAGAGAAGATGTAGACAGCCACCAACAGAAAGGTTTGCGATAATTAAATTACCTAAATAAATCAGATAGCTTATTAAGTAATCAAATAATGTATTAAGTAAATAAGGTAACCTACCCTGTAATGAGTAATACAGGTAACCTTAATGAATCAAAAGACCCAGTGAGTTATTAGATGACCAACGTTTTATGTGTTTTTAATTGTGATATTACATAGTAGGACCTTTCTTAGTGTCGTTGCGCACACCTTTGAGGCTGTTGTTAATTGTGCACATTATAAATGTCTGTTAACAATGATAATGATAATAATAATAATAATAATAATTTGGTGTTGTTCTAGTGAACTCATCTATAAAATGAGTACACTGACCGTGTGCTGTTGTTGGGAAGTTCTGATTTTGAGGAGAGGATTGGCCACCCACCCTCATAAGCTGAGGCTAAGAAAGTGAAGTCGCTAACACTTCATGCCCATGGCGGTCTCTTAGAGGGTTTGCGTAAGGGACTGCTCTTCTTTTTAATGTTGAGGTTTAAGTCAGCTGAAACGGAAACAAAACTGGTCTTATTCTTGTACTGGAAAAAATGTGAACTCTGTGCATGTGTAGGACAGAGTTCTGCATTCTTGTCTGTTGCACCAATCAGTGCTTCGTTGGTGTGAATTTAACCTGGGTTACATTTCTGTGCATGACGGTGATATTATTATTATCTACAGAGAATGTGATATACTCCGTTACAACATCCAACGACCGTTCAAGCTTCAGAGGCCTTCAGAAACCGAAATCTCCAGAGCTGGTTCTGCCCGCTACCGCAAGCTTTGCTGTTCCTGCTGCTGCTGCTGCTGGCATGTCCCGGGATGATGGTGAGGTGGCATTAAAAGGGGCATTTACGAGCACAGTTTGGAAAAAGGTGCCTCCAAGGGTAAACACAACAGTTGATGCTGCAGATCTCAGTTCCGTTGACTGGGGCATCGGTGAACGAACTTGGAGGTCACTGGATTCAAGTGATACACGAGTTCTGCCAAGTAAATCCCAGAGTCAGGAATGCTTGGGCAGCTTAAAACGATCTGATTGGCTGGGAAATTCTTCTCAGTTGGATGTACGTGTGAACAGCGAAATGGCAGAGGAAAAATCAACTGCCCAGGCAAACGAGACGCACGAAAAACAGCAAAACATTCTTAGCATCCCTATAATTACCTCGTTAGTTGCAAAAGATGAACTGCAGCAGAAATTTGATTCACAAGATATTGACAATGGCGGTCGGAAGAAACCAGCTGTGAACCGTGTTGGTCGTAATCGTAACATCTCCTCTTCTTCTGATTTAAGTGCTAACAATGGTATTAGTGTGAATGAATTGGACGATGGCGTGAGCAGCGGCAGCGAGCTCGTGGACAACAACTTCATGACATCAAAGAAGATTCGTGACGATATTCCAGACTCTGAACTCATTGATTATTCTGACGATGGTGGTGAGTCGCTTGTCGAAAGCGTCGATTGCGATCGCGATGTCCCGGTTCGAGTATTCATTGCGCTATTTAGCTACGACCCTGCGACCATGTCTCCAAATCCAGATGCACTTACGGAAGAGCTTCCATTTCGAGAAGGACAGATTATCAAGGTGTGTGTTTTGGTTGGATTTTGTAATTGGACTCCGTTAAGCTGTTTGATCTCACAATCCCTGCTTACGGGTTATGCTTGTTAGAATGGTTTCTAAAGATTACCCTAGTTAAATAACATAGCATGACAAGAGTTTTAATTGGTTCAGGAGACATTTTTAATCTGTGTTAGAACCACTGCAAATTAACAAGCATTACTAAATAGCCATTCGTGCCTAGCCTTTTCATAAAAACTGTAATAGTGTTCACTGAGACAGTACTAGCATCCAAACAATTCCTCCAGTCTGCAACTCTTGCACTTGATAATTTCTGCTCTAAATGTTTTATATTTTGGTTTCAAAGGTACATTCATTTATTTCACACAGTGCATTTATTATTTGAGCTAAATTTGGTGGTTACAGATTTGCTCACAGTGTGTTTCTGCTCAAGCACAGTATCCCTATTTTCTGCCAGCTGTAATGAGGTTGGCTTTTAAGTGAGATTGGATTTATAATGCGATTGTATTGTAATGATTTGGTGTTAAAATGAGGTGCATTATGGAGAGGTTACATTAGAATGAGACCCTGTTATTATTAATGTCCCTGACTGTATTATGTAAGTCCTCACATTAGAACCATGCTTTCTTAAGCTTTTTCTTTTTTTGTTTCTTTTCTTTCTTCCACTTAATTTGTTTTCATTCCTTTAGTGGAAATTTCTGGTTTCTGGCATTTACCATTTAGTTATGTGCTTCTTTTTGTGATAAGTGATAAGACATTATGTAATATTAATATTAGGTAAAATTTCTGCTTAATCAATTATTTCCGATCTAAGACTTTTCTGTGGTCTTCGTTAGTCATCATTAAGAGGTTTGTATTAATTTGTTGGATTCAGATATACGGTGATAAAGACCAGGATGGCTTCTTCTTGGGCGAGATCAACCACCAGCGAGGTCTCGTGCCATGCAACATGGTCTCAGAAGTTCATATCAACGATCCAGAAATTGCAGCTCAGCTGCTTAAAGAGAGTCGCCGACCAGCCAGCCAGAGCGCCGGAAGTAGCAGGACGTCGAGTCGGACGAGCGATTTCACATCACGCACTCAGTCTACGATCAGCATGATGGGTATTTGGCTATATTTAATTGGCTGTTATTTAATGTAATATAATTGATATAATAATATAATTAATATAATATATAATGATATAATTAATATAAATTAGTAATTTATATAATTGGCTGTTATTTAATGTAATATAATTGATATAATAATATAATTAATATAATATATAATGATATAATTAATATAAATTAATAATTTATATAATTGGCTGTTATTTAATGTAATATAATTGATATAATAATATAATTAATATAATACATAATGATATAATTAATATAAATTAATAATTTATATAATTGGCTATTATTTAGCTTAAGTGACCATCAGTTGATGCTTTGTGTGTTATGATAACAGTGCCTTATATGTCACTGGACTGGAGTAGGTTACTCCAGTTATTGGCTCTTTTGTTTCATTTTTTTTATTAATTGGTCATTAAGCTGAATCGTAACTGGTCTTGTTATGAGATTTATTAACTGGGACTTATTAACTAGTAGATGAGTTTATTATTTTTAAAATAATCATTGCATAGTGTGGTAAATTAGTTGTTGTGTAGTTGTATACCAGGTTATTCTTGCTGGAAAATCGCTCACTAGTGGCGTTAGATGGAAATGAAGATGCTTATGGCTAATGAGGTTGATTGTCAATTGGTAAGCCATGTCACTGTTGTTGGGAATGATGGATGATTGGCTGATTACCTATTGACTGATTTCCAGGTGTGCCAGATGATGAGAGACTCAGTCCAGTAGGTGAACCTTCGGATATTGCCGACAGCGTTCCTGAGCGATATGTGATTGCTCTGTACAACTACGACCCACACGAGCTGTCGCCAAACACAGATGCTGATGTAAGCAGAAGTGGCTCTGATTCTTATTTACGTGGTATTGATGGATTGTTACTGTTTGAAAGCGGTTTCTTTTTTCGGAGTGTGCTTAAACATTGTGATTGATTTGTTTGTTTGTTTGTTTGTTGGGTGGGTGGGTGGATAGTTGGATGGATGAATGGATCTGATGACTGACAGACTAACCAGTTCTCTAGAACCTCCTGGCTGGAGGTTGGCTGATTTACTGTTTTTTCTTATATCGGTTGTTTTTATGTTGGCAGGAAGAGCTGTCATTCCAGAAAGGAGATATCATCAAAGTCTTTGGCGAAGTTGATGAGGATGGTTTCTACTATGGTCAGCTGAATGATCGATATGGCCTTGTGCCGTCAAACTTCATCAAGGATGCTCCTTCTTCCGCAGTCTACTATGCCGTCGCTATGCAGAACAGACCGTCACTATAACACTGGTTTGATTTGCTTGTTTACTGACGAAACCATCCTCTGAGTCGCAGCTTCTTTGTCGTCAGCTGGTGACAGACCACCTGCTGACAGATGGCGGGTCCAATGCCTTGACCAGTTTTCTAAGTTTATGCTGATCTTCCAGACTGACTGTTTTGTTGCAAAACAATTTGCTGTTCAGTGTGAGGTTTCGTTCTGAAGCAGATTGGCTTTGTGGTCTTGGTAATTGTCTTGATCGTGTTGATCTTATTATTTGCTTGCCAGCTGTGAAGCTTTGTTCTAAAGAGAAATGCAAACATCACTGGAATTCTGTGCTTCTGATAAACACATTTAGTGGTTTTTGTTTTGTTTTCATTCATGCTGTTAGTACTCTGTGATCAAAGCTTTCAAACCGCTGTTCTACCACCTGTCAATGAGCCAAGATGGAATTTTCTTGATTGTATGGTTTTCATAACATATTAACCATATTTCTCATATGGTCCTTATTCTGGATGTTTTGTGTTTGTGGCATTGTTGAAGCCAAGTTTGTTGACTTTGGAACGATGATTTGGTCTTGGTTTTGTTGTTTTGTTTTATGCCTTAGAAGTGCATAGTTGTCGAATGTTTTTGGGTCTGTATTTTACGATAGCAGGTCTCTCCACTGAAAGGCAGTGGAAGTGATTGTCTGGCTTGTTCTGCAGTGACATGTGGAAGAAAGATGTTCAAAAATTGAAGCTCATCTTTACGGCTGCTTCTGCTTCTGTTGAGCTTTTGCGTGTATTATTCAGCAGGCTGATACAAATGATGACTCTGGATTTGCTGGGACATTTACGAAAGAGGAAGTTGATGCTGCTTTTGAAAATGCTTTGCAGTGTATTTCCGTGTCGTTTGCATAAGTGAAGTCTACCTCAGAGGGACTGTGGATTGGCTTTCCCCATGAATGGCAGACCTGTGTCATGTCACCAGAGCTGTTTGAGAAGGTGGAACAGATTTGTTCAGTTTCGGGTATTTCCTCTGCTCTGGGGCTGATTAGATATCTTGATTGAGTGCTATGTAATTACATTAAACTTGTATTTCATATGATTTCTTGCTGTTAGACTACATTTTCAGTGAACTGTCTGAATGGCCTGGTTTTGTTATCTGTTGTTATCTGTTCTTGTGAGTTTATCTGATACCAAAGCTGTTTCAAAGGATCAGCCGTCAGGTCAAAATGAGTGTTCAGTTAAAGTTGGTCATGATGAATTCAACTGTGCAGTTAATTTCAGGCTGGCCAAAAATCTGGGTCTAGAGTTGTGGATCAGTAGGCAAACAGAATGAATGCTGAATGGCACTGGCATTGAGCAGGAAGTGGCATGTTGGAGGCCAATGAAAAGACCAGTGTCGGAATGCTTTCAGTGGTTTAGATGTCTGCAGTTGATAAGCTTTTATCAGTGTTCTGGAATTTGGTCTTGCCTTTATTTAGAATAATTGGAGTAGATTTTATACTCAGTTTTCATCTGCTGTTAACACTGCTGCAATTGGGTGCATAATGGAAAACTATTGTCTATAGAAAAATCAAGATATGTTTGTGACAAAACCAGTGTCTTCAGGAAATCAATATCTGTAGCAAAACCAGTGTCTGGGAAACAAATATTGACATTTGGCAATATTTGTAGCATCTGCTCCTGGAAAATTTCTATTCGAAATCGAATGCTTCCACAACTCTGGTAAAAGAGAGCAAATTTTTCCTTGTGTCTTTTCCACATGCAGTTTGTTTTGCTGGTGTGTGGATCTACTGCCGTGTGCGCTGTGTTTACAGTTGTTTTAAATGTTAATTGATATTCTTTTCTACCGAGACTGTTTTGCTTATTATGCAAGTGAGGGGCATGGGTATTTCACACAACACAACGTTACTTCTCACAGCTGATGTCCTGTTTTTCCAGTTTCTATAGCTTCAGAAGCTGCTTGTGCTTTGGTCCATCCCTCTAGAACAGTCTTCCTTTTGACATATGTACTTTTACTACTTAATCGGCTTAAGGTACATGCTCATGTTAACCGTACCATATATTATTTAAAACCCTTGTATGCTATACAAACGTTCATATTCAGACATACATACATACATAATAGCCCTTGTAATATCGCCTTGATGTGAAGTTATGCTAGCTTTTGGTGTTTGGGGAAATATGCAATACATGTACTGTGCCTTTGACTGTTGCATCCCTCTTTAATTTTGGGTAAATATGTGAAGAGACCAAACATTTCTGGTTATCAGTGAAATCAGTAGGAATTGCATTACAAATAATATGTGAACAATGTATCCCTCTTATGTTTTAGATTCTATACACTTGTACTTCTATCATTTACCTGTAATGTATGGTACTTTTGTTATGTTCTGTGCACAAACACAATTGTACATTTCGTATAGAACTGTGAATACACAAGTCTTATCACTCATTATATACTGCTGCTTTTGGATAATTTAATTTAAACATTAATTGAGCAATTTTTTACTGCCTACTTCCCTGTAGGTTTTTCACGTGAAGTAAAACATATCCAAGCATGTTTGCGTCCAGTATTGGCAAAGTATGATTCAGCTTAAGACGTGGATTATCAGCAAAGGTGCTTTGTGTAGATTCCTTGCACAGCAGTTCTCTGTGCTGAGGAACGATACTCGAGAAACTATTGAACGTCATGGGTGCTGTCTTCTTTCCTGTATAGTATTTATTGTTACTGTTGTTATTCTATAGAACTTTTAAACTGTCCTGACCGCTTAAATAATCTTGTTTGGACAAGTACAGTGGAGAACACATAATATGAAAACGTTTAACATGAAATATTGATTAACACAAAAGAATGTTTTAATCTGTTCCAGCATCAGTGTTTTTTAATGTAAAATAGTTCCTTTATAACGAAACTGATTGCATGCAAATATATCTTAACATGAAAGAAATGTTGGTCCTGCAGAAGGAAATGCAATACAAAACCTTGGATAACATGAAGTGTTGATTTATTTTCAACATCTGGATCCACCGTCCAAAGTGAAGTGGTCGTATTGTATTTTGTTTCTAGTTGCGCTGTGCACTGGTGGTGATGGTTGAGACATTCATCAAAGTGCGGTGACATTTTGACCTACACCATTTATAACCTTGCCAGCTCACAGCATCAGTGATGACCTTTGCATTTATGGGAAAATACTTTTAGTGTAAAACTGAATATAGATTTGTAACATTTTATTTTATACCTACTTACTACATTGACTGCAGTAGACGTTTGCTGCCTGCTGTGGCCAATGTCAACCAAATCTGGGCTTCTAGATAATCTTACTCTTTCTTATGACTCATCATTCGAAGCATGGCAGTGTTGTCAGTGTAAGTTTGAACATTTATTAACTTTCATTTTTGAAATACTATCTTTGCAATTTTTAGCTTTTATTATCTTTAAATTAATTACCGCTTAGAAAAGAACTAAAAGAATTTTTGAAGTCTTGTGTAGTTTGTTTGCTTTATAAAGTGCTACACCCAGCGATCGGCGTGTATTCACAAAGTAAATTATACCAAGAGTCTGTGACTAAAATAAACATATTTCCCAGGTTTTCTACTTATTTTTTATTTTCTTTATTTGTATAAGGCTATTAAGCTCCAGTCAATGGTTCGAGGCATATGCACATAAAGAACTTGAGTGTCTGACCCCTTGACACGACACAAATTCCAGAGTACGTTACAACACTGGGCCACAAAGAAAAACCTCTACAGAAGGCGCATCTGGACTTTCTTCGCCCTTTTTTGGCCTCTGCTGTACTACGGCACTGTTTAAAATCGTCGTCTTATTATTCGTAAAGCTCGATTCGAAGTAACAAAAGCGCAAGATAAGAAAGTCGCAACATATCAGATGAGTCTTTTGCTTACTGCCACATTCACGACTGAGTAAAGATTTCTCCGATTCCACTGCAAACTGGTTTTTAGGAACGTCTAAGCTTTTGACCATTGCCAGTTAGGGGTCATCCATAAAGGACGTCCGCAAAGAGGGAGGGAGGGGTCATGCAAATGCAGACAATTGCGGACAAGGGGAGGGAGGGTTATGGCCTATGCGGACGTCCGCATATAAATTTGGTAGGTGTACGCAGCTTTTAATACAACCCATGCTTTAAACACCAACTTCAGTCAGATGTTAGACACTGTACTGCACTGGTTCATCAGTAGTAATGTTTTGTTGCAGACAGCTAAAGAAACATTTAAAGTTTTCAGCCTATCTTAAGTTGCATAGATCTTTATAGATCTGTTAGCCATGTGTGGTGCCATTGTGAGATTCTTTAAAATAAGATGAAATGAGCAGTTTATTAATGATGTTTTTCATGATGCTGGTCGTTATTGTTTACTGGCTTTGGAATGCGGACGTCTGCAAAGGGGGAGAGGGATGGCAAGGCCAACTGGGGACAGATGCTGACCAGCGGGAGGGAGGGGTCCAAAGCATGGACAACCCCTTACATAACATACATGCTAATAATACCCGTTTGTCTAGAACAGTAGCTAGATGCCCAAGTCTAAACTGTCTGTACAAGGATGTTGCCACATCTGCTTGTGCCCCGTAGATACACGATTGTAAGTTCATTAATTATGTAATGCTACTATAATTACATTGTGCTTTGAGAAAATTAATGGAATTCTAAGCGTCTGATACACGTAATGCATGCTGCTTTACGATTTGATGCATGGGCAGAGACAAAACTAGCAGTTAGTTCTACCATTTCACTTACTGGTGCAGAAACAAAATACGAACACAATGAAACTAAGATATTTTAAAATATCATTTTTAAAATGTTCCAAATGCAGTTTAATCAAACATTATCAAGCAAAACATTCATTAAAAACTTTCAATTTGTTTCATAATTGGCAAGTCACTTGTTCATCAAGTACATCAAGTACTCCTATCATCAATTTCCTCTTTAATTTCGTCTCTTTACATAGATAATAACAATGAAAAAATTACCACCTATAATTCATTAATTTGTACCTCAAAATAACAAAATGATAACAGAAACATCAGCTACTGTATACTCGACTATTTCAATTCTCAGCAATTCTGCCATCAGCAGTGCTTCTGGAAAGTATCACTTAATCAGAACCGACAGCGCATTCTACATTAAAAAATTGTACTTGCTACACACTGGTAATGCACATGCTAGAATGTCAGCATTGAAAACCATAACTCTACAAATGATTATCCATAATGATCGTACATTATCTATTCTAATCTGGAAACTTCTGAAAGTACCATCACCATAACATAAAGCATCAGTTGATGAGCATTTCATCGGACTAAACAGGAATGGCACGTTAGATTTTTCCAATAGCACACAATTTCATCTGACAAGTGTGCTGTGGTTTTATCATAATTCCAGACTGACTACACATGAAAATACCCTCATCACCAACAAAATCTATTAATACTAAAACACAGCTTAAAAGTCTCTAGGCACGTTAGCCTGTTGGTTAGAGTGCTCAGCCAGCAGCACGGAGAGTGCGGATTTCAGCCTGATGCTTAGTCATTAGACAGCGGTGCTTAATAAATGCAGAAACAATAATAAAATAGCAATACTCGTCTTTTATGCAACAATTCATAAACCATACAACAAAATTCTGAAACAAAAATCCAACAAAAAAAGAATCAGAATACTGTACAGAAAAAACAAGCCAACTGAAATACAATCTAATCATAGATTTTTCTACAAAACTAAGCAAATTTTTTACTTTGCAATGAAAGAAGGATTGTACGTTTATATACAGTGCAGTATATATTTAATCAAAAAGTAAACCGTAAGTATCATGTAAATAATGTAACAAAGTGTTTTGATCTGATGTAGTCAAAATTGTAAACACCAAACAAAAAAGTTTCCAACCTATTTGCTTTATTTTTGCTTGCACTTTTATCAGAAACAAGTTGACATTCCCTTAAGAAAGAAAAATCATGTTACCACAGTTCCCCGAAAATGCAACTCAGCAAAGACAGACAGATCTATTATTTTGCATAGAAACCTGGCGTGTGCCACGTCTATGTACCCGAGACTAAGCAAGGAAACAACAACACCAAGATCATGACGAGGGACTATCCAAACAAACAACACAACATGCACGAGAATTGCAAAAACCACCGGGATTTCACTTATTATTCAAATGTGTTTCACACGACACCCAAAACCATTACGCATCACCATTTTCTATTTCTATAATTAACATATAATGTACACACAAATTTAATACATAAATGTACACAAGCTGGTCCTTATGTAAAATGCGAAAGTTTAAAGGACAGCAAGCCGTGTGCATCATGTCTGACAATTCCGCGAAATCCTGCATAAAATAACATGTATTTTCTGACGTCACTTTCAGACTTTGTTTATATTCGACTGATGAAATGTCAAGCAATACATTTATGTGCAAAGGCTCGTTCACATCTGTAAGTTTCTCATCACTTGCTGAAGCTTCTTACTCAAAAATGCCTAACTAACAAGAATTTCTTATGCACATATAAGCTTACTTACTTTAAAAATATATTAAAATACATTTATATATAGATCATTTATGCAATGGATCATGCGTATATGTGTATGCGTGTGTGTGTGTGTAATTATCAATTCAAAAATGCAACAAGAGTTTGAAGTCATAACATATAGCAGCAATGCCGAGAAAAAGCACCACAAGATGACTCCAACAGTGACTTTCAGCCAGCGGAAATTCAACGAGGGCCATTCTTCATCGTGCTGGATCCATTTTTCAGCAATCCAGTAAGCTGCAATTCAAAATATGATAATATTCATTTCCAATGATTGCCAATAAACAAACAACAAGTTGTCAGTCATAAGCAAGTTGTTACGGTGCATGTAGTCAGCACCAAATTCTCTGTTGATTTTGAGTTGCACCTGTTTAGACAATTAATCAGATATTTATATCGTGCTAATTTATTAATTCACCTCAAAAGCGCAGGTAGCTGGAAAAAGATAAGTCTTCAGTTACAGAAGGGTCCCTCAAAACTGGTGGTAGTGAATTCCACAGATGTGGACCAGCATGTGAAAAGGCACAAAAACCACACGTTTATGTTTAATCAGAGTTGTTGCTGTGGTTTGTCATGTTCTGAACAAAATGTATTGTTGTTACAATACATTACATTAGACTAAACTGAGCCGATGCAACGAGTTAGTAGTGAATACAGTTTACCTATTAAGCCAGATCTGCAACTGAATTGTGCAGATAACCCATTACCATGCAGGTCCAAAATATGTGGCAGCAAACAGTATTGAGCCACACTGCAATGTGGCATTTTTCAGTGGCTCCCCTAGGGGGGATTAATTCCAGCCAGAAGGAGAGTAATGTGGCATTTCTACAGCCATCTCGTCTGTAGATTATTATTATTTCTGTATTTTTTTAAACAATACTGTCTAATGACTAGGCATCAGTCAATGGTGCCGCGCAGTTGCGAGTGAAAGACTTGCTCATGGTCCCTACACAGTAACCATTGCAGAATGTTTCCATTTGTCTTCTAAACACATCAACTTTGTTCTGCACGGCACAGCAATGGATTCAAGTCGAAATTACACTAGCTTTCAGACTGCACAAAATTAATAAAATGCAAGCCTTGTGACATCATCACATCTTTACTCACAGTTGAGAAGATGGTAACAATATCCTAAGAACTTGCACATTTCCAAACCCTGCACATATTTGGCCGCCGACCAGAAATCATCGCGAGTGACCATAACTACTTTAATCAAGGATTTTCATACTGGTGTAGTTGTATTCTGTAAGCGGCACTTTATAAACCTAACGAATAATTTAATAATATAATAATATATTTATATAAAATATAAAACCAAAAACAGCAAAGTCACGCAGAACCCCAGTTTCTAGCAACTGAAACCGACAAAGCAAAACAAACCTCTGGAAATTTTGCCAGTTCCTGTCGCAGCTTTCCGTCGCAGCCCTTCTGCGACACCTCGGCTCCGTCCTTCAGCAACATCTTGAGGATTGGAACGCGTTCTTTCGGCTCCATCTGGAGGCCAAGTGCCAGCTGCAAGGCTGTCACGCCTCCACTGGGCCTTGCGTTCAGAAGGCTGTGCATCAGGTCCTGTGACCTGCCACCATTTGACGGTTTAGGATCAGATGACTGCACAAAGCTGGCCAGACCAAGAAACCAGCCAACAAGATCACTGTCTTTCTTCTCAATTGCATAATGTAATGGAGTCTTTCCGCACAAGCCATGCTACAAAATAATAACAACAAACTGCAACACAAGTAATACTCGCTACTCAAACAGGAAGTGACTTTAAGGGTTGTTTTATACTTGCTCTGAATGAATGAATGAATAAACAATACAAACCACAGATACAAATGCAACTTGCGACACCAACTTCTTCACATGCTCTATTTCCTCCTTTCCCACTGACCATGGGAAAGGATGACCATTCCACCAGCTCAGAGAGCTCAATCACACCAATCTGAATTTCAAAATATTTCATTTTTCGAAATTTACTTTGACTACGTTGAGCACTCTGTCCTGAATATCAACAGGTCATGCAAAGGTCACATGTTCTTTTGCTAATGTAATGCTGTACGTATCACCTACATGTCGATAACATCTTTCTAAAATCACAGATGTTCCATGTTAGACAATCTGTTTTCTTGCAGATGTGGTTTAAAATGCAAATCTGTCAACAGCTTCTCCAAAAAGAACATATTACAGGCATGTAAAACATTGTTTTCTTCCAAAACGAAAAGTGCAAGATAAGATAAGACTTCTTCCAATTTACAATGCTGTTGTACCCCCATCATTTTCACCAAGTTTCTTACTTTCGCAACCAGTATCATCACGACCATCATCACCAGTTCTGTCATACAGACTCTAACAGTGCATACCTGGACATTTAGGTCAGCTCCTCGCATGGCCAGATGGTAGATGGTGTCCTTTGAATCGATTTTCTCTTCTCCTGGCTGGCAGTTTTTACCATGACACTCGATCGCACAATGCATCGCTGTGCAACCTACACATCAAACAAGCACAAAACTGAAACTAAACAAAACTCGGTTCTGCTAATCAGTGCCGGAAAAACAAACAGCTCTCAAAAACAGCATAGGAAAACTGAAATTTAAAGCAGCAAATTAAAACCTATTTCAGATACAGCTCCAACTCAGTCAATCCGTCTCCGCAGACGTTAGTTCGACTGAGATAAAACGTAGGCAAATCAGACAATATACGGCCAGCTGCTGTTCGAACCTTCAGAGTTGAAGGCTTGGAGGTCAATGTTGTCGGCACTCAGCAACTGGACAAGGGTTGGAACCCACTTTTTGCCTCTGCTGGCCGCATAGTGAATCAGTCGATAACACTTGAGTCCTCCGTTCAGTTTTCTCTGCAGCTGAACGTTGACATCCGCCTTCCTCTCTATTAGCATCTTGACAATCTCTGTCTGATTCAGGAAGACAGCAAGGCAGAGAGGTGTCTGAAAATCAAAAGGAGGAGGCAGTGCAAAGCAGTGGATTCTGCTGTAAAAAACTACTCTTAGTATTATTTCTTATAATATTCTTTCAATAATATTTTTTCTAATATTCAGTGTTGAAGTCGAAAGCTTAGAGATATAAACTGAAGGTGGGTCTGAAGAAAATTAAGGAAAATCAATTGGAAGACACACTGATTGGCACCCTAAAGGTACAAATGAATCGCAATGGGGCAACTCTCTCAGTCACCACAGCTGACTTTGTGGCAACTCACTGACGGGAACAGGGCTTGATGGAAGAAATGAACACAATGAAAAACTAAACAGGACCAAGAACTATACTACTGCAGTGAATGATGGACCAGCAAACAACAGAAAGGAATGGTATCATCGGATTCTTGGACCTGCATAAGAATGGAGCACAGAAGAGGGTGTAATCAGACATTTTTAGAATCAACTTTTAATAAATCTCATGAGCAAAAGAAAACAACTTTCTAAACTGGCCACAATCTACATCAAATCACATCGCATGACAACAAGACAAAGCAAGATTTTAATCTTCTTATATTAGAAATTCAATTAGAACAGCATTTGTCTAGTTCCATCATCATCTGTTCAAGGAGACATCATTGGTAAAAATGCTGCATCATTGTCTACTTGTAAGCACATAAAGGCAACATAAGTTACTCTACCTGGTGCTGTTTGTTGGCTAGGTTTATGACTTTATCAATCAGTTCCTCACGCACGTATCGTTCGAGAAGAGCTTTAACCAGTTTTGTCTTCTCCTTCACGATAGCCAAGTGAAGAATCCTTTAAAACACATAACAGAAACACATATTACTGAATTCTGTTCTCAACTTCGAGCCGTTTTCAAATCAAAGCATTCACAGTGTTGGTTGCCTGCAAACAACACACGCCACTGTGGCTAGAATGCAAATAACTATGAAGGATTGACTGAGAGAGTGACTGATGAATGCATATGACTGAGAAACTGATTCATAAATCCAAGTTAACTGCAAAGGATTCACTAAGGGACTGGTTGATAAATGCAGGTAACAGTGAAGGATTGATTGAAAAATGCAGGTAACAGTGAAGGATTGATTGAAAAGTGCAGGTAACAGTGAAGGATTTATTGAAAAATGCAGGTAACGATGAAAAATTCACTGAGGGATTGACTGATGAATGCAGGTAACAGCAAAGGACTGGCTGAGGGACTGATCAACAAATGTAGTAACAAATGTAGAATGTAGTAACAATAAATGTAGTCACAGAAGTTGCTTACGTATCTCCATCGTCGTCTTGACCAAGAAGCTGTTCCTTTGGCAATCCAGCAACTGCTCGATATGCTTTCACCAGCTGATCCTGATCCGAAGATGAGGTCACTGGTCGGAAAGATAAAAACACATCTCATTACATCTTAACAAATGTGGCAGCTCTTTGGCCTGTCTCTGGTTTTGCCGGCCATAGGTCCGTTTGCTACATGACCCACATAAACTGTTTGTCCACTTTTCAGGAAACTTCCCGTAGATCTAAGCCTTCATGTGGCAAGGAATGCTATATGCACCTTTCATTAACGCTTAAAAGTTTTATTAACACTTGAACCTTATCAACAATCAAAAGTGCTCTCAACTCAGCCTTGATTAATTCATTTGTTGAGTCACAGTAACTACCTAGTTAGACAGTTTTATAGGTAGTTAATGAAACTCACAAATGAATTAATGAAGAACTGAAATGCAATTCATTCATACATGTACCTATTTTTATCGCTGGCAGCACTAAACAGTGCTACATCCTAAAGTCTAAAATTTTTCACACATTAAAAAATTCTCTGAAACATATATTTTAATGGAAACAGTCATGAAGAAAGTTGTAGAATTTTGACAGGAGGCACAGAAAAGAGACTGCCCTGAAAAGAAAAGCCTTACCTGTTGGTTCCTGTGGAGATGGCTGCATGGCAGGAGGTGAAAATCTTGGCAACACAGATGACGAAACATCTGGAATTATAAGCATTATCATCACCATCATTCTTCCCCTTCTGGCTGGAATTAATCCCTCCTAGGGGAGGGGTCAGCCACACGAATCCTTCTTTTCCATTTGTTTCTATCTCCAGTACAGTCTTTCTTCAGTCTGAGGAGCTTTAGGTCTTGCTGAATCATGTCTCCCCATCTCTTGTTTTGTCATCCCCGACTGCGGCGTCCATAAACCTCTGCTGTCATAATTCTTTTAATGCAGTTTTCCTTCTCTCTCCTCATCACACGACCCGTATCATCCCAACCTGGCTTCTTGTACCTTGTCAGACATACATGCCACTCGCAATTTCTGTCCGATATACTCTTTCCTTTTCTTGTCTTTCAGTGACATCTCCATCACCATCATCATCATCATCAACTCTTTTATTTATCCCACATGCAACTGTCACATTTTACAGGATACAACTGACAAGGATACAAAAGGCTGACCCAGAATGGACCAGAGTCTCACTTAATTGGGGTTGCCTATTACCACAGAATTACCTGGCAAGCGAAGTACACATGTTCTATGCTATACACACAGAGAACACCAGCAAACTTAAATAAGCTATGTACAAACTGTACGAAATCAATTAGCAACATACAGCTGAACATAAAAACTTTCATTAAACAGTAATATCCTAAAAGTTACAAATAATGGCATCAAAGAGAAAACTAACTAATAACCTCTCTTTCAGTCTAATACCTCACTATTCAGGTTTTAAGATCTTAAACCATTTCCTGCAGACATCCTACATGGTGGTTAATACCAACATTAACCTTATCTGTATTGTATCATATAATCAATAGCTCTCTAGCTTATTGTACTGTATCAAAAGGTTTTTAAGAACATCTCAAAAGTGCTGCAATCTAAGCTGCTGAGGCTAAATGCAAATCGCTGAACAGGAAGTACTCACCAGCTGGCTGGGGAAGCTTGGCAGCAGGCTGTGCACTTGGCTTCGTGTTTTCCTTTGGTCGAATTGGAACCAAGTGAGGCTTAGTAGACTGCTGCTGGTTACTTCTGGCCGGCTCAATGACAAAGCATGGAAGCGGTGTTGTGGTTGACATTTGCTGGACACTCAGTCCTGATGAAGAGTAGATGGCATTAGGTGTCATGCTGCCAGTAACTGGAGGAAGAATTGTCATCTGAGGAACAGAAGCAGACTGTGTGGCCTTTGGTGCACGTTTTGTGCCCTTCTTGGGCTGCCTCGCTGGTTTTTTCGGTTCGGCGGGGCGCGACACGTTCCCTGCATTCTGGCACGGACTGCCAGAAGAACCAAACATGACCTCACTCATCGGATCAGACCCTGCAATTTCAACCACCACTGGGAGCAACGATCCATTGATTGCTTTTGCTTTTGTACTCAGAGCTTCCAAGTCTTCTTTAATGAATTCCATAGCATCATCCAGATCACGCGATGCATCCCCTGAAATATCATCGGTCATGAAGCCACTTTCCGGAGGGGAAAGAGGAAAATGACCCGGGGAAAGCGCTGACAAATCACAGAGGTCGGCTTCCCCATTGGTTAAGATAGTGGATGTGGGGCTTAGAGGATAAGACAGCACTGAGGGTGGAGAGGATCCTGGCGATGTGAGACAATGGTCATGCGGAGAATGAGAAGAAGGAAATGGTATGTTCTGAGACCCCAGATGACCATGGAAATGGTAGTTATAATGCACAGGATTGCATGGCATGCCATTCTTTCCTTGGTCTGCATTCAAAGGATAATTAGGAAACAGCTCAGAATCAAACAGCTTGGTATCGGCACCATGCTCATAGCCGCCCGCAAATGCAAAATCTTCCGCAGGTGGATATACTGCACACTCAGAACTGGGGCTTCCACCAAAATATGGTCCACAGTGCTGCATTACTTGATAGTTCCTCAAACTGTCACCATAAAAATGATGAATGCTTTGTTCTGCTGGCATTTCGGAATTGGCAGGCCACAAAAAATTTCCCGGCCTTTGCTCTGAATATTGTGATGAGATGTTCAGATCTTCTAAATGCCTCACATCATACAGTGAATGTTGATTAACATCTGGCTGGACAACCTGAACATACCCTCCACTCATTATCGGGTTGTAAACTTCCATGATGGATGGACGTACATATTTTCTGGGCTGAGTGAAATCAGAGTAGTGATCATCACCTTTTTTTCTCAACATTTCCTTCAAATCATGACTTTCGCTGTCTTTCGCAACTCCACCAAATGGACCACGTGCAACAAAACTGCTACACCTGTTCTCGTCTGTCTTGAAATCCCACGCATTGCTCAAAACTCTGGTCTCTTCAAAATCCTCGTTTTCCTCACATTTCTTCTCTGGCTGAGCAATAATCTCAATCGTCATCAGATTCACCGATGTGAAATTCTGCTGATCTGGTTCAGTCTGCTCCTCACTTAAACCCTGCCACAATTCCTTCAGATCACAGGGGCATGGTTTTGCCACATCTTTTCCCTTAAGTTTGGTACCTGACTCCAGACCTAACTTGTCCATGCTGGCAGTAACATCTTCAACTGAGCTGCTCTTAACTGAATGGCCATTTATTTCCAAATCAAGAGACCCACTCTTAAACAAGGAGTGAGAAACCTCTTTCTTTTCACCATGTTTCACTTTTCCTGTTTCTGAATCGAGCGTTGGCACCATTTTCTTTCTACCAGTTCCTCTAGACTCAAAGCCCAGTTTCTCAAATTCTTCTGTGAGCTTCCTAAACCTTTTCTCTTGCTCTTTAATATCCATATTCAGATTATATTCGTTTTCTTCTTCTTCGACTTTCTCCCCATTTACGATGACTCCATCTGTAGCGCATTTCCTAGACACTCCATTTGTTTCCATTTTTATCTTTCCTTTGTTTCTTTCTGACTCCTCCTTGGGCACTGCCTTTTTTAACTCACTGGAAACCCTTTCAGCGTCCTCAATATCCTCAATATTCTCAAACAATAAATCATTTTGTTCTTTTGCCTTCTTATCATCCGTCAACTTCATACTACAAAATTCACAGCATTCAAATAACATATTGTATTTCAATAACGGAGCAAGAGGAAGATATTTTAAAAATCAAAATAATCAGAAATGCAAATCACAACTGCAGAGGTAAAAAAGTTTATATTTGTGTAATTTAAGAGCTTAGACCTACCCAAATTAAACTAACTGCTGGTGGTCAGAGCTAAACAATATGCAATGAATTGTTACACATTACCACTCAAGTTTTTAAAATTTCCTATATCCTTTGCTAAAATTTCATATTTCAAACCATACAAACCTTACTGAAAATATGCCTACTGCTGACTTTTATATGAATGTTAATAAGAAATATACTAACAGTGCAGATCTTAATTATAACCTCAACTGTCTCAAAACTGTGCAATTATGTAATCTTCCTAAATCAAATATAATAAACAGTAATCAAAATCACTTTATCGTATCCATAAACTGCGCAATTCACTTAATTCGAACTTGTTTTTGTCGTTTTATTAATCATTAGATGCGCTTCGGCAAAAATCTAGCAATCAGCTTGTACTTTTCTTTGCTTTCCTCTTTGCAAATTTATTTATTTTATATTATCTATGCCCACAGTAACTGAAGCCCAGGATACTTACTTACTTTTTACTTACTCATCTAATTCCAAGTAGCCTAGTTGGTTTACGAAGCCTACAGTATACGATAGAAACACGATTACTTACCTCTTGATATAGTCTTCAATAACGGATGACAGGCTTTACAAACTGTATAAGCAAAACCAGAAGCAATCGATTGATAATACTACACAGAAAGCAGCCTTTCTGTCGTTGATTTGACAGCAAAATTTGCAAAAAGAAATCCTCAAATCATGAATAACACAACCCTTGTCGTCCTGCTAGCTGAAGGCTGCCTTGCCTCTGATTGGTCAAGAGTACTTGTCAGGTGGTATTCGGAAACCACCTGATACTAAAAATAGTAGCAAAGGACTAGCACGTAAAAACCTCAAAACAATCAAACAACGGTTTCTTTATTACAAATTTATCGGAATAAAGCAATGAAACTCTTCATTGGTTGTAGGCATAAGCTAAAGCTTCAATCAGCTGTGGCTGCAGTTTGTTGCAAATTTTACTGCCTGCTTGCCTGCCTGTTGATGTTGGTTTGCACTCGGAACTGAACCTATCCTAAGTTCCCCACCCTGAGGCTTTAGGAATGGTCTTAGTTACCCGAGAGTTTGAAGAATGTAGGATGCGAAATGAGCAGGGCCGAGGTCATACGGTCGCTATATAAAACCGTCGCGCCGTGTACATTTATTTTTACATTTAATCGTAATCGTAAAATTCTCATTTCTTCAGCTCCAAAGCATCAACTGACTGACGTGGGAAGGGGCATTGGATTAGTCTATGTCACAGTGAAAATCAGAACGAAAAAATTAATGGTTTGATTTGCCGCAGGGTGTTTGGGGTTCGACCAATGGACGAATAGTCCCCCGCTGGGGGTTGGTTTTCACCCAAACTTTCAAAAAATTGTCCTAGACCTTACTGACCTTTAACTCAAAACTGAAAACATTCCTCTTCCACAGATCCTATCCTGACACCCCTTCTTCCTCTTATCTGCCTCTGCTCTCCAGCCCCAAACATCACCCACCGTAGCTGCCACGCTGTCTCTCTCTGTCTGACCCTTGGATCTTGACCCGGAACCGAACCCTTTTGCCTATCGATTTTGTTTTGACTGAGCGCCTGTGAATAAGCTGGTCCCCGCGGCGCGGCTTTCGTTGGGCCCTGTAGAAATCTTGGGATTACGATTACGATTACGATACGATACTGTAAACTGAATGACTATGTCAAGTCAATCAGTCAGTACAGTACGTCCACTGCCTTCCCATTTCTCACAATTCACCTAACAGCTCCTCTCCCCTTCTGTCTGTCTGTCTGTCTGTCTGCCTCTGTCTCTCTGTCTCTCTGTCTATCTCTATCTCTCTCTGTCTCTGTCTCTGTCTCTGTCTCTGTCTCTGTCTCTGTCTCTCTCTCTCTCTCTCTCTCTCTCTCTCTCTCTCTCTCTCTCTCTCTCTCTCTGGTCTTCTGGCAATCAGACTTGGCTCTTGACATGACATCTTTTGACGCAGCGTTCGTGAATGTTTCTGAAGCTAAAAGTCAATTATGTCCACAGTTCATATACAAAAGAAACCAGCCAAACTAATGCCGAGAAATAGCAGGCACTAGTACAACCACAACGTAATGCAGACATTTAACATCCTCAATAGGGTAACACCCAATATTGTCATCTCTGGTACCCTGGTTAAACCGGGAATCACATTAGGTAAAATTATCTGCTGATTTCTCATTCTTGGCTGGTGAATTATCATTTCACATGTATAGTGGATGTATGTATATATCTAGTTTGCAGTTCTATAGCAGTCGCATAGCGGCGCTTTAGTTGTCGCAGCAGAGTTTTGGTAAGAAATTTCAATTCTGTGACAGAAGGTCATCGCAGTAATAGCAAAGATTTTAGAGTCTTAGACTAAGATATGACACTATCTCCGCTGTGTATTCGGCATGGTGGTGGTCAAATGTTCACAAACCGTAGCGCCACGTAGTGATTGGATTGATAGCTTCTTAGCAAAGATAGACGCGGCATTTCACTACTATATACGACAAATAATGTAGCCGATTGGTAAGCGCTCTCGGCCTGAAATTTGGATATACAAGTAAAGTGAATAATTTTTTTATTGCAAATAAAATTCACTCACAGTTTATATAATTCAAATATACATAATTAAGAACATTAACCTTGAACTACGTGTATGCAGCTGAGCAGTATTACACAAAGATCTTTGGTATCACATAAGTAAAGAAACAATGTCAACAATAACGCCTCAGAAGTCTATATCCATGACCAAACAACAGAAGGCAGACAAATGAAAAAAATAAATTGAACTGCTTACGTATGCAAAATTTTCTTTACTTTACGATTGTGCTTAATCTTAAGTTTGCAGGAGTTCTGAAGTTGCTGGTTAAGAATTTTGATCTTACTGTGGATTCGAACTGTCATGTACAATTTGACCATGTATTTCCAAGGTGACAAAGTGTTTGAATGCCTGCCACCACAGAGTGACTAAGAACTTGCGCAGCAAGATTGACACGCATGCTAGTAAATGGAAGCATATCAACATGTTTATCTGTCAGACGAGGTGCCATTTTAATGGGCAGGTTTCTGTCAAATGCATAAAATTCTGACACATGCTTCCAACACACATTTTGCCTATTTTCTCCAGAACCCCATACAAAGTCATGTTTTTAAAAGTTGTTTAGCATGTTTTTAAGCAAATGTGGGATCGTAGATCACATACACTTTTTGCAACCATGAAACAGAAATGGTTGAGAAACAGAAACATTTTCTAATGTTTCTAAATAGCATCTGTTTGTGGGCCCCTGATCACATATAAATAAATGTACTTCTTCCAACTTTGCCAGACAATCATGCAAAAGGCTGTACAAAACAGTTGGTTTGATAGACCAACTTACAAGAAAGTAAGCAACAGGCTGCTTCCATTTCACAGAAATTCCACGAAACATAAATATGAGAACATGGTCTGCTGTATACCGAGTAGTTCCAAACACAACAAAATCCTCAAAACCTTCTTAACAATCCCGTTCCCTGTTGTATATCAATTTCTGCTTTAATGCCATTTCATCAAAAATTAGCACACAGTCTTTAGCCTTCTCAGGGGCTTGCTGCATCTTTATTTTTAGAGTACCAAAAAATTGCTTGCGAAAGCCAGGATAAAGGTTGCAATTTGGAGTGTTCACTGCAAAGTCCTTTTGGATGGCATACAGAAAATATTTTGCAACAGCTTATAAGATTTTCTGCTTTGATAAAATACGGACATTGCAAACATTTTTTCATTAACTGTCCAACGTCTACCTTGTTTGGAAACAAGACCCATATTGATCAGTGTCTTCAGAAGAGACAGTAGATGGTGGAAGATGGTTGCACAGTTCTGCTACCAAACGGTCACAGGAAGCAGCTTCTTGCTTCCGTGTCAAGACACTGTTGCATTTTTATGTACTTTGATCCTTTCCTGTCTGTCTCCTCAGTCGAGTTCAACTACGTGTATGCAGCTGAGCAGTATTACACAAAGATCTTTGGTATCACATTTATCTTCAGTAAAGAAACAATGTCAACAATAAAGCCTCAGAAGTCTATATCCATGACCAAACCAACAGAAGGCAGACAAATGAAAAAAATAAATTGAACTGCTTACTTATGCAAAATTTTCTTTGCTTTACGATTGCGCTTAATCTTAAGTTTGCAGGAGTTCTGAACTCTAAGATCTTTGGTAATAGACGGAGGGGCGTTAAAAATTGAGACGCTTGACGGTGAAATTTTTCAAATAAGGCCGTAACAGTTCGTACTCAGTATAGCAGTCGTAGGGTAATCAAACGTTGGTGCAATGGCTGAAAATGTGAATGCATCTGACTCGGGAAAGGACGCGCGAGCCTACGTCGAGTCGCTGGTCAACGGTTTTGGCGATAAGGATGTTATGGTTCATTTGAATGTTTAAATCTTCAAATACTAAACGACAGGCGGTGTTTACAGATTTCAGATATACTGATTTGACAAACCATTTAATGCTAATTGGATAGCAGCAGCAGTTTAGATTGTACAAAAGTCTAAGTCGATGTTGAAGTAACTACCAGTGTTGCATAATCGTTCTGAAAATATAATTTCAAAAGATATTCAAAAACGTTAGACGAAGTATAACCATACAGCACTTGTTGTTTGTATTGTTTAATGGTAAGGCAGCCATCTGGAGACTGGCCGCCTCCTACATAAGACATCAGTGGTACTTACTTTGCTTATGTGTGTACTTGCTTTGGCAGTACACATACTAAAATTTGAATGATACAGAGAAGATTAACATGGCTTATGTGCAAGGATGACACGCAGATTCATAAAGCGTTCCATATCTTTTTCTGAGGTATGGTAGCCTATTGGTTAGCGCACTTGGCTTGTAAAGTATGGGCTTGAGCCTCCCATTAGTTAGTGAGCAGGGACTTTGAGCAAACCCTTCCCTTCAGTTGCTCTTCGCCATTGATTGATGCTTAGTCATTAGATTATGCAGAAATAATGATAATTATGTTTGGAATTAAGTGCATTCTTGATTTTAAGATGTGGGAAGATATTTGGGTGTACTGATACACGTATTAGTTCAGTTATCCCACAAAAATTGGCTCTGTGGGAAGATATTTGGGTGTACTAATACATGTATTAGTTCAGTTATCCCACAAAAATTGGCTGTTTGCCTTTAAAAGATGAGTGTGCTGGTCTTTCCCATGGACATAGCTTTGGACCCAGGAGTAAGTGATCTTCCTCTATATCTCATCTTCTGGCTAAGATCATTACATGCACTTTCTGGCAGTGCTTTAAAATTTTTCTTTGTTGAGTCCGGGAAAACTTTTGAGTAGACATCTCGAAGAGGTGCTATATAAATTTACTGACTGAATGAATAAGTGATTTAATGATTTCTGGTATTTCAGGTGAGAGTCAATAGCATCAAGAACCTTACTACTATTGCGTCATACTGTGGACGGTAACGGACTCGAAACGAGATTCTGCCCTTCTGTACGGGTAGGGTGATTAGTCAGCTCTAGATGCTGCTGATGGCAACGTCTGAACTTTAAACTTGAGATTCACAAAATTTCTTGAGGGTTCATTTTATGGTCTAATAGGTTCAATTCAATTTTATTATTTTCTCTAGAATAACTGTGAAATAATGACTCTATACTTTCTCGTTCCACGTTTGGGTTCATTAACATGATTCCTAGTTTAAATTTGGAAAGGACAGGATTCAGGTTCAAAAATATGAGTTTGGTTGTGTTCAGTTTTCATCTCTACTTTAAGCAGTCAAAAGGATCATCTGAGGAAACGATCGTAAGGGAGCAAGCAGCAAACTCCCTTTGTCATCTGGGTTCGCTGGACACATCTGACGCACTGGAAGGGCAATTTGTTCCATTAATGCAGCGTTTCTGTGAAAGTGACAAACACACACACTGCGGATGTCCTGCTGTAAGTTCTTCATCATTACCTATCCATGAGTTTCTGGAACTATCAAAGCAGAGCTCAGATCGTAAGTTAAGACTCAAACTTAAGATTCAGCTCACTTTCCCACCATAGCTTAACTTCTGATTTCCCTGACCTATCAGATTTTGACTGGACTTCTCCAGTGAATTGCAATTTTTGACTACAGTTTCACTCAAAAATACCATCGATTGATGTCTTGTGCATTGTGATAATTGCACTATAGAAGTGATTAGATTAGAATAAGCTTTCTGGCTACTAAAGTCACTGCTGCTAAACAACTATTGCTACTAAAAGCCATGGCTACTGAAAAACTGGGTGAGGTTGAAGTTAAGAGGGCGCCTGAAGATGCAGATAAACCTAATGACGTGACCCTTTTCACAGATATCGTTTGCATTAAGATGAGGACATTAGTTCAGAGGACTGTGATGACACCGATGATAATGTTACTGATATTAATAGTGATGATGATGATGGTAGTGGCGGTGATGATGATGGTGTAGATGTTGGTGGGTTGTTTTGCACAACAGTGCCTAGGGCAATGATGTTACTAATATTCATAGTAATGATGATGGTAGATTGTTCACAAAGTTGTGCGGTGATCAAAATTCATCTGTGAGACGTACAACTGCTACCGAGCTTATGAAATTCACGGGCGTCATTGATATGAAGCATATTTTAAATGATGTAATACCTGTGCTGCTGTTACTGTCTGACGATGAAGAGGTATTGCTTGGGGCAGTAATCCATTTCAAGCATTAAAACCAGTGTTCGCCATTTTTAGCAATTTATTTATAGATATATAGATTTATATTGTCACTAATAGATCTACTTCTCCCTCATAGTTTTGACTAACACCCACTGAAGATACATATTTTCTGTATGTTATGCTCCCCCCCCCCCCCACTGGTTCAGACTGACTTCCACTGAAGATACATTTACTCCCTGCATTTTGCTCCCAAACACATATTGCACCCTGGTTGAAAGACGAGTTTAACGCTACAGACTGAATGGTCAAATTTCCATATTAATTTTACACTGCTTGTCATTAAGTAAATGGCATTATATATAAATGTAACTAAAATTTTGGAGATTACTTATAACGTGCTTCATTAGAACATGGCCGGGGACATGGATTCCAAATTTAGTTCATTTATGGAAAGATAACCTCATTACACCATATGTTGGTGGAAGAGACTATAACTACACCATATTGGTGAGCATTCCCTCCGATATTTAGATTTATTTCTTATTTATTTATCTTGAAATATTTACATATTTAATTACTGAACTTTTTATGTTTGCCAGGTCAGTAAATCTGAATCTGAAGTGCTAGGCAAGTGTCTTTAAGGGCATACATGGTCCTGTAGTTGAATGATCTTTTGTCTGAAGCACAACCTAACAACGACCTAACAGTGGAAAAACCTATACTTATGGGTTACGTGAATTGACAACAAAGTGTCTAGTTTTCATACACTCAAACCAGAACATTTATGCAGACATTTAAAGGCTGTTGTCTAACATCTCTGGCTTCATGTTATATTACACGACCACGATGTCTGTAGTTCTCTGTGTTAATTGGCTGTGCTTAGCCACCACAGGAGTCGCTGGCAGCATCTGAGGAAACGATCGTAAGGGAGCAAGCAGCAAACTCCCTTTGTCATCTGGGTTCGCTGGACACATCTGACGCACTGGAAGGGCAATTTGTTCCATTAATGCAGCGTTTCTGTGAAAGTGACAAACACACACACTGCGGATGTCCTGCTGTAAGTTCTTCATCATTACCTATCCATGAGTTTCTGGAACTATCAAAGCAGAGCTCAGATCGTAAGTTAAGACTCAAACTTAAGATTCAGCTCACTTTCCCACCATAGCTTAACTTCTGATTTCCCTGACCTATCAGATTTTGACTGGGCTGCTCCAGTGAATTGCAATTTTTGACTACAGTTTCACTCAAAAATACCATCGATTGATGTCTTGTGCATTGTGATAATTGCACTATAGAAGTGATTAGATTAGAATAAGCTTTCAGGCTACTAAAGAGTCACTGCTGCTAAACAGCTATTGCTACTAAAAGCCATGGCTACTGAAAAACTGGGTGAGGTTGAAGTTAAGAGGGCGCCTGAAGATGCAGATAAACCTAATGACGTGACCCTTTTCACAGACATCGTTTGCATTAAGATGAGGACATTAGTGCAGAGGACAGTGGTGACACCGATGATGTTACTGATATTAATAGCGATGATGATGGTGGTGGTGTAGATGAGGTGGGTTGTTTTGCACAACAGTGCCTAGGGCAACGATGATGTGACATTGTTATTAATATTCATAGTAGGCCTAATGATGATGGTAGATTGTTCACAAAGTTGTGCCGTGATCAAAATTCATCTGTGAGACGTGCAGCTGCTACCGAGCTTATGAAATTCACCGGCGTCATTGATATGGAGCATATTTTAAATGATGTAATACCTGCGCTGCTGTTACTGTCTGACGATGAAGAGGTATTGCTTGGGCACTTAATCCATTTCAAGCATTAAAACCAGTGTTCGCCATTTTTAGCAATTTATTTATAGATATATAGATTTATATTGTCACTAATAGATCAACTTCTCCCTCATAGTTTTGACTAACACCCACTGAAGATACATATTTCCTGTATGTTATGCTCTTCCCCCCACTGGTTCAGACTGACTTCCACTGAAGATACATTTACTCCCTGCATTTTGCTCCCAAACACATATTGCACCCTGGTTGAAAGACGAGTTTAACGCTACAGATTGAATGGTCGAATTTCCATATTAATTTTACACTGCTTGTCATTAAGTAAATGGCATTATATATATAAATGTAACTAAAATTTTGGAGATTACTTATAACGTGCTTCATTAGAACATGGCCGGGGACATGGATTCCAAATTTAGTTCATTTATGGAAAGATAACCTCATTATAAACAATTTTGTTATAAGGCAGCTATGACTCCCAAAAATGACATTATAACGAGCTTTTGCTGTATTTTAAAATAGCTGACAATTAGAATGTGCACCTGTTGCTTTGTTAGGATGCTGTTCGGCTTTTGGCAACTGATGCTATTAGCCACGTCGGTGGTCGCCTGAAGAGCAAAGATGCTCAAGAGCATCTTGTACCAATTCTGCGCAAGGCAACTAGTGACAGTTCATGGAACATACACCTCAAAGTGGCCTCAAACATCCTGCAGGCAAGCTATGATTCCACTTTTACTGGATAAATTTATGTATGTGCGTAGGTACGTATGTATGTATGTATGTTTGTATACATGTGTAGGAATATGTGCCACATGTATGTATCTACCAGTATGTATGTGTGCATGTGCATAATATTATGTATGTATGTTTGTATACATGTATGTGTATGTGCCATATGTATGTATCTACCAGTTTGTATGTGTGCGTGTGCATAGTATTATGTATGTGTATATGTATGTACTTGTATAATAAGGTGGTGAAAGATGATGACAGGATCTGAATAGGTGATATCCTTACAAGATAAGGTGGGCTCTTACTGAAGCGTCCATTGTGGACTGTTGAAATTTTTCAGGTACAGAGAGCAGTGGGAACTGAAGTCTTGAAGAAGGATCTTCTGCCCACTTACTTGACCTTGCTCAAAGATGAGAATGATGAGGTTTGCCAAGCTGCAGCACACAGGCTGAAAGGTTTCTTACTTACTTACCTGCCAAAGCTACTCATATGTTATAACAAGCAAAATTTGCCTTTCAAAATTGTGGGTAATCCCTTGGATTTGCACATTAAAACAAGATGCAGAGTGCATTATTACTTATAGTTATTGTAGTAGCAAAATAATTTAATGCTGATAATAAAAATGTTTTTCTGTGGTACATATAATCCCTTGTTTATTTTTATACTTCTAACCTGCTTTTTCTTTCCTGGGGGATCAAGTCTACCTCAGGTTAAAAAAAATAATATTGTTAATGACATCTTGCCACAACAATCCAATGGTTCAATGCAGTCACCCTACGGGGTGCATTTGAGGAGCCAGACATCTGAGATGCATTCTCCCTTATGCAATAATTTTTTCTACTCCCTCTGGGTTTTAGACGTTTGGTAATAAAAAATAACCCAAACGTAGGCCCCAAAACTGCATCGAGACCTGATTTTCCAGAGTTTTGCTTCCCATGTACTCCTAAGTTTCATTCCTGAGTGATAATTCTTACCTTCCATTTAAATTTAATTATTTTAATTTAACTTAAATTCATTTATTAATTTAAATTTATTCCAAAAGGAATGTAAAGATTATGGTTGTTTGAAGTCCCTATTAGGAGAGAAAAACGTTTCAGGTCCATGTTAGCATCCTCTAGCGAACTCTGTGTGTGTCATAACGCACACTGAGATTTATCTGGCATGTTTTGATTTACGTACGAGTTGAAAGGTGACCATCATGCAATTCTCATGGTCATCATCATCATCATCAATATCAACACTGTGGTCGTAATTCTCAAGGCTGCCATCGTCTGTCCATGGTTGTCATCAAACAAAAGCCCAATCGCACTTTCACTGATCACCATCATCATCATCAACTGGATAAAATCGCTCTGCCTATGGGAACCTATGCTGTTTTTTAGGAGCCAAATGATCATAGACAGCTGTTTCTTGCGAGTAGTGCAACCAAAGTGAAAGTTCTACGTAGCGGACTCATATGTGAGCAGAAGGAAGGGCCACCGCTCAATATTCTGCCAGACGGGCCTTCCTACTATGTTGCTCAGCTTGCCACGGAAGATCATGATGGACCTGGGAAGGCCACTGCTCCAGACTCTGTGAACGGCTTTGATGTCTTTATGTGCCAGAAGTTGAGAAAGGAGGCACTGGCCAGTGCAAAGTCCAATGCCCAGAGCCACCTGAATCTAGTCCTCTCAGTAAAGGAACTGGAGAAGGTTGCGTTGGATTACAACAATGCTGTTGCCTAATGGAACAGCCTCGCCCTCAAGTTCCAGCATGCCTATGAACTTGAGGCAGAAAAACTCAATGAAGAGTTACACGGAGAAAAGGCTCTGTAGCCTAAAGTTTTAAAACTTTAGGAAGAGAGTAAAGTAGCGTTTTTTCCGCATTTTTTCTGCTTATGTAACTTTGCCTGTGAGTTGCAATTGTTAACGTACTTGTTCTGAGATGTTTCATTGATTAAAAACATTCGAGTAAATACTTCAGAATTTGATGAATACCTGTGTTTTATATTGCTTCACACTCTTAAATGATATAGTAAAAAATTTGTGAATTAGTATTTAATTTTGAACCTTCAAAGTATTGATCCTGGGAACCAAGCCCATGACAAGACCCTACTCATCATTGGAACTTGTATCGTGGATGGGTGCAGCAGGATTACTACAATTTAACCACTTGTACAGAGTAACGGTCAAAACTACGGCAGATCAATAAATCCACCAATTGGTCATTAAGTCTTTAAGCATCATGCTCTCTATTACTGATAATGACCGAGAAGGGGAACTACGAATGCGAGAATTATTTACTGGCCATCACACATGTAAACTTACAGTAAAATTAATTAGTATCATGCATGCAATTGTTATCTTAAAGTAAGCCTAAGTTATGGTTGAAATCACTTAAAGTTCCTGTCACAGACAGCTACCGTAAAAGTCACAATAAGTAACAGTAAACTGAACAGTTATATTCATGCTACTGTTATCTTGACAGTAAGTTGAAGCCACCCATAACTGGGGGGCTGTGGACTTCATTCGGCATCGTTCCTTATTTCAATGCAACACAGAGCAGGGACTTTGCACATGTCAACTGTCAAGTATGGACGGGACTTTGTTCATTGAGCTCTGCGTGTGTGCAGGAGCCTTCCAGTGGTGACGTTTCAAGTTTTCTTAGTCTTAATTGCTTGCAGATGAATTTGCTGTCATTAATTAGCTGTAGCACCACCAGAGTGGTGAAAGTGACGCATTTGATGGGTACTGGAAAGGCGGAATAGTAAATGGCTACATACATACGTACATACATACTTACATGCATACATACACAAAAACAAACGTACATGCTAGTCATACATGCAAACTTACTTGCATGCATGCATGTAGGATAGGTTATCCAAAAGTTTGTAGTTCGGCAGATGGTACACTTAGTCTACCTTGGATCAAGTGAACTTGTACCGCAGCTACAAGCGGGCTTCAGGAAGGGACATTCTAAGGAGATGGTCCTACTCAAATTAATCTCGGACATCTGTGACGCCGCTGATTCTGGTCGTGTCACCCTGCTTGCTCTCCATTTAAATACAGCGTTCAACAAGGTCGAACGTGATATTCAACCTCCAATAATTGGACACACTATTTGTACTTGCAGGGAGCAAAACTGCGTCACTGCTAGTGAGGTGGCTGGGGTTCAGAAAAGCAATGAATTGTTCAACAAGTGGATAAAAGCATGAAACTTGGCAAATAGACTGAAAATAATACGCTGAAAATAATACGCTGAATCCAAATTTAAAGGGGTGCAGCGATTTATATGGCGCCATCATCCTTTAAAATAAGGTCAAAGTACACTACTGCAGTATATAAACAAATGTGAATTTCAGGCATACATAATGATCACAGGGGAGTATAGCTTGGTATATATACTCAAGAATACATGCTGAATCCATATTTGAAGGGATGCAGCGATTTATATGGCGCCATCATCTTTTAAAATAAGGTCAAAGTACACTACTGCAGTATACAAACAAATGCTAGAAATATTTAAAGAATGTGCAGAATAACAACTTGAAACACTGAAACCTGCCCTCCTCTTTTAGTATTACCAAGCTTGGGACCGGCACAGCAACTATAGCTGTGGCAGAGTTACAGGTTTTTAGTGTTTTTTTTAATTTTTGGCCTTAAATATATATTTTTTTGGGTATTTTTTTGTGATTTAAGAAGCACAGTAGTAATGGAACAAAACATTTTACTACCACTTAAGGAACTTACTTGACTATCCCTGACTCAACAGAAATAAAAAAACTTACACTAATATATTTACATTGGCAGTTATAATGACTAGCAATTATGCTCACTATGTGTGGTACAGAGCAGTTGTCTCCTTTACTTTTTCAGTTATTAATCATCTGTAATGTAATCAGTTACTCTGAGGAAGTCACTATCTTTAACATCATCTCACTATCTTTAACATCATCCCGATGGCCACAAAAGAGCCTGATGGCAAAAAAAGAACCCGATGGACACAAAAGAGCCTGATGGCAAAAAAAGAACCTGATGGACACAAAAGAGCCTGATGGCCTCAAAAGAGCCTTAAATGGCCACAAAAACAGCCTGACGGCTACAAAAGAGCCGAAATGGCCAGTGAAAAGAAAAAATTACAGAAAATATATAAATCAGATATTGAAAAAAAAGGCTTTATAGCAACTGAGAAGACCCTTAATGGACACACAAGAGCCGTAATGGACAGTGGACAGTCTTCCAACAAGAAGAAAACCAACAAGAAGTCGACAAAGGTGCCATCAACCAGTCAACAAAACCCCCTTCGCCTGCATTTGGTCTCTCATCCATGTCGTGCTGCAATCAGTTTTAAAAAATACATACATTACCTACGGAAACAAAAATCTTAAAGGAAACGATAAGAAGAAAGATATGAACTTATGGACAACGTCAACAACATTTTCATGTCGAAGACGTCAACGGCCTTAGTTGCCATAAGATGTCGTTAAACCCATGGACAACAAACAATCTCAAAGACACACAGATTAAAGGTATAAAATATGTAGTTTCATTGTCTGTACTCGGCATCACATGCACAAAGTGCTGTGCATATTAAGTTGTCTTTGAAACACCTGCAAAGTTTCGTGGAACAGCCTGTTTTACAACCACAACGTTTCAGTTCTGGGCAGCACTTTGCTGCATCTGGCAGAGTCATCTATAGTGGTTGCCATATGTTATCAGCTAGCAACTATCCCCAATCAGCAGGATTTGGTAACACAGGCTGTGTAACCAATGCCTGACTCCAAACGTACCCAGCCTGATACATAGCACGTTTAATGTGTTGCACAAGTGCACCTTGTGTTGGTGGAATATTTTCAATAGTTCTACCTTTTTGTGCGAATAGTTTTCTACGAGCTGAGTTCACTGAGCTGCAATGAACTGATGGATCATATAAACGAATGGTAAATTGTTCCAGTACAGTTAAGCAGGTTTCAGAAATGGCACAAGGCAACTGACAATTCAATGAAGACTGCTGTAACTGCAGGATACTTGTTCCAAGTTTCCCAACAAGTCTTTTTGCCCCGTCCAACAAATGCTGATTCAGAGTCGCAGCCAGTGAACGCATGAAACATAGGCAGTGCACAGGATCGCACTGGACCCAAAATGCATACTAGCTCATGAGCAGGAATATATCGAAGATGACGTTCTGTCCCAAATGCCAACCACAATTCATGACAAGCTAGTTTTTGCTGAAAGGCAACAGCGAGGACAACGACATCAGTATCACCGGTCTTAATCAGGATTTTGTGATGCCCAGCACAAACTAAGTCAGCGGCATGCAAAAACATTCGAGTGTCTGCCTCTTCATGTGTACATGGACTCAGTTGAGCAGTATCATAGTCTGGTACTGTACTTACAACAGCTGTATCTAATATAACTACAATATGCTTACCCACACCTGCTGACACATTAGACAATTTGTTGGTTAGAAAAGTAAACAATGCTGTCTTATTGTGATCATTGAGTAGGAAGTCAGGCCAGTTACGAGGAATTGGGGCTGATTCAATAACCAGGCCCCGTATACCAGAACCACGTTTGGCACGAGTTAAGCCTTTGAGACTGACATTTTCATAACAGTCCCACACAATGTCAATGCGCTTGACAAGAGCAAGCTACAATTTAATATACGGGATAAAGACTTTGTCAGCATAATCTGCAAATGTAGTGACAGACTTAGGCTTCAGCATATTTACAATCGCTGCACCATCAACAACCAAACCATCTGTACCTTGGATCAAGTGAACTTTTACCACAGCTAAAAGCGGGCTTCAGGAAGGGACATTCTAAGGAGATGGTCCTACATGGTGCAGTCAGCACTGGTTTGCATAGGCTTTGGAGACATGACAACAGATCAGATTTGGACCCCAGATGAAGACTACCCTCATCTGATAACAACGGGGGAAAAACTTGGTTTTCATGCCGGAAAAATTCATCTAAGTCACTGTTACGAATTTGGCAAGCTATGTACAGCCTGGAGAACAATGCAGAATGATTCCTTGAAGCAATGACCTTACTTATCATCTTTGAACCCGTGGTGGGTTTTGGAGCAGCAAAGAAGCACAGCTTATTGCATTTCAGTAGAGCAAACAGGGAAACAGAGTTATTCATTAGCAGTGTTGTAACAAAGTCATTGTACTGACAAAGACCAATCTCAAGTACTTTCCAAACAGCTTCAGATGCCTCAGTTGTTATAATATTCCTGTTGTGCAATACAATAAGGTCATGCTCATCCTCAAAAGGGTTACCAAAATCTTCCATGGTTTTGACAAGGTGTGCGACATCTCTGACAAAGGATTTTTGAATGCTTGCTAGCTGTTCATGATGACATTCACTACCTCCAACCACAGCTGAAGAATAACTCGATTTAAACTCTGCAAGTAAACTGGCAACTTCTGGACCAGCAAGAATCCACCTGCACAATGCACTGTCATTCTCTGTCAAACCAACCACACCACCACCACCTTTAACAACTGCATTTAAATGTTTGTGTGCCTGGTCGATAGACATGCCTGAGAATTTTTTGTAGTCTTGTGAACTGTGAATTTGCCTGAGTTAAACTGCCTGAAAATATCTGGATTGGTATTTGGCAAGGCAACCATGTCTCTAATGTGAACTGAGAGCCAGCGTGCATAGTTGGTTCGATCTAGTGCAAAAAACCATGGAATCAAACTAGTCATTGTATCCACATACAGACCAAAGTTTGATTCCCTGAAAGACCTAATTAACAATAAAACTGTAGCTTCAAATTTCTTCACAAGTGACCAAAATGCAAATTGCTTATGTTTAGAACACTGCTTTGCACACCAGGATTCAAATGACAGACACTGATCAGATGTTTGTAAGTTTGTCTTATAAATTTCAAATGCCATGGACTGTAGAACATGGTGTGCTGCTAGAGTTACTTCATGCACATGTCTACAACGTCTGACATGAGTGGCAGACAAAAGTGCTTCAGCTGAACCTGCAGTTACTAGCCCTGCTTCTGTGACAGCTTCTACCCAACCACTACCACTCAAAAGAGTTCCAAGGCCTTAAGAGCTGCCATCTCAATATGAAGACCACCAAACATAATTACAAAGTTGTTGGCACCGTATGAATCTGGCCAATTCCACTGTATCAGTTTTACTAGTGTGTATAGAGGTTGATCAAATGTGACTATCAAAACCTGACCTGGATTCAGTTTAGATACAGCAGCTTGAACAATATCCATCGAATGACGTATCATGGCAACATTATGAGCATTTTCATGAAACAAAGGTAGCATTCCACATAAAGAAAGATGAGGCTGCAATGTAGTTTGTTTTTGTGCGTGATTAGCAGACCAAGAAGAAATGGAGCTGGAATAAAAAGAACATGTTTGCCAATTTTTCCATATGTTGTCTAACCAAGAATGTTCAGTTTTCACAGCATTTGATATGTAAATACCTGTTTCCTGCAAATTTCCAGTAAAAGAGGGGATTGCAGGTTCATCAGTCAGCAATCTAATTGGTGGTACAGAAGTATATGAGGAAGGCAAACTGAAATGACTCTTTCTCTGAGTGACATCACTAAAGCAAGCTATAACACGGTCAGTGCTTGGGGTATCTAAGTCTGGATGTTGCTGAAGTGATATGCCAGTCCCATGAAAAGATCCATGTGTACTAGTGGATGAGGGATTATGGTCAATGTTGTCAACAGCAGCAGTGGTGAAAAGGTTACTCTTAAAATTCAGTGGACATACAGCCTGTTCTACTTCAAACCTCAGACAAACGCCACTAACCAAATCAGAAAAAACAGACATTATATGGTCATATGATACACACACACACCGACATCAAAAAGTTTATCAGTTAAAGACTTTTTCCTAGTGGCGGCATGCACAGTAAGACCTATGTACTGAGGTAATGGTGTCTCAAGTTCCCTTTTGTGTCGTACTGCAGTAGTGACTCGGTTGTGATTCCAACGCTGATGTTGTACACTGTTAAACACAATCAACTGTGCAACTGTTGCTGCTGCAGGTACATTTTGCTGCAGTGACAGCATATCAATACTTGGGCCCTCAAGTATCATGCTGACAAGGGCAAGCAAATTATGAGGCACAGAGTTGTCATTACAATTTGCAGAAAATTGAAAAGACCCATTAAAAGACCATTTAGGCTTATCACCAAATATCTCACAACGCACAATTTCTGCACCCTTGAGAGACATAATGTATCCTTGTGAAAATCTTCACGGCATGCTTTTGACAAAGCAGTGCCAATGTCCTCATCAAAGACTAGAATTACATCACGTCCATCACTCTGTGACCGCATATCTGGAAACTGCTCAAGCAATTTCTCTGTCAGACGTGTACTGTTCACACAGGGAGTACTGGTAATTTGCCCATAAACTTGCTGCAACCGGTCAACATACATGTTTTTCAGATCAAGAAGCTTGAAAACTGGTCGAATGTTACATACAGCTCACACATCATTTATGTAAGCTGTTAGCTGAGCAAAGACCATACCATGTATTGCATCAGCAGAACAGGAAGGCACGGACAACATAGTGTACTGTTCACGTTCATAAGAACGTCTGCAATTATATAATTATGCCAGACAATTAGAGTGATATTTAGCCGCAATGGCTACCATGTCACTCATGGCAAGCTTTGCAAGAAGCCTGTCATCTGAAAGCCCAAGGGCACATTCTTTGACCCTAGTGCCAAGTTCAAGTGTTGATACCTCATGCAAACCTTGTGAACCTGCAGGCATATCACAGAAAAAGCAAACAGATATGCCTGGAGATTTTATGTCACTGATATCAGATCTAGTGAATCGGCGTTTGTTCACTGGACTCAAGAACGAATCATCGTCCAACTGCTCTGAAACAACATCTGCACCATTTGCCAATGAACTACTAGTAAACGATTCTGCAACACTGGCAGATTTACGTCTTAACTCCCTTGTGCTAAATTTTGAACGACATGATTTATGCCATTTGGCTTCATTTAGTTGGAAAGCTTCCAGCAAACCTCCACCTGCATCTATGCGTGACAATACGAGGGAGGGCGGTAGTGCTCCAAGACTATCAAACTCTGGCAATATTCTGGCCAAGGACTCGTATCCAGCGTTTTTGTCCAAACCAAGTTAATTAGCCAGACACTGCAGTTTCTCGCGAGTCTTGTTCTCGCACAACACACACTGCGCCCAATTTAAGGGCAAATGAAGGTCGCTCGCCGCACAGTTGGATTCACTAACAAGCAACGCTTCGCCATAACCGTGTTTCCAATATGTAGTTGAATTCTAACCTACCGGACAGATATAGTACGGCTTTTTCAGTAAATCCGATCTTTCAAAAACTCATGTGCAATTTACTTGCAACAAAAACTTACACAAAAGCGTATCTTTAAATTTCTCACAACAGAATGGCGGACAGAAAATTATAGACACAGCCTAAACACCACTGTTTATAGCCCAATAAATTCGTTCAAATGCTCAGATAGGTGCCTACAGTTTAACGACATCTTATGACGTCAAAGGCTGTTGACGTCGATAGGAAAAAACTGTAGTATTGTTCTGACTGTTTTTCATCATTGCCCATCAGAACTGTATGTAGTAGTTTCCGTTTAACGACGCTGCGTAATAACCATAGATATAATAACACTGGATACAGCATACGACCAGATTTGTGAAGCCAACATCTAATTCTAGTCAGTGACGTCATGGGGGGCAGAAAGCAGTCGTGTACGGTAGAAATGCATGAAAGAACTGCAAGTTCGTGTTTGTGAATCGTCTTTACAGAGACATTTATGTACACAAATATTTTAACGGATAAGTTTAATAATGCAATATGTTTTGGCTAATCGCGGAAAATGACCATAATGAGGCTTTTAAAATTATAATAAAAATATACAACTGGAATTGTCAGATCCATGAGCCGGGCGGGTAAACAGTTAGGTGGAAGATGTTTCGGATTGGAGTGGACAGACAGACAGACAGACAGACAGACATACAGACAGACAGACAGACAGACAGACAGACAGACAGACAGGCAGGCAGACAGACAGGCAGGCAGACAGACAGACAGACAGACAGAGGGTATCAGAGTCAGGATAGGATTTTTGGAAAAGTAGTGTTTTCAGTTTTGAGTGAAAGACCAATCCAGAAATTGCCAGAGATGAAGTGTTGGTGAGCTAGTATGATGGATCAGTTAATTGTCGTAATTCTGGCGGGAGTTTATGCCAGAGGAGTGGAGCAGCTACGGCTATATAGTAATTTCCAAATTTTAAGGACGAAGCCACGGGGAAGAAATTTTAGGACAGAAGAGGATCGGGTTGAACAGAGTGGTTGGATTGTAAATAACTGATGAAAATAGTCCTGAGGGTTGGGAAAATTGAATTGTGTTTTAGACTTAGGTAAGCAACAGCACTTTATACTGTGCATTCAGGTACTGTATTTTTAAGCCAGTGACATGATTTGAGAACAGGAGTGATGTGGTAGGGTTTGGAAGTTTAGGTGACAGCACGAGCAAGAGCATTTTGGATAGCTTGAAGGCGGTTTATTTGAGTGGTTACTCTAGTGAGGAAAAGTGAATTGCAGTAGTCTAGTTTTGCATGGAATGTGGATGTGGCAATTGGTAGACATGCAGTTTTGAAGTCAGACTTTGGACGAATTAATAATAACAGTTAGCAACTTCTAATGCGCCAGTGTCTAATGCACAAGGCATCAACCGATGGCACACCAGAACCAAGCCACAATCAGGTCGATATCCAGAAGGTCAGTCTGCAAGACAGAGAGGCAGTCTATGGTGGATAAGCAATTTGAAACAGGCAAGTTTTAAATTGAGAACGAAATGGTAGAAGCGACTGAGCAGAATGAACAGACACAGGGAGGGAGTCCCAGAATTTTGGTCCACCAACCGAAAATGCTCATTTACCCAGAACAGTTCTAGTCCAAGGTATGACCAGAGAAAGACTATCAGATGACCTTGCAGAGTAATGGTAAGTCTGGGGAATAAGAACTGATTTTAAGTAATGTGGTTGGCCGTAGTTCAATGTTTTATAGACTGTAAGTCCTAATTTGAGATCCTTTGCTGAACAGGAAGCCAATGCAAAGATTTAAGTACATGGACAACCTATTTGGGCCCATATGGTACTATTCCCATATAATAAACTAATTTTAATAATATGATTTTTTAAATTATGAATTTGTGTCAAATCGGCATGCAGCATCATATACACATGTAGGACATATGTAGCCATACAACAATATTCCCAGACAAGCTTCATATTTCCTGCATATGATATGGAATTATGGTAACATTGTAACATATGCTTCAAATAACCTATGTCAGATGTCTTACATATGACGTTGCTCATGGAATGCTGGAACCGTGCAGTCACTGTAGCCCTATTTATATCTCTGTACTTTTCAGCATATAAATCATTTATTTGTGCTCATGAGATGATATACAAAATTAACTGTATCTTCAAAAAATAATTTTTTAGTAAATAAAATATAACTGGACTTATGCATCTTTATTGCAATGATGTAGAAAACCATTGTTCACCAAGTCTACTTATGTAGTTGAACTTATGCCTGATTTAATGAACCTACTTTAATGAACTTAAAAAGAATAAGTTTTGTGAAACTGTTTCAACCTGGGGTCCTTTGGAGTTGAATTGTTTCTGTGCTTCTGATATGGTGAACCCTGACATCAACATAAGAATCAATAATCAAATTAATTGGTTGATCATTGCCTGGATGAGGGAACCAAGTCTTCATATTATGGACATTAAACGGGTCTGCAAACCCAAAATTTTCAACATCAACACATTTGATGATAGGTTTTAATTAATCATGTTTGCTTTCTCCTTAGCACATAGGCCAAGAGTTAAATATCCAACTGGTAATTTCTAGCGTCTATTGACAGCAACCAGCATCAGAAGAAAAGCTTCCTTAGCAACTCCAGCGCAGACATCATCAAAACCAGTTCCATAATCAACAAATCCATATGATCTGTGACCATCCCATTTAACATGTTTCCGTACAGACTTTTCGTCCATTAGAAGACCACAGAAAATTTCATTATTGTCCTGTTGCTGGCATTTTGAAGTCCGCTTTATGAAACCAGGTTGGACTTTCATACTGCTAAACCAACGCGTCAATGTATTTTGGTCTGGGAGCCATGTCTTAAAAGTTTTCCTCGCATATTCGCAGGCCTTTGCTGAATGAACATGCAAAGTGAGGGCAAATGTACGCAACGGGGACTTGACTTTATTCTTTCATCTCACAGATTTAGTCATTTTGCAAAAATTTATGCTCCAAATAACGAATTTGGTTCCGATAAACAACGTTCAACTTTCCTCTACAGCGCCCATCACTACCAGATCATCTTCTTTGTGTGGTTAAACAAATCTCCTCTTGGATGACATCTAATCTCTTATGCCTGAACCCATCTAAAACTGAATTCATACTTATAGGCCTACGTGACCAGCTGAAGAAAATTCCTGACCCCTCTATCTCCCTCAGCCTGGACTCTGCCTCCACCCACACCTTTAATACTAACTCCTCTGTCCGTAATTTAGGTGTTATTTTCGACCAGAACCTTACTTTTTCTGATCATATCAGCCATCTTTCCCGCTCTTGCTTTATGCATATCCGCGACCTTCGCAGAATCCGTCCTATGCTTGACTTCAAAACCGCATCTATCATTGCCACATCCATAGCCCATGCAAAACTTGACTACTGCAATTCACTTTTCCTCAATATTGACACAACCCAGATAAATCGCCTACAAGCTATCCAGAATGCTCTCGCACGTGCTGTCACCAAAACCCCCAAATACCATCACATCACCCCTGTTCTCAAATCACTGCACTGGCTTAAAATACCAGAACGAATAGAGTACAAAGTCTTATCCCTCACCTACAACACACTTCAATCCTCCCAACCCTCCTATCTTCGTCAATTATTTACTATCCAACCACTCCGTTCAACCCGCTCCTCATCTGTCCTAACACTTCTTCGCCCTCCCGTCACCTCATCCTTAAAATTTGGAAATCGCTCCATAGCCATAGCTGCCCCACCCCTTTGGAATAAACTCCCGCCAGAATTGCGACAGTTGTCTGGTCAATCATACGAACTCACCAACACTTCACCTCTTTCAGTTTCTGCGCAGGTCTTTCACTCAAGACTGAAAACACTTCTTTTCCAGAAATCTTATCCTGATTCTTCCTCTTCCTCTTGTCTCTCTTCTCGCTTCAGTTTCAAACAGCATCCACCGTAGCCGTCCGACTGTCTGAGTGCCTGACTCCTGGATCTTGACCCTTTTGCCTATCGATTTTGTTTTGACTGAGCGCCTGTGAATAAGCTGGTTCCCGCGACTTAGCTTTCGTTGAGCGCTGTAGAAATTTCGAGATTACGATTACGATTACGATTACCGTGTAAAGCTCAGCTTTCTGCCCCCCATGACGTCATTAACATAGAGAGATGTCGGCTTCACCGCATAGCATAGAAATCGGGCTGTATGCTGTATCCAGTGTTATTATATCTATGGTAATAACAAAGATGATAAGCGTCGTCTTCATCCTTTATCCAGGCTTGGGTCTGGCACCATACGAATACAGCAGTGGCCAAGTTAACAAGCCTAATGACTTCACCTTATTACACTGGTCAACATAGAAATCGTTACTGACTGGAAAAGGCCCTAATGTGTAGCATCTTGGTGTGCTGAACACGAATATAACCATACAAATTTTTGATTGGCTCTCGTTTTGAAAATATTTCATATAGTTCATTTTTTATGTTTCACCATGTAAATTTATCCAGTAGGACTGCGACAATATCCTAAATAAGTCTAGAATGATGTAATATTCCACCTCATTGCATAATCCCATCATGGACACATCATGCACAGTTGATTACGTCATTTTCTGATGCAATATAAAACTACAGCGAGTCGGCTGCTGACGTAAGATGACGTCAGCAGTGTACTATATAAAGCGAGTCGGAACGGTTGAGCATTTACAATATTACAGACTTTGTGCGAGACAGTTTAAGTTACTGTTTTATAAAACTATTATTACTTTATCCATTTAGATACAATACAGAACAGTAATGCCTCGGAAGTGCGTAAATACTGTGCACAACTTTTGTTACATTTGTGGGGAAGTGACATTTGCCAACCAGAAGAAAAGTATCACTTATCAAGTCAAGAAGGCATATCATGCTTACTTCGAATGCAAGGTTGGTGACCAAGACAAGCCATGGGCCCCGCATATATGCTGTGCTACATGTACAACACAGCTTTCACAGTGGTTGAATGGCAAAAGACCATCAATGCCGTTTGCAGTTCCCATGGTGTGGAGAGAGCAAAGCAACCACGTAGATGACTGTTACTTCTGCTTGGTTCCTCCTCTTTCCGGTGGAATAACGAAGCAAAAGAAGTCGACAATAGTCTACCCAAACATTCCGTCAGCTTTGAGACCAGTTCCACATGGTGATGGACTTCCTATTCCAGAACCTCCAGCAGAATATATTTTCCTTGATTCATCTGATGAGGACAAGGGTGAGCCGACATGTTCTTCTCCTGGTCCGTCAGCGTGCAGTGATCCCGATTTTCACTGTGGTGCATCATCAATCCCACACAGAATAACACAGGAAGAACTAAATGATCTTGTTCGTGATTTGGACTTATCCAAAAACAAGGCAGAATTGCTAGGATCAAGACTCCAACAATGGAATCTTCTAGAAGAAGATGTCACAATTACTTCATATAGAAAGCGCCATCAGCAGTTGGAACCTTTCTTTATGAAGGAAGGTAATCTGGTATTCTGTTCCAATATTGACGACCTCATGAATGCCTTACAGATCACTCATGACCCACAAGAATGGAGACTCTTTGTAGACTCTTCAACACTGAGTCTTAAGGCTGTGCTTTTGCACAATGGAAACCGTCTTCCATCTATTCCATTAGCGCATGCTGTCCACATGAAAGAGACATACGATAACCTAAAACAGCTACTGCATTCCATTGACTATAACAGGTACAAATGGCACCTGTGTGGTGATTTGAAGGTAGTTGCCATTTTAATGGGACTGCAGCAGGGATATACAAAATATATGTGTTTCTTGTGTGAGTGGGATAGCCGAGCAAGAGAGTTGCACTACGTGCGGAAGGAATGGACTCCCAGACAAAACATGGCAGTTGGACAGAAGAATATCCAGCACCCAGCTCTGGTCGAGGCTCACAAAATCCTACTACCACCCCTTCACATCAAACTAGGTTTGGTGAAGAACTTCGTGAAAGCCATGGACCGCACTTCGCCAGCTTTCCGATACCTGCATGAAAAATTCCCTCGACTCAGCGAAGCAAAGATTAAAGAGGGAGTTTTTGTGGGTCCTCAGATTAGACAACTCTTCAAAGATGACCGCTTCAACAACTGGCTGGAGGGTGATGCGAAACAAGCATGGAATGCTTTTCGTCTAGTGTCTACAGACTTTCTGGGGAATGTTAGGGCAGAAAACTACAAGGAACTAGTAGAAGACATGCTCAAGCAGTACCAGAAATTTCGCTGCAATATGCCTCTGAAGATGCATTTCTTTCATTCCCATCTGGATTTCTTCCCTGACAACTGTGGTATGGTTAGTGACGAACATGGCGAACGTTTTCATCAAGATATCGCAACAATGGAGCAAAGGTACCAGGGAAAATGATCCACTACAATGTTGGCTGACTACTGCTGGACACTCCGCAGAGATGCTCCCGAACAGCTGTACAAGAGACAGGCAAAAAAATCTAAGAACTAGTCTATGACCTGGTTTTTACAAATATTAACTGTAAGTGTATCACTATTGGCATGCATTGTGCGATATAAAATTAGTTCATTTCAGATTACAAAAAAACTAGAGCCAATTCGGCATTTTCACTGTCATATTCGTGTTCAGCACATACAAATTGATAAGAACTGACTAATTTCATTTCAGTAACATGACTTTTGTAAAAATTTGTTGTCCAGTGTTATTAATAAACAAATATAGCATGCCGGAGCATCTGTGAGACATTTTCTGGAAAACAGACGCATTTCCCAAAATTCCGTGTCCCTGAGTCATGCTTTTATCTATACCAGCATCTGGTTTAAGCATTCAGTTCTGGCAATAATTCTTTCTGCAAAGCTGAATAATAACGTGTTGACGACGACGATGATATTACTGGTGTTGGTTATGGGCCGAATAACTCTTTCATACATGTGCTGTTAAACTGAAGTCTCACCTTTTCAAGAAATCCCACCCTGATCAATCCAATCCTCTGTCTTCTCATTTCTCTCAAGAAGACACAACCCACCCTAACCTCCTCTCCCTCCTCTCTCTAATCTCCTGGCAGCGGGGGTTGGTTTTTGACATGGCATCTTTGGATAACCCCACTGACTTGACGCAACGCTCATGAATAAGCCCTGCACTTAGCTTTTAAGTAGTGCTTTAGATATTTCGAGTTTACCATTACGATTACGAACCAATGTATCTAATCAGTGAGCAATGTTACAGGAGACGTCAAAAGTTAGGAAATACAGGTGATGGAAAGAGCGCGCTGTGCACCCGCTGATTCCCGCTGACAGTTCCAGCAGATGTGCTAAGTGTGAAACTCCGAAACTCAGACAGTCTGAGCACTGGCAGATCCAGAAGTTGAGAACGATAGAGACAAATTATCGTGGTCAAGACATGAATCGCAAATATGTTGACGACGTGTTTAGTCATCGAGATTTGTTTGTAGAGACCAAAGGCCATCGTTAGTTTTCGAGCAGCAGCGCCTATGTCTATTAGCTCTAGGGCGGAGTTTACGCATTGCATTATGAATATTAAGTTTTCCTGGGCTGAGTTCAAGTACACCGACGCCGCGCGTTGCTGGGGCAACAGTGGCTTTGCCCACCCTAGCTCTTAGCTCTTGTAAAGGCCTAAAATGTATTCGTGCGCACTAGTGGCCTTACCAGCGGAATCGGTGAAAGGTCTCAGATGTATTGTACAGGTAAACGGTGTATAGTGTTCACCTGTTCATGTCCGGTTTGGGATACCGTTTTTTTTTGGATGTGCCAGATCTAGCCGAAGACAGTGGCTTGAAAATGAGAGCAGAATAAGGTAGGATGAAAATCATAGTAGGATAAAAGTATGATTAGTGTAAAGGAAGTTACAGGGCGGAACACCTACAGGTTCGTGTGTTTGATTTTTCGATAGGCCCTACCTGGGGAAATCGATATGCATGGACGCGTCGGACGACCACCGTCAAATAAAATGGCGTGGAAGCCGACCCCTTCGAAGCCGATTTTCCAGCGGCATGTGCGGAGACGGATTGCATTGGACACGGCACCACCTGCCCTTCAGCCGTACGATTTTAGAATTTAGGCCCATTGTGCATCGCTGTTTTAAATTCTACTAGACCCCACCTAATGGTTCAACCGATCACCAGCTATTTAACGTGCAGTCGGTGTTTACGGGACGTACTTGTGTGGATGCCTGTTTTGGGTCTCCCAAGAGTTCGAACAGTTCTGCGTAAACGAGACGTTTCGGGTGATTGTTCAACTCGCAGGAACTCTCTCCCATGCACAGTTTGTTCATTCCAGTCTTTGCTGTCATTTCGATCGTAAATCAAGATCTGCATCTATCACCAGTCGTTCTCTGTCAAGTGACATTTTCGAACTGACCAGATTTTTGTTTGATTTATGTGTACATTGGTTTGTATTTGTATTTGAAAACTTATATGGCGCTTCTTACAGAACAAACTACTCAGAGGCGCTTCCAGCGTGAGAGCCCCTGGGAAATAAGAACGTCTTTAAACAACGAGCTGACTGAGCTCGATTAACAACAGTGACCCTAACACGAAGCGATAGCGGAAGTTCATTCCAGGGAGATGGGCCAACAACAGCAAAAGCCCTCTGCTGAGCAAGGGAGGACTTAACACGAGGAACAAATAGATCCATACGATCGAAAGAACGTAAAAGGCGGGATGAGGTACTAGAATGTGGAGGCTGAATAAGATCGCAAAGATATTTTGGAGCCTGGCCCATGCGAGCTCGTATTACCAGTGATGATAGTTTAAACTGAATACAAGATTGGATAGGGAGCCAGTGAAGTTGCTGAATGATGTAATCAGAGATATGAGAGAAACGAGGAAGACGTGATATTAACCTGGCCACAGAATTTAGTACAGATTGAAGGGAGGACAGCCGATACTTAGGCAAACCAGCAATTACAGAGTTGCAGTAATCAATGTGACATCATATCATGGCATGAATCATCGTAGTAAAGACAGGAAGAAACAGAACGACAAACAACTCTTAAGCGCCTTAATTGGTAGTAACAAGGCCGAGTCAAACTAGAGGCATGGTTTGTGAAGGTAAGGTTACAGTCAAGTATAACGCCCAGGTTACGAACGCTAGACGAAAACATAAAATAGGGGAAAGCTTCAGATAAGAAAGATTAGTCAATCTGAGCGAGACGGTATTTAGAACCAAACCAGATCAACTGAGTCTTAGCAGGATTAAGGCGAAGACAATTGCAGGACATCCAATGTTGAATATCGTGAGTCAGGGCGTCAATCTTTCCAACAAGAGCAAGTTGCGCAGATGGAGGTCCCTGAACAAAACCCTGGACATCATCAGACCAACAGCCAAGTGTTTAGTAAAGAGGAAAGGGATATCAGCAGTATACAAAATGTATAAAAGAGGACCAAGGACCGAGCCCTGGGGAACACCAACAGCAACTTTAACCCAGGATGTACTAGAGTCTCCAAGAATAACCATCTGTGTTCGACCGCTAAGATGCTTGTGCGTTGGAGTTGACTATTTTGTAATAATACATAAATACATACAGAGATGATTGCCAGCATCTATGCACTGCATAACAAATACATACACTGTACATCCATACATCATGCAAAATGCACACATACACATATATCATGCAGAATGCATGCTATTTATACAGGCTAGCTCGCTTGGTAAGCATAGCCATTTCAGCAAGGGCCACAATGGTAGAAATTTGGAAAGGCAAGATTTTTTCTTAACACTATATGGAGGAAGGCCCTGGACAGGAAGGCATAAGTTTGCATCTGGGTATATACATGGAATCAGGTGCACAATAAAACTTACTTCTTTGAGCATACACTTACATGTTGGTCTTCCTTTCTCGTGCCTTTTTATCTCTCTAATCTCCCCTCTCTTGCATCTCTCACTCCTTCTCTCACACTCATAAAATCCCCTTATGCTTTCAGTTTCTTCAGCTTGATCTCCCTCCACTCTCACGTCCATTTTCTCCCCACCGCCCCTCTGCTTTTAAATCTCCCCTCTTCGCCCAAAAGTTTTGTCAGTTTTTGTTGAACATGAATAATTTCTGAGAGCTTAGATTAGTTAATTAATATAACTGTTTGCAATAAAACTTTTTCATCTTAGCCTTGGGACATACTTCTCTGAGTTTAAGAAATAATAGTAATAATAAAAGTCGTACTTTTGTATGATTATATTTAAATTGGTACTTTGTGGTCTATTATTAAACTTATGATTGATTAGATCAATACCATAAGTATTCAGATGATGATGATGATGATGAGTTTTCTGCCAGAAGGCAGGTCCATTGGCTTTTATGCCACCTGGGGATGAGATGAGTGAGGTGGTTTCCCGTTGCCTTCCTCACAGATAATTGTGGGTGAGCAACTTGTCCAAGGTCGCTACGCAGTGGCTTAAGGCAGATTCGAACCCGCGACCTTCCGGTTACGAGGCAACGAACATACCACTACACCACCGCATCCCACATATACATCTATACATATACACAGATACATATATAGATACATATATACAGATACATATATAGAAACATATGTAAAACAAAAATTTTGAACAGTTCTGGCCTAGACTTACATGTGTTGCAATTGTTGTTCACTGCTTAGCACCTTATCTTGAACTTATTAATTGCTGAGATGGTCTTTGTCATGTGAAAATCATTTTAGCTTAAGCCCACTTTTTATCTTATCAGATAATACTGAGAGCTGTGTTTTCGTGTAGCTCAATGCATTCCAGTTATTATTTGTAGGCATGTTATTGATTATAAATGTCCCAGTGCTGAGTCTTGGGGCCACTGGGGTCATTGTGCCTAGGGTGACCTTTTGGTGTTTCAAGTGGAATGGGTGGGGTGATGCTGGAGGGTTTGAATTGATTTACGGAGGTCTGGTTGGGAGGGTGATGGGTGTTGGGTTTATCTGGAGTTGTGTGTCATTCTGGTGTGGAGTAGTGTCTGATATTTGTAACCCTGTCCTGTTCATTAGCTGGGTAGACCTCCACACAATGATCTGGATGCTTGAAATTAATAAGAGATGTTTATGCTTACGCTTGATCGTTATGTTCCCACTGTTATTCCAAGAGAGGTTGGTCAGGGTTTCCCATTCAGAGTGCTCTAACCCTCTACCGAGATCAGTGCACTTGCAGTTATTAATTGTAGCCATCTAAAACTGAACGTTATTAATGGTGCGTACTTTCTAGTATTGAACTGCAAAGAATCTTTTAGGACAAAGATCTTGTTTAAGGTTTTGCGTGAATGGACTGACTGGTAGGATGTTTTAGATTTGCTTTACTCCTTTTAACTTACATGTAATAAATACCTATGTTGTAATATGAATACTGAATAACAGTTTACTTTCATATTAGTATTAATGCTAGAATTACTGCATCTAGATAATAATAATAATTTGTGGTGAATATTAAGGTCAAAGAGTTTAGTTTTGTTGATGATCCCATCTGATTGAATGGGGTGCACGTAAAGTTTATAGAGAGGTTTTTAAAAAATGTCAAAATACATGCATATCCATAAAGTGACATGTTCTGCATTTTAAAATTGGCACAGTACTTGACGCTAAACTTCACTGATAGTTTTCTTTTATTTCAGATCAAATCCAATTAGACGATTCTGCGTATAAGAGACCCTCAGAAGGAGACATCCTGATCAAATACAGTAGCGATGCCTCTGCCAGGGAGGCCAGTGTACCTGAGAGGAGGTATGTCTGTGCCTGCCTCTGATCCAGGTTATGGTGATTCCATATCCTGTAGCAGCAACGGCACCAGCAGCAGCAGCTGCCTCTTGTACAGTGGACCAGAGTCCCACAGGACAGAAAGTGTCACAGGCTTTTCAGATTCACGGGTGGACGAGTGGACGGGACAGCTGTACAATCCCCGTCACAGCATGGCATTCAACAGCGCCAAGGGGCTTCTCAACCCAGTGGGGGAAAACAACTGCTTTCTCAACTGTGCAGTCCAGGTATGTTCATCTATCAAGCACAGAAATTTACTACAGGTGAACTATAAATAACTATTGAGGTAAACTATTGAACTAGCCAACTCATCCTATCACCTAATTTAGATGATAATTATGAAGATGACGACAGTAAGTCAGTTTTTGATGGTCATAATGTTCTGAGTGGCAAAGTGGCAGAAGGCAAATGCAGTTGCGTTTCACTTCTGCATCTGGGGTTCGAATCTCAGTGGTGAGATTGACTTGCGGAATTGAGGCTTGCATAACATCAAGTATGCAACCAAAAAGTACTGATAATAGATGGTTGATTTGTGTTGTGTGTGGTTAATAATTTTGCCCAGTAGCTTCAGATTTATTTGTTCTGGTGTTGTTTTGTATTCTTGTAGGTCCTTTGGCATTTGGACGTCTTTAGGAGGAATTTTCGTCTGTTAAGTGGCCATGCGTGCCTCGGCAGTTCTTGCATATTCTGCGCACTGAAGGTTGGCAAGACAATATTGAACATTGTATGGATTCTTTAATACAAAGAACTTTTGTTGTAAAAGTTGTTTTTTATCAGTGCTTGAAAACTGTTTTTGTAAGCTAGAGCTGGGCTATTATAAGCACTTATGAGTAGATAGTTTGAAGGGGTACTTGACAAATATGCTCTGAATAAATAAATCAATCAATCAATCAGTGAATAAATAAACAGGTTGTGGGCGTTATTGCCACACGTAATATATCTGAGGTGTTGGATCTTCAGTGTTGCCAGTTTTTGCATGCTATAATACTGATTGTATTATTTGTTAGGCTGTGTTCACACAGTATCAGTTCAGCGAGCGGCCTGCTCTGCCTGCCGATGCCCTTCGTCGTGCTCTGGCGCACACGTTTGCTGATCAACAGCGATTCCAAATTGGCCTCATGGACGATGCCTCTGAATGCTTTGTAAGTCGGTCGTGCTGCCTAGTTTTTCTGAGTATCATTCCGTGGTTGATTCTTGCTTGCTGATTCACTCATGTGCTTGTTCCTGCTTCGTTTAAAAACTTGTCTGCTACTTTTGGCAGGGTTGTTGAGTGATTAGTTTGCTGAACTGTCAACCCAGATGGAGCAGTGATTCAAATTTCTGCAAGGATAGAGGGACATTTCAAAAGTTCTGTTTCACTAGTACGCTCTGATGAACTCGGCTATAAATAGCCTGTGAATAAGCTGGTCCCCATGACATGGATTTCGTTGGGCGCTGTAGAAATCTTGGTATTATGATTATGATTAAATAAGTACATGGATTATGCACTGTCAGGGAAAGGATCAGCTTGCAAGAGACAGACTGGCCACTTACTCTCTTGCCAGTTCTAAAAAGGAAGTTCCTAACACAGAACCTGTAACTGTCTCTCAGATTTCAGCTCTTACTTTATAATCTACCAGTACTTATGTGCTCATTTTACCAGGGTTAGTCAGTTTCTTCACTTGCGTATGCGTCTTGTTGCTTACTTATTTATTTTAAATCTCGCAATAGTGACCTGTTGTTTTTTATGCGTGTTTGTTTACCCAAAAGTAAATGAATGACTTTTTTGTTGACGTGCTACAAGCTTTTCCTTGCACATTGCCATTAAAATTATTCTGTAATGTATTATGATGGCAGAATTAGTGTTGTATGCCTCAGAGAACCTACTTGTGCCTGACTCCTGGATCTTGACCCTTTTGCCTATCGATGTTGTTTTGACTGAGCGCCTGTGAATAAGCTGGTTCCAGCAACTTAGCTTTCGTTGAGCTCTGTATAAATGTCGAGATTACGATTACTTCAGTGTAATGTCATGTAAATTTAAATCTCACCGGCACAAAATGTAGGTCTATTCTTGTGCAAGACTAGAGCAGGTTTTGAGCTGAAAAGAAATGGTTGTAGCCATCCAGAAATAGAGGAGACACGAAATGAAGTTTCCACATGGCCCAGTGACTCAGGCCCTTTGCCATGAGGCTTAGATCCGAGTGACACAATGAACAAGTTTTCTGAATAGAATGAATGCCTGAGGGTTTATTTCTTGTAAAATAAATGACTGACAGCCAGAGGTGGAAGTGATTACAAAGCAGAAGAAAATTATTTGTGTGGATCAATTCTCAGTTGTGTTATCTGACATCCCACCCTCACCTCCCACCGATAAATTGTTTGCAGCTGAGTCCTGTGTTGAAATCGTTGAAAAGTGAAAAATGGTTCTGCTCTCACGGGATTTGAACATCTGACCTTTTGCTTAATCATGCTTGATAAGTTATCAGGGAATTTATTTGTTGCACCCCTTGGGCAAATTACTCATTGTATTGCATAGATTGTACCCTCAAATCTTTTTGGCTGAGCAGCATTGAAGTGGTTTATGAATGTCCACATGTTGCAAGTGCAAGTGGAAAATGGCCTCGGGCAATATTCTACATATTACTGGCAGCTCTCTCTCTCTCTCTCTGTCTGTTTCTCTCTGTCTCTGTCTGTCTCTGTCTGTCTGTCTGTCTCTCTCGTCTCTCTCTCTCTTGCCTTGTCTCTGCTTATCTGGCTCTATGCCTGTCTGTCTCTACCTCCCAGGGACTTGCTCGGTTGTAAAATATGAATTTATAATAGCAGTAAACGTGATATGGTGTGTTAGCAGGGGCTGTCCTGCTCGCTAGACCACCCGTGATTTATTGTGTTTAGGTTGTGACCCAACAAGTTCTGAATTCTATCAGTTGGTGAACCCGTTAGCATGTTATCTTGGCTTTTAGAGCTTGATTTGACAATCATCCAATCAAAGCTCTAGTCTGTTTACAGTGATTGGTTGATTTAGGGTCTGTGAGTCTATCAGCAATGAATACGCTGTGAAAAGGGAGTTCTTAGTGAAAACCTCAGGTGTATATTCTGAGGTGTTATGAAGTTTAAAATACCAATTTTGAAATGTTGTGCTATTCGTAAGCCTTGCGCAAACACTTTATTATTTTCAATGTAAATAACAAGAGATTAGTAATTTACATGTTGTTGAATTGCTGTTGTAATTTCTACACCTATTGGAACTATACTAAATCCCAGCACACGATTTGCCAACTGCTTTCATATGAGTCTATAAGCACATGGCTTTCGTTGGGCGCTGTAGAAATCTCAAGATTATGAATAGCCTATGATCAGCTTTTTTTGCATTGCTCAATGACCTTCCAGTTTGATGTTCATACTGTTATATAAAATTGCATCATTTTTTGCTGACACTGTGCTTTATTGTGTACTGTTTTATATGCCTTGTTGAAAAATATTTAGCCATCAGCTGGCATCTTAAGCCATGATTGAAGGTGATGGTGATAGCTTGACATTTTCAGGAAGACTGTTCCATGGAGCCTTTCCAGAATGCTCTCCACACGCTTAACTGTTTGAAGAATTCGTTAAGACAAGAGATGAATCCATTTCCATCACAGTAATTGCTGTTTAATCACCAGTGTTTTAATTGTGAGATGTAGCAAATTAGTTTTTGTGTGTTTGCCCATGACTATGATTCCACGCTCAGTCGATGGACACATGGTGTGTTAACATGTGCATTACTTACTTACTTATTAGTAAGTTGGGCTGGCCAGCACTCCGAGTTGTTTTGTAGTGCAGCTTTTTCAGTTCTCTGTTTAATGACATTACCCCTTGGATACTGCAAGAGATAAGGAAGGAGTTTGCATGCTTTATTTCAGGAGAACATCTTGATGAGCATCCATAGCCACCTGGCTCCCGATCAGTCAGAGGACGACTGCCGTGCACCTCACTGTCTCCCACACCAGAAGTTCACAATGAAAATTAAAGAACAGGTAAAGAGGACTTCCTTCAGAAACTGTTTGCATCAACTACTAACACGCATCATCATTAGTTGCTGTTACACATTCGTGGTTAATGATGAGTTATGCCCCGTGCCCAACTATCAAGGGTTTCAGAGCTGTATCGAGAAACTAAACCAAGAATAACATCCTGTAATTTCCAGTTTTCTTAAAATTAAGAAACAAAATGTTTAGAAAGTATATGTACTGCATAAACTAAACTTGAGCAAGTTCTTCACTCACAGTTGCTCAGTGCCGTTAATTGATGATTTGTCATTAGATAGCGGCACCTAATAAATCGAGAATAGTAATAAGTGATCACTTTACATGGTGTTTGTTGCATTGTTGCATTTAGGTGAAGTGTGATTGTCGTGCAACTTCTGGGGAGTTGTCATTTGATCAGATGGTGCATTATGTTGCAACAACTTCTCTTATGTGAGTCCAAGGACTGATTTTTATACTGCTTGATTCTGCTCATTTTTGAATTTTTTTAAGCTTGTAAGGTGCACTTTAATGCTGTATTTCTTTTGAATTTGAATTTAAACAATTTTATTTAGTTTTATTTCCATCTGCAGATTTTAAATTTCAATTTCAAGGCATTGTATTAAGTTTTACAGTGTCTTAGTTATCTGGATAGTTAATATAGCAACTTCCAAGCATTCACAAAAGTGCTGCATAAGCTAGCCTGAATGATGTTAAAGATGAACAAGATTTATCAATACAAAAGGATTTTTTTCTTCATTGCTTTCAGGGCTGAAGTTCAGCATTCACGTCTGCAGAAGATTGGAGGCAAAAAAGTTTCATTCGGGCAACTCCTGAAAGATGCTAAAAGTGACGGTGAAGCTAGAAAATGTTCGGTGTGTTTTCGTCTTGCTTACCTACAGCTCACTCCTTGTAAAAAAGAGATTTTTCTTGATTTGCCTTCTTTCCTCAGTATCCATAGACCTACATGTCAGTATTTCACATTTTAAATATTGCATTAAATTCAATGTAAATGTGGTTAAATACAAACTTATGGGTACGTGTTTATGTTCTTAACATAAGAAGGTTGTGAAAAGAGCCAAGGTTGTGATTTTAATGCAGAATCAGAATTTTCAACTACCAGTTTACGCAAATGTATTAAATTTAACGTATTAAATTCACAGAGATTTTGTGATTTTATGCAGTCAAACTGTGGTCGATTAGCTTCGATTCATCGCACGCTGACCAACTCGCCAGAAGTGATGTCTATCGGGTTCATTTGGGATTCGGAATGGCCTAGTTTTGAACACATACGTGGGGTTGTCAATGCCATAAGCACCGAAATACAGCCTCAAGATGTAAGCATTCAGAGTTGATATTGTCCGTTTATTTTGTGTTAAGATACAGCGTGTAAAGTAAAACAACGGCAATTTGTAATGGGCAGTACTTGAAATGTCTGAGAGGAATTGCATTAATTTGTTTGTCATCAATGTCCACTGATATAGATGTGCGTTAAGAACCTTGCCTTTGTGAGATTCTTAAAAGATGCTATATGAATGAATAAATGCATTTATATGTACTGTTTTGAAGGACTCTGTTATTTAAACTGTTGCTCTGAGATAAATGCTACACGTCTCCAGGGCGCAAAAAGCTAAGCCAAGAAAAGTTTATTCATAGGCTTTGTAAATTATTTAGGGATTTGAAATTTTCTTAATTTATAAAATTCACCTTATGGTGTTATTGTATTGTACCTTAATCCTGTGAATAATATTGTTGCAGCTTTTTGACTCAGCGTCTGAATCGCATCTACATTCCAATTCAAGTCTCAAACTTGTTGGAGTCGTTTGTTACTATAGCAGACACTATTCAACATTCTTCTTTCATTCAAAGATGAAAACTTGGGTTCTGTTTGATGATGCCAACATCCAAGAGGTATATAAAAGCATTTAAAAGTATCAATCTGTGTGAAACAAAGCAGCTGGACATTGCTAATTGGCAATCAGTCTCAATTAGTTGTTTGAAGGCTACCTTACTAGTATTCTCATCATACTGTCTTGACTGAGAAGAATATTTTATTTTAATTTCACTTAAATTAATATTTTTAATAAGCCTGTTAGATATATTAATATTAAGATATGTTAATTAAGATATATTATCTGTCAAATATATTAATATATTTTAATGAGTTATCTGTTGGATATATTATTATATCTTAATGAGCTATCTGTTAGATATTTGTTTGCGTGTTGCAGATGGGACCGAGTTGGAGATCTGTGGCTGATCGATGTTGTCAGGGTCACTACCAACCTCTCCTTCTCCTGTACTCCAGAGAAAATGGCTGCCCAATAGACACGACAACAGCATTGAAGGCCACGGTAAAACAGAAGAAAGCAGACTGTGACCAATATTACCAAACGATTCATCATCAGTGTGAGTATCCCATATCGCTCCTTACTTTTACGTGTAACAGGAACTTTGATGGTCAGTGAAGTCTTATTGTGTGTAGGAATGAAATTTATGCATCTCCAAATATGTTACTCAATTTTTAATGTTATTCTTTTTCTTTTACATTAAAAGCTGAAATTCGTTTTTATGCTTTCTTTTACACTTTTGAACAGGAATACTTCCAAAAAGAGATTTCCTTCTTTGAAATAAAAAATTAAATTATTTAGTTAAAAGCTGAAACGTTTAGATTCATTCATTCAGAACATTTATGTAGTGCCCATCAAGTAATATACCCAGAGGCACGCCCATCCCAGCTCTGGCAAAAGAACAGTCAGTTTTTAACTGTTGGTGAAAAGTGTATCTAGTATTCCTCGTTGGAAGGACATGCAGATTAAGAGGGAGGCCAGTCCACGTAGACGGCCCAACCACCAAGAAGGCACGACGCTGCATTGTTTTAGTGCGTGGTAGATATCTGAATCAGAGTGAATTTTTATAGCACCTGATTTTCACATATTTTAAACTTGTAATTATCTTTTTTAAATGTATTTTGCTAGATGTACCTGTTCGACAAGGTGATGATCGTCAAGCAGTATCAAGGCGACAGCCTGACATTTGTCAAGCTCCAGATTTCAACTCTTTCCACAAGACACATTCAACTTCAAATCTGGAGAGTTTGTCAAGCGCACCAGCAGGTGGCCAACAAGGGGTTGGAAACTGGAGGAAGTACGACAGCGAAGATGACGTTGACCATGGTTCTAGCAGCTCTGATCGACAGCCAAGTTATCTGTATGCTATCACAGGAACTAACTCTATATACAGAGATGATGCTTTTGCTTTATACCGGCAGGCGCTAGATGATGCCTATGGTTCTGGTGAAAGAACACATGGGCTGTCTAGAAGCATGGATGTATCAGTGAATAGAAATGGAAGGAACAAGTGTCAAACTGTCGAAACTTTCAATGAGGCCAGTCCAACGATGCAAAACAGTACCAAAGTTAAGTCAGTCCGATTTTCCAATAGAGTGGTTGGTGTTCTACCAGGCGGAAGAGTTGAGTCATTCCAGATGTCAGGTGATAATGGAATAATGGGAATGGTGGAAGACTCCAGGAACAGGACTCTACCACATGCCTCTTACGAGCAGAGTTCCCGAATGCCTTACCATGGAGTAACCAGCAGTAGCAGTGCCAAAATTAATATCCCTGGACTGAGCACTTGCTTTATTGACCCACTGGTCAAACCTCCCCCAGTTGTTTATGGTTCGGTGCCTACTTTCAGGGGTGAAAGTACAAATGCTTCTGTAGCTGGAAAGCAGAGCTGTGCTAAAGGCATGCAGAACACTGCTTGGCTGGGAAAAATTGACGAGGAGGACGATATAGGAGGCGGACAGTATATCAGTGCAAAGAAAGTTCAGAACGTGCTTATGTCACAAGGCGTGAAGGGGCGCCGATATGTTACTAGGAGTAACAATGGATTTGCGGGGAGCCAGAAAACAATTACACAGAATAACAGTAGTGGGTTTGCAGGTAGCCAGAATATGATTGCACCAGCTCGGTACACAACTGTTCAAAGCAGCAATGACAATGTGGTAAAAACAGTTGAGAACTGTGGTACAAGCCCACAAGTTCAGGTTCTCAGTGACAGTTTGGAGAATGTTTCCCTTGGTTCTCACAAAGACTCTGGCTACCGCAGTGGAGACAGTAACGCAGACCGAGCCAGCTCAAACTCTGTGCGAAGTAGTCCATCCCTGGATTCTGGAGAATTTCTTCCGGAAAGAAATTTCCAGTTGATTGCCCAAGATTTAATGAAAGAGGACAAACAAGAATGTTTTGAAGTAGGATCAGGTTTCTCTTCATCACTTGAAAGCCTCTCATCCTGTGCATCAAGCCTAGGAAGTGGAATTCCAAGAACGCAAAGAGCTCAGACGCTGAACACAATTCATGAAGCCAATACTGGTAACTGCAGAACTGTTGCAAGTTTGTGGAACAGTGAGAATAAATGCGATGAAACTCAACAGGGAAACTTTCAAACTCAACAGGGAAACTTTCAGGTTTCAGGTAAGAAATGATTCGTGTTTTTTAAGAAGTCAGAGCCAGGATTTGTTTGCAATTTATGGGTTCGGTGATGCAATAAGATGGATTTTGCACATTCTGAGTGCATTTCTGCTTGGATAGTTTGTTTGACAAAAGAGTAATGTATAAACATGTTAGAAATTCAACATTGAACTTAACTTCTTGTCACTTGGTAGCCTTCTAAAGAAGTGTTTCTACTTTTGTAAATTTACTATGGAACAGTACCTATAGCTGCAGCAGTATGCAGTCTTATGATTAGTGAATATGTCCTGTGTTCTTATGAAGTTCAGGTTGCCATAGTGCAGGTTCTCTGGAGACTTTCAAAGGTTTACTGTGGTTTGACGAAGTGTTGGCTCAACTGCTAAGTCGTGCATACTTAATGTCACAGAAGCGTTCTCCATCAAAAGAGGATTGAAAAATGTTTAATGCATATATTTTCATAATGATGAATAAGTACACAGATATTTAACAGCGCGTCTTATTAGATTCCTTATTCTAAATAGACTATTTATTATTACATTATTTATTTAATCCGATTTAGATTACTAATTAGTCAGTAATTCAGTTTGTTATTATTATTACAAAATGATAATTCCACGGAGCAACTATATTACAGTAGGATAGTAACTTTAATGAACTTTTAAACATGTATTCATCAGTTGTTATTTGACAACTGTTTAGATGCTGCATGGCTGACGAACGAGTCAGACAGACTTGGGAAGAAGGCTCGGAAGCTAATGAGCATGCAGGAAAATGGTCAAGCTCTGGAATGTATTGCTCGGGCTAAAAGTAGGCATCACACACTATCCTATAATTTTCATAAGATGACACTTTGCTAAACATCATATGGAAGATGATGTCTTCAATTTCCTCAACCAAATGATTTGTTACCATTGTTTTACAATTTTATATTGAAAATTGAACCAACACCTCTTGTGAGGCTCTGTTGATTCTCTCTATTGTCCGTCATTTCTTTCTGTTGCATACCTGAGTAGTTTAGTGACTGATTGATTCCTCCTGATCTTCTGTACATGTATAAGAACCGCTCTTTGACACAGCAATGTGGCTGAATACTGCGTGTTTTTTACCTGTAGCAGCGCATCTGCCGTATGTGCTTCTTTTGATCGCTATTGTATTGTATTGTATTTGATAACTTATATAGCGCTGCTTACTGAACAAACTACTCAGAAGCGCTTCCAGCATGAGAACCCTGGGTAAATAAGAACGTCTTTAAACAGTGAGCTGACTGAGCTCTATCACCAACAGTAACCCTTGCACGAAATGATAGAGGAAGTTCGTTACATAGAGATGGGAAAAGCCCTGTGCTGCACGAGGACTTAACATGAGGAATAAATAGATCCAGACGACTTAAGAGAACGTAGAGGACGGGATGAGGTACTGGTCACTAGTCCTTTTGTATTTCTTTTGTCCTGCAGGTCTCCTGGATCAGATTCCAAGAAGTGGCAAATCGGAATCAGAATTGGCACGTATTTCAGTGCGTCATGGTGAACTGACGTCATGGCAGAACAGAATACTCTCCATGGCAGAGCATAAATCAAACTCCTCTACAGTCAGCTGTGATGGTGCTAGGTAGGCTCTAATCTAATCTAAACTGGAAAATTCTATGTTTCCATTATTGTAACGCACAGATTCACTTCTAGCTAAAATAGCGTTTTCTAATCACAATTTCTTGGACAGATCAAAGATTACTATCTTTTTTGTGTTCTGCCACCTCTGATCAGTGTTTGAATAACCCTTTTTCTGCAACTAGTTTAAGCCATTTTGTTTTTCTTGTAATGTTATGTGACAATTTATGCTATGCACTCTGGAGGAAATTGTTTTTCCTTGTTACCAATTCAAGAGAAAAAGTGGGTGTATCAGCACTTTAACATGGGCCTTGTTAGGAGATGTATTTGATATATTCATATAACATATCCGTAAGATTTTCTTAGAGCAGATTGTGAAATATTGTTTAAATACTTTGCATAATGTTAACAGTTAGTACAGCAAGAAGTCTTTCCATGAACAGTGATGGTAAACCTCACTTGTGTCCTACTGTATTGCAGCACTGGGTCACAGTCCTCTTCAACGTGTTGTCCAGACCAAGAACATTTTGGGCTCTCCTCCACTCTTAAAAATGGTCCATTGTCGACCTTCAGGGACAGCCAGTTTCAACACTGTGGTGCTGGGCAAGCTCACTCCAGTGTCATATCCATACAAGGAAATAAAAAGCCACCAGTTACTGTTCCTAGTTACTGTTCAACTCACCCTGAAGGTCAAAAATTAGGCGTTGCTGATTTTAAGAGGATTTCAAAACAAGAACCTGCCACTTCTGTATGTAGGAGTAGAGACACAAAATATACCCATAATGGACAGCTTGCTGGCAGTTTCGCGTCTAATCATTCAGAACTTCAAGCAAACCAACTGTCTGAAGATGGCGCTACTGTTGCCCACTTTGGCAAGAAACTGCCACAGAGACAGCCAACCAGGGAAGAAGTGATTGGGTTGGTTTACCGAAGGTTCTCTCCAGAATACACAGGAGTTTCTTCAGCTGCTGGGATGAAACTTTAATCCTCCAACCATCAAGCAGTGCAATGGCTTATACGAAAGACGTCTTTAAAAAGTATGGCAGTGGCATACTTTATGACCATTTGATCCAGTTTGTACCGGATATCGTATCTGCCATGGCACGGCAAAGTTTAACTGTTGTCTTTCGACCACACGTGCCTTCGTCGCAGCATTAAAACTGACTTAGCAAAATATCTTATAGGCAGCACTTCAAACAAATTTAATAGATTTGGAATTCTGGAAGAATATAAGGTGTTAGAGCATCAGCTGTTTAGTGTTTGTTATGCACTAGCACTGAATTATTTATGTTTAGTAATGAAATATTTATGACTTCTACTAAATTATGCACGAACGGTTTGCTGCAAAAACTCTTGAAGACTGCATGGTCTTCCCTTGTAGTTGTGCATTATTTACCTACCATTGAGAAGTGAAACTATGAACGGAATGCCAACAGGCAGTAGCTACTTAAGTAATTTTTACATTTTGTAAATTTCTTGTAATGTTTTAGATAGGACTAGACAGATTTTTAAAGACTGAAGCTGTACAATGAAATATTTAAGCACACAGTTATAATTCGTCATTTTCTCATACAATTGTGTTAGGTTTCATTTTTAAATATCTGCAATCATGTGAAATGTTTTTGATGTTTTTTGAATGATGACTTTGATGCTTTAGGCGAAAATGCAAATGGCTTCCTGGTTGAAGTCTGGAGACTTTAAAAACAGTCACAACAGTAGCTGAATGTGTGATTTGGTATGCAAATCTTAAAAGTGCTGTATTATGATTTGTTTAAATGGTAATTGATATGACGTAATGCAAGGCAAGAGAATGCCTTCAAAGAGATCCCTGAATAGTTGCTTGATTAGAATTATGACTCCATTTTAAATTATGGACTTCTAAACAACTTGTAGTAGTGCACAAGTAATGGACTGAAAACTGAAATGTCAAACGGCTGCTGAATGTATGTTGCCGTTATTTTTGTGTTTCTGCTTGACCTGTGCTTTTGACCTTTGAGCAAACTGTTAGCTTATCGAGCATTATGCTTTTAGGTTGTTTGCAGAATATTTAGCTGTAGCGGGATGTGAAGATTCAGAATGACAGATACGCAAGCACAGCCTGTTTAGCTTAACTAGGACAAGATTGGAAGACTGCAAATAGATAATTTTGTAGCAGTTAACTGGTGTGTGTGTGTGTGTGTGTGTGTGTATGTAAGCGAATGGATATTTGTAGTGTCATTTAAAACTTCTTAAAGCATGGTAGGCAATACAAATTAAAATAGCAAATGCAAATTTTAAAAGTGAAGTGGTAGTGAAAATAAGAAAATTAAAGGAATGTGATTTTATGTAACTGCTAGCTATCAAATGTTTCCTGCTTGATGATTCTGTGTTAATTTTGTTTAGATGTCTCAGAAGCCTATTAGAAGTCGAAACTGTTTTTTGTGAAAATGTGCATTCGAGTTGTGATTTAGGAATTGTGGATTATATTATTGTCAGATAAATTTTTTATGATACGATGCATTATATACCCATGGAAAATGACAGCAGGAATGGCTAAAAATCAATTATGCGCAAGGGTACATACTGTTAAAGGTGACCGGATTAAAGAACTGGACAATGAAGTTAGAGGAAACAACCAGTACATGTACTAGTCAGATGTGCTTGGTCATGCCAAGTGTGAAGTTTAGTGGAGACTGTTAACTTCAAATCGAATTGATGAAAGTGATTTCAGAAAAATTCTGGATGAATCAGTGAATCTTAACAGCTGATACACAAAAAAGTTTGTGTTTTAATCTCAAGCATATGTGAGCAGTTAAGTATGATTAACTTGGCTAACATATAACTACAATTGTGCAATTGCAAAATTTAATATCATAATCTATTCAAGTGCTGAAGAAGTGCAAAACACGTTAACATCAAAATCTGCATAACTAGTCATTTAAAACTGGAAACAGTTATTCTAGTATGACAAGTTATGTGCGGTTATTCACCTCAATGACACACAAGAATTACTGGGGAGTAACATGAACAATGCACAGGGCTGAACCAAGAGCAGATCCAAATTAAAAGCAAATTACTGAAAGTTTATAATATGCTAAAATTGCAGCAAGTGCAAACTTGATGTGAATAATCTGTTTCTGGCCAGTTATAAATGGATCCAAAGTAACCGTTAATGTACAGATCAAAAACAGTTTGAGGATGCAGTCACAGATGGATAGTCTCCAACGTTCTCCAGGCATTCTCATTACAATATCACAGGGAAAATTTTTCAAGCACAGCTTGGCCACCCACTCACATTATTATTTCTGCATTTATTAAGTGTCCCTATCTAACGAATCAGCATCAACTGAAGGCGCCGAGCAGTTGTGAGTGAAGAACTTGCTCAAGGTCCCTACACAGTAACTGTCCTGGGGAGGCTCAAACCCATACTCTCCATGTCACAAGCCAAGTGCTCTATCTAACTGGCTACCTTGTGCCCCACATTTAATAATAACAGTAAACAATGGACCATAATTTAAAGTTCCTAGTTGCTAGTATTTCCACTATGGTCAGAATGCTTCATTACACTTATCCAAGTGCTCTAATTACTTGGCTACCATACTCCATACATATGTCAAGGGTGAAGAAATTAAGTCACCAACACTTCATACTCTTGGCTGCCACTTGGGTTACCCACGGCTGCCCTATACAGTTAGCTGAAAGGATTGCTCTTCTTATTCATACTTGGCAGTAGTTAGCTTGTAGGTTCAGTTAAGAACTGGTGCCACTTAAGCCATCAAGGTATTCAGTTTAGGGCCTCTTATTGGAATCTGCCTTGCTTTGGCTTACTTTTACAGAGGATGCTAGGTATTCAACATACCTAAGCAATAATCGGCTGGAAGGCACAGTTGTGCAATTTCCACCAAGTCAAGAGTACTTACAATGCTCTACCCTTTGAAGCCATCACCACATAAAAATTGCGTACGTTATATTGTACATGATGTTAAAATGATGCAAACAAAATTACAATTTCACAAGGAATGACAGTTCTGACATCACAATTCTATAATAAAAATGCATGCAGTAATAGTTATTCTATACACATCACAATAACTTCAAGTTTTACACATTAAAGGTAAATTATTTTTAAGCTTGACTTGGGTGTGGAGTGGATGGGTGAGCAAGGGATTTGAGGGTAAATGAGTGCTTGGGGTGAATGAGTGAGTGGGTACAACTTAATACCTGTTTACATAACTATAGATATTATACTCCTCAGAAGTGTGTTCCCAAAGTTGAAGGATCTTTAAGCTAAAGCGCAAACTTGGCTTCAGCAATCCAACGATAAGAAACAAATTTAACTTTCCAATTCCAAGTGGTACTCATACCAACCAAGGAAGGACGTAGGACTAAGTTGACACAAAAGCCTGGTATTCCACGAATGGTTGCCAATTCAAGAACATGTGTATGGGCCTACTGACCACACTCAGCATTGCTAATTTCACTGTTTTCCCTACAAATCATATCCCGATCGCCAAGATCCATCTAGAACAGGGATAAATGAATGACTGGGGTGAACGAGTGACTGAAGGGTTAGGACTTCTCTTGTTCTGTCATACTACACGAAAATGCTAGTAAGACCATTGCAAAAAATAATATCGATCAAACGTTTATCAAAGGTTTTACTAAAATTAGTAAACATCATAATTATAGTATTATATAATAGATCTTTCACCCCGGCTAGACAGGTGAATCTAGTCAAAATGTAGACCTAGTTGGTCGAACCATATTATGTGTATATATACATTTAGTAACACACGAAAACATTTGTGCTTGCGTCTGCCAAACTTGATGTTATTATTGTCATCGTCGTCATCATTAACCCGAGTGAATAACGAATAGGTAGGCTTATATGTGTGTATGTGTGTGTTAATGGGCAAAACTGAATAGAAGTACATACTTCATAGGCAAAATTATAATTATACAAACAGTACACGCGTTCTGCAAGAGAGAAATTCCAGTTTATGTAGATATGTATATCATAAAACGGTTTACGTATAATTTGCAAGACTTGTAAATGTGCTTGCGGGTAACACGCGGTAATAGTTGCAGATAAACAACAGTATTCACCGACTGGCAATGATTGATGGGACAAAACAATTGAAAGAATTAAAATCTACGATTTTAATTTCACCATTTGGGCCTCGCAATGTCTAGTAGGCGCAATGTGAAATGCGAAGCGGTCACATTATACAAAATCCTTATAACTTGATAAAAAAAACTTTGACTGGGAAGTTGCAGTTATTAAGTAAATACTGAAAATGAATCTTCGACTGAAATTGGAAACGAAGATCACAGAGAAAAGAGCTCCGCTTACTAATGCTCGTGCCTTTGCGCATGCGCAATTCGAACAGCTTTGTGGGCGTTGATTGGTAAAGAATTGCGGTACACGATTACAGAACACATAAACAAAACAAACAGAGTATAAACCAACTCCTGATTGTCGCCTAAATAAAAGTGTATGTTTGCCTTACCGGTGATTATAATATGTGGGAAAAGGAGAACTGTCTCGCTTTTTTCGCGTTTGTTTACCAATATCCTTCCCGCGAGTCTCCGCGCCCTGGGCTAATGCTGAACTCGCTTAATATGACGCAGGAAAGTATGTGCTGTTTACGAAATGTCTGCGAATAGTTAGGTGCAATTGATCTTCATCTCTCTATCTCTCGCTCTGTCCATCTGTCTGTCTGACTCTCCCTACCTTCCCGAATAAATATAGCCTGTATTCCTAGCTTTTTCTCATTTGAATCTCATTTGAAACAAATTGTTGCGTCATAATTCTGTGTTGTATGTACAAACAGACAATATATATATATATATATATATATATATATATATATATATATATATATATATATATATATATATATATATATATATATATATATATATATATATATATATATATATATATATATATATGTATTATGTGTGGTATATATGTATGTATGCACATTATGACTAATGGTGATGGTGACATAGAAAACAATAGCCTGTCACTAGTCTCATGCAGGAGTAAGAATCACACCTTTAAAAATGTCAAAAATCTTACGTTGCAGATGTTTAAAAGTACACCAAGCTACCGTTTCACTGAGAAATAGGCCTACAAGAAATACAAATTGCAAAACCGAGCAAACCGGCATACAGTACACTGGCTTACAGCGAACATTTCGCAAACTGCCTGCAGTTCTGTTATAATCGACCAAACAAATTACACGGCACATGTATTCCCTGCGGCTCTCGACAAAGCAATCAGTCGCTTGCTGTTTCCTTCACATAAACCGACAATCGTTATTGTCTGCGTTTGTTTATCCCGTTGCAACGGCAATAACAACGACAGGAGGAAAGATGTGAAAGAGAAAAATCGAAGCACTGTAATAATGTAATAATCTAATGTAGGTCTACAAAAACAGCGACATAGACTTAGGGGCCTAGCTTAAAATTCCTGGCCTCCGGCATGCAGGGTTAATCATATCGACCACCTTAGCCCAATCGCATATGAATCAGGAGCTGAGCCGCCCCTCTTTATACAAGTGTTCCAGCCTCCTCAACTGGATGCCCTGCGGGTACATAGTTACGCCTTTGACTATGGTGCAGAGCCTATCCTTGTCGAAATTGTTTAATACGATGACTCCACAGATTGGGCCTAAACCAGGCCCAATCTGTGGAGTCATCGTATTAAACACATGGGATGATGGATATAGATGCCCAAATCAGAAGTAGAGAGGTGCAGCGAGCTAGATCTAAGTCTAAGGAAAAGAAGGAAGCAGAGTACAGTAAGATGGTTAAGAGGATAGGCGAGGCTAATGATACAAGCTATGGAAGGAGAACGTAGCCTAGACAGACGCCACAACTCGAATGAAATCCTAATGCAATACAATAGAATACAACTTTAATAATGCCATCCTTACAAAGTTTAGAAGTGCAGATTGAAGCTGGTAAACAGGAAACATTAAGAGGAAAGATAATGTGAGTGCAAGAAGAATATAAAGGTAAAAACAAAATGACAGTAATAATGGCAACAATCACAACGATAACAATAACAGCGGTACCGCAACAAAAACTGATATAGTGTCCTCAGCTTTCTAAAATATGCGTAAACTTGTGACTTACAGAGATCTAAAACTGAGAAATGAGAGGTAGAACAACAAAGAGACAACGTGGTTTGAAGCAAAACAGGCCGTTTACTCCGCCATATTGGTAAAGCTGAGATTAGTGTATAGGTTTCACCTGGCAAAATTTACCATCCCGTTAACTGTTTGCACCCAGAGCTAAATAAAAATAATAAATAGCCAGTTAAGGTCGCCAAACAACGAACTGTAGCACAAGCAAATATTCTATATTACAGAAAAAGCTTCATTTTGCATAAATTCAATAACACGATAGATATATTGCGCTAAAATGGCTCGATAATTTCCTTTTAAATTGAAACTGTTACAGGGCATCAAAACCGCCGAAAAACCACCAATCACCATTCTCGAGATAAAGAACTTTGAAAATCTTTCAGATACAGATAGGCTAAACAAATGCTATCGCAGTGAGAAAACAATCCTCAAGTAGCTGTTTGCTGTAAAGTCAGGGATTTATCCCACACAAAGTAACTAGGCCACGTGATTAAGAATGACGCTCACATGTAGCGTCATCGCAGTTCAAAATCAAACTGACACCGTTAAAATGTTTTAAAACTGCGGAAGAAAAAGTACAAAACACGATTTGGATATACTACCAACTCGGATACGTCCTAAACCAAGCCTTCGCTTTAAAAAACGAAAGATTTTTAGCACTGAGATATATAAGCTTAATCGCATTTCATGAAAATGTTCAAGTCAAAACTTACTTATTGCAGTGAAATAATGTCTCAGTTGTCTTATATTCGTCTTAAAATTCATATCGAGTGATATATTAATTTGTTGGGCAGTGCCGCAATATCAGCTTGTCGATATAAGACGTTTCCCATGCCTTCACCGTATATTTCACAACTTTCCCATGCAATGTTGTAAACCTTGACTTCATTTCAACTGGATATTTGAATGTTTATTCATTTAATGGCGAATAACGACATTCTTTCAGTCATCGTCTGCCTTAATTTTGTTATCGTTGCTGCCTTGTCGATCAATCAAGATGAAAGACGGTATTAGAACATCACCAGTTTCTTTATAGTTTTCAGCAACAGTCATATCGTCGGCAAGTTCTTCTATAATTACCTCCTTTGTTCCTCCTCCTTTCCCTTCTAATACATTTCCCCCGTTTCCATCAGCACAGTCGTAATCATTGCCATCTAGTTTCGGAGCTGGTGTTTCGATCAGTATCTTGCAAAGTGAGTTGGAACTTGGAGGTTTCGAGCGGTTCTGACCCGAACTCACAGAGGGCTCCTCTTCTCCCAGGTACACGGGAAGGTCATTCATGGTCATCCTGAAGAGTGGGGAGGAACCATCCGGTACGGCGAGATACGGGGCAGCAAAGAGCATGAGACCAGACACCAAGATGGTTAAACCAGTTGCGTAGAAAGCAGCATCGCAAGAACCTGTGACGTCTGACAACCAACCTATGAGCATCAAAAACAACATAAACACAAGTAGCAATTGCTGCCGATAATTAATTATTAGAATCTAATATTGTGTAATTTATGCATAAGCCTATGCATATACTTATAATTGTATATGTAGGCCTACGAAAAGAAGCGTGCTTTGCATATTTGCATGTCTGAATACTAATTGGTATTCCAAATGATTATAACAACAACAAAAACAGCAGCAACAACAACAATAACAACAACAATAATAATAATTGGATGCCTAGGCCTACTTTTCAACAGGATGGGAGGTAAGGTGTCAAATGTCGTTATCGGAGCCCTGTAGAGTTGGCCATTCCTAGTCCTGCTCTGAAGATTCTATAGGCAGGGTAATTACAGGAAAAGACGTAGTGTACGAAGATACAGTGGCGTTTGGAGTAGTGAGTAAGTGTACCTAAGGGAAACGCCAGTCTTTCCCGTGTAGACGGCGTCCATCCACTATGCCTCTGAATCCACATCTTACTGGCCTAGGGACTATCCCGAGCAGCAGGAATGTGTAGGCTATATTTGTGTGGATGGCTGAACACAGAGGGTAGGTAAAGTTGCCATCAACGGCTTTGTCAGCGATAAGGTGTTCGTTAAACGCTGTCATTCCGTACTACTATGGCGACTGCGCATATCAATGTTTTCAAAATTACACTGGCTGTCTTTTCCAGCTCGGGTCCAGTTTAAAGTTGATGTCCTTGTATAGGTCTATAAGGCGCTTCACGATCAAGCTTCGAACTACCTTGCTCACTTATGCATTCCACTCACACTGAATCCCACCAGGATAAACTTAATATCAGCCTCCTCTGGCCAACTGTTTGTTCCAACTTACCAAAAGACGTGGTTTCCGTGCCTTTCACATGCTGGTCCACATCTACGGAATTAACTACCACCAGCTTTGAGGAACCTTCTCTTTCTCTTATTCATTTCGCAGACAATTGCAGACTTATCTTTTCCCAGCTATCCGCGCTTTTGAGGTGACTTCATAAATCAGCGCGATATAAGTGTCTGATTGATAATAACCAATTACGCCCAAGCTCATCACAGTCTTTATTCTCCTCGAGAAAAGCTGGCAATCAATACTGGCTCTCCCACTGTCTCTACTACTGTCGTCAAGAAGAGACAGTTTAAAATCGTTACCTGCTAGAGGCGGACCGACGAGATTGGCAAGTCCTTGCGCCAGAGACACCATTCCGAAAGCGTTCGTCAGCTTTTGCATTCCGAGCAGCTCGACGAGGATGACCGTAGTCAAGGCGAAGTTTGCGCTTATGAAGAACCCGTAGCCAGCGTAGAGGAAAGAAATGGGAAGGAAGGTATAGACGAAAGGTATGAGTATGGTCAGCAGACCGGCAATCGACGTCATCGTATTGTAGAAGTAGAGTACGTTGACCCAGATCTGATCGCCGACGTATCCCATCACCACCTGGCCAATGGTGCTGAAGATTCCGATTATGGCGACGACGATCGAGGCGTAGTTCTCCGAGATCCCGTGCATCGTGACCAGCACTGGGCCGTAGACGTACGGGATGTCGTAGCTGATGTACAGCAGAATGGTATGCAGGCAGAAGTAGTTGAAGACGGTGCTTCGGCACACGGACAGATCCACGACGTTGACCATCTTCCCGATTAGGTTCTTTGCCATGCCTTTCAATCGGGCGCTGAACCCCTGAGGAGTTTCGGAAGAGATGAAGACGTTGGGACAGCTGGCCGATCTTCCGTTCTTCAGGAAGAACCCGGCCTTGAGCAGACTTCCCCGGTAGACGATGTCCTGGCGTCGCAAGTACACGCATCGATCCGAGTTCGACAGACCCGACTTCATCTGACGCTCGGCCACACCTCCTCGACCGCCCACCACACCACCACAAACACCACTATGACCGGACTGTGACTGAACCAGACCGACGTCTCCCCGGGGCCGGTGTGAGTCGAACGACTGAGATCGATTCGAAGAAGTGTCAAATTCGTAGGGCGATTGAATCACATCGCAAGATCCGAATCCAGGACCACGATCGGCGGCCCAAGAAGCCACCGACAGACGATGGACGTCGCCTGGAGGTCCCGTCCTGTCTCCCCTATCCGCCCGCCGGACGATCGGAGTGCCGAGCAGGCTGGTCGTCTCCAGACGGCTCTTCGTCGGTTGTTCTCGAAAAGGTAGGAGGATCAGCGACTGGACTACACACGGGCGCCGACTGACGTCATCGACGACGTCACTGTGAGTCATGTGTGCGCAGAGGAGGAACTCGGGATGGGACCTGCTGACGAAGCGAGGGGCGATAGACGCGTCTGCCGAGACCCTTCTTTCGTCCGTCACTCCTCCTCCTCCGTTCATTTGCATATTATTGTGCGTCACGGCCGGCAGCAGCCAATGAGCGTTGCCGTTGCTGGTCGTGTCCTTACTGTCGTCGTCGTTGAGCATAAGATGGCGGCGTCTGTTTGTGCTGAGAGGTCGAAAGAGGGCGCCGCAGACGACGATGTTGAGGAAGATACCGGCCGTGATCATCAGTGTCCCTCGCCACTGGTAGTACTCGATGAGCAGATTCGTTAACGGGGCAAACACGAAGGTCCCTATGCCGGATCCAGCCACAGCCAGCCCTACAACAGCGTTACTTAAATTCAACAGTAACAGGAAATTACTAAACGGCATATAACAATATACGTTCATAACTTCGTTTTGGCGATATACGATACAGAACCAGTCAAGTAAGGGAAACTGCTACTTAAGCAACCACGGATAGTAAATGTAAATGTAAATGTACACGGTTTTACATAGCCACCGTACGGTCTCGACCTTGCTCATTTTTCAATGAAATGATCGGGTGAGATCTTTCATCACCCCTGCCCGTTTGAATGGTCGCCGCGCCATTAAAGGTCCCTGTGCACGGACCGTGCTAGTAGGAGTTCACTTGCACAAGGCAAGCACGCTGCAGGCTTGCACCTCTTCCCAATTATGTAGGCAAGTTTGCACCACCTCAGTATTTTCAGTCAATTAACTCTAAAAAATAAAGCTGGTATTCGAATATTGGGCAACTTTCGTCATCTAGGCGAGCCAATTTACCTTTTAGATAAGAGAAGAGTTAGCAGGAAGAGTGGAAAGCCCAAACGAGCCACAAAACTATGGTAACCGTGTGGCGGCTTGTGGTTTTGGAAACGAAGCTGTCCAGCATAGTATAAGTAAGAAACGTAGAGCTTGGTACGGGTGACCTCCGTGGAATACCAGATCATTTGGGCCAACTCAGCCTTTCATTCTTTTTTGGGGCAGTATAGGAGTACCAACGCAATTTGGGAGATTATAAAAGCTTTGAATTGCTGTGTTCATGTTCGCTCTTCAACGAAGATGCCGAAGATGATAATGATGATGACGATAACGGTTGGAGGCTAAAAGAACTGGAAAGTTAAAAGGTGTCCAGTCGTAGGATTACTGTAGACGCGTTGACACCTCAGCCAAAATTATCCTTCCATTTCGGGACTTCGCTACTGAGGCGTTTCTGCCGAGGCGTGTAAACAAGGTGTGTTATCTTTACCTGTTGATGACAACGACGACGGTGATGATGATGATGACGATGAAGACGATGACGATTACCATGATAATGATGATGATGACGATGACGGTGATGGTGGTGATGATGATGATGATGATGATGAAGATGCCGACCTCTGTTCTATCGGTCTCTTTGTATGTCTCCTTATCAGTCTCTACATCTGGCTGTGTGTCTCCAAGTCTACCCGTCCCTGTGTCTAATCTCTATGCGTTTCAGCAGCCAAACTTGCCTGTAGCAAATGCACGTTTCTTCTTGAAGTGAAAGGCGACGATGATGACGGCCGGAACAAAGACGAGCGACAGACCGAACCCGGCGACGATGCCGAACGCGAAGCACAGCTGGCCGATGCTCGTGGCGAAGGCGCCCATCAGGCACCCGGCGCTCGCGATCACACCGCCGAGGATCGTCGTAACCCGGCATCCGTAGCGGTTGGTCATCGCGCTGGCCACTGGGCCACAGATGGCCGGCACGGAGACGAACAGCGACCCGACCCAGGCCGTCCGGCCTTTGGACTCGCCGAAGACTTCGAGCAGTTCGCTGAAGAGGACCCCGAACGAGAAGCCGTACCCGTCTGCGATGAGGTGAGCCAAGAACGACGCCCCCACTACCACCCAGCCCCACCCGCCATCCGGGGGCTCGATCGCCGGCTTCTTCGCCGGGGAAATGCATGCTGCGGTGGCTGCAACGTTGGCCTCAACGTCCGCAGGTCCTCCTCCAGCTGCAGGTGATGCTGATGGGGTTCCAACCGCAGCATCGATGCAGGAGTCCGTTCGTTCGTGATGCATAGTGGTAGGGATGAGGCTTCTATTGAGACCTCGACTGGATCGTGTCTTGGCGTGTGAAGCGGATGAGAAGCTACGCTAATGGAGTGTCTACTCATTAAAGAAGTTTCCAGCTGGAATTCTAGCGGCCTAAGTTGGGTACTAGAGCGATTAGAACAACTGATTGGAAGACTCGAAACTACAAGATGACGACGACTTTGATGATGAAAGGAATGCAGAAGAGATTTCCTGAAAGGAGAATACAAACAACTGATTAATGTAACGTAATGCGATCATTGTAATTAGTGTAAGGATCATTGTAATTTTAAGTGAAAGTAATGTGTGAATAGTAAGTACATCGAAATGTGCATTCGTAATGGAGTGGGCAATATTATGTCATGTGATACAAACTGAAGTACAATGGGTAATGCAATGTAACTATAGCCTAATGTAATGCCCCATTTATGTAGCACTATGGGCTTCTCAGAATCTGCTCAAGCCTAGGCCAGGCAAAATGATCCAACTGAATTCAGATTTCAAAATTTAAATCTAAACTGTAACCTCTATAGCACCACTGAAAGAATTCGCAAGCAACACATCGATGGTTTTGCTAAGCTAAAAACCGATAGGCACATCAGAATGTATGGTTAGTTCGGTCGAAATCCTGCAAGACAATCCAACAGAACAGGGAAACAGCGCATATATCCTAACATGATGATGATGATGATGACGACGACGACGATGAGTTCTCTTCCCGAAGGCAGGTCCATTAACTTTATGTCACCCAGGGATGAAATGAGTGAGGTGGTTTCCTGATGGTGATTTCCTCACAGACAATTGTAGGTGAGTAACTTGTCCGGTTACGAGGCACAGACCATACCACTACATCACCGCGTCCGTATATCTTAAGCGTAAACTGAAATCAACAGAGGCTAGCTTTAGTCGTGAGGTAAAATGCCGACAAAACTGTGAAGAACGAAAATTCCCAAGAATAAAGTTACCAGGAATAGAATTCCAATGGAGTAAAGTTCTCTGGAATTAGTTTCCTGGAATAAACTTTGCTGGAATAGAGTTCCAAGCAATAAAGTTCACATGAATAATTGAAGTTTTATGAATAAAGCTCCCTAGAGTAAAATTCCCTAAAATGAAGTTTCCTGGAATAAGGTTTCCTGGAATACTGTTTCCCAGAATACAGTTCCCTGGAATACTGTTCCCTAGAGTACATATTGCAAGATCCGGATCCAGGACAACCAACAATCCACCTGCTAATGATTCCTCCCCACTCACGGCCGCCAACACTCCCCACCTTGAACCTCATTATCTGTCTTCCAAATCACACATCCGATATTGAAATATCACATCTGTTAAAATCTCTTCCAAGTAAACAGTACGAACGTGACCCCACGTGACCCCATACCTACCTCCTTACTGAAAGACATTCTACCTGCCTGACTCTTGCATCTTGACCTGGAACCGAATCTGACCACGCCTGCCTATCAATATTGTTTTGACTGAGCTTATGTTTTAAGCTGATTCCAGCGACTTAGCTTTCATTGGGCGCTGTAGAAATCTCGAGTTTACGATTTCAGGATATATTCCCGGGGCTATGTATGTGTGTGAGTGCTTATGTATGTATGTATGTATATATGTATGTATGTATGTATGTAATGTGTGCATGTATGAAGTATGTACGTGTGTCTCTATGTGTATGTACGTTTGTCTGTGTGTATGTATGTATCTAAGTAAATAGTTAGTTAGCTAGTTAGTTAGATATGTAGGTAGGTAGGTAGGTAGGTAGGAAGGTAGGAAGGTAGGTGGGTAGATATGTAGGTAGGTAGGTAGATAGGTATATGTTTGTAAGCTCACGTGTCTGTGCAAAGGTCTCAGTATAGTCCCATGGCACATACAATATACGAAACCCAATAAGTATGTGCAGTAGGTCTATGCGTTAATTGTCAGTTGATGGAAGTCAACGCTTGCCCAGATCCAGTTGAGGCGAATGCACTGCGACTGCTAATGAAAGCCAAAAGCAAGAACCGAAGAACCCTGTATCGAAGAACCCTGTATCGAAGAAACCCACGAGCGGATGTCATGTGGAATTTGCTTGCTATGTAACTCGCGTGAAATCGTATAGAGGAACCGACAAGAATTTTAATCACGGTAATCCTGAATAGCAGACACGGTAAGCAATCCCTGCGATGGTCTTAATCGATTTGATCAGCTGCGGTGACTGGGTCCCGGTATGTTACTCGATAGCAATCGATTTAGGTTTCACTCTGTGGGTTTGTGTGTGTGTATGAGAGAGAGACAGACAGACAGACAGAGAGAAAGAGACAGACAGACAGAGAGACAGAGAAAGCGACACAGAGAGACAGAGAGAGACAGAGAGATAGAGCGACAGAGAGATGATGATGATGATGATGATGATACCTTGCAAATTGTTCGAAAATAGACACAAAATGGCGCTCAGCCGCAAGAGCAGATTGGCTTTGAGCGAGTGACTTACTGATTGGCTGACTAACTGAACGAACCAACGAACGAATCAATCAATCAATCATCGAACGAATCGACGAACGAATGAAGCAAATGAATGAACGAAGGAACTGCGACGAAATAACCGATGAATATGAATGAGCCTGAGAACTACTTTAGTGTTGGTAGGGCCAAGACGGATAGCTCCCTGTACGAACGAGTGACTTCACTGATAGAAGAAGATCAATGAAAGAACTGCACGAACCAACGAAGAAAGAAAAAAGCAGAATGTCTAGGCAACAAAAGAAGAACACATCCAGTAAACGAAACAGAGAAAATAACGAACGAGCGAATGAACGAATTCGGAGACAGACGAATAAATAGATGAGTGAACGAATCCACAAATCAACGAATGAAATCGAAGCTCTTGTGAATCGAGGTCAAGTCATGACCCGCGACTAGAAAGTCTGACCATGGACGGATTCTAGATGGAGTCGACCATTTCCAGCGTCCGCTATTCCCCCATGTTATACACTCGCCTAACACGCGCACACTCCATCGATCTTCCTCCTTCCCCGTTTCCTGCCCTTCTCTCCCTCCCTAGATCCATCCCTGCGTAGTGCACGCACCTGCCAGTAACCGTGCTGGCACCTTGTTCTTCCTGAGACGCCGACCCCTCCCGCATCAGCTGGGACCAAACACCGCCATGATTCCCGCCAATCTGCCACGACCATGTTCTGCACCGCTGCCACCGCGGCTGCTGCTGCTGCCTCGAGCATCGATCGATTGGCGCCAACCATAGCTTCTGATACTTGTGAAAGCGTGTTCATCTGTATTTGCACGTCTGTCTGTCTGTGTACCTGTACGTGTATATGCATGTGTATCTGCCTGGATGTCTCTCCGTGTATGTGTATGTGTCTGCGTGTGTTCGGATATCTCTCTGTGGCCTGGTCTGGCATACGCAGGCATTCAAACACGAGGTACCCAGAGGACATGGTCTTTTTGGCCACTTATTAACGACAGATTAATTAATGTAGGGTCAGAGGAACATGAATCTTGATCTACTTCGGTAGAAAGAGATATTCACAAAGTGCCTTCTGATAGCCACAGCCCAAAAGGCCCAGCCTGGTTCCCAATACGTAATGATAAACAGATGGAGGGGCAAACGATATGTGGCCATAGAATTCCAAATTGTTGACGGGCAAAAACTCGTGCCTCTGTGTACTAACTGTTAACGGGAAAAGACTCGTGCCTCTGTGTACTGACTATTAACTGGAAAAGGCTCGTGCCTCTGTATACAGATTGTTAACGGGAATAGACTCGTGCCTCTGTATACAGATTGTTAACGGGAATAGACTCGTGCCTCTGTGTACAGATTGTTAACGGGAATAGACTCGTGCCTCTGTATACAGATTGTTAACGGGAATAGACTCGTGCCTCTGTATACAGATTGTTAACGGGAATAGACTCGTGCCTCTGTATACAGATTGTTAACGGGAATAGACTCGTGCCTCTGTATACAGATTGTTAACTGGATTAGACTCGTGCCTCTGTATACAGATTGTTAACGGGAATAGACTCGTGCTTCTGTATACAGATTGTTAACGGGAATAGACTCGTGCCTCTGTATACAGATTGTTAACGGGAATAGACTCGTGCCTCTGTATACAGATTGTTAACGGGAATAGACTCGTGCCTCTGTATACAGATTGTTAACTGGAATAGACTCGTGCCTCTGTATACAGATTGTTAACGGGAATAGACTCGTGCCTCTGTATACAGATTGTTAACGGGAATAGACTCGTGCCTCTGTATACAGATTGTTAACGGGAATAGACTCGTGCCTCTGTATACAGATTGTTAACGGGAATAGACTCGTGCCTCTGTATACAGATTGTTAACGGGAATAGACTCGTGCCTCTGTATACAGATTGTTAACTGGAATAGACTCGTGCCTCTGTATACAGATTGTTAACGGGAATAGACTCGTGCCTCTGTATACAGATTGTTAACTGGAATAGACTCGTGCCTCTGTATACAGATTGTTAACGGGAATAGACTCGTGCCTCTGTATACAGATTGTTAACTGGAATAGACTCGTGCCTCTGTATACAGATTGTTAACTGGAATAGACTCGTGCCTCTGTATACAGATTGTTAACGGGAATAGACTCGTGCCTCTGTATACAGATTGTTAACGGGAATAGACTCGTGCCTCTGTATACAGATTGTTAACTGGAATAGACTCGTGCCTCTGTATACAGATTGTTAACGGGAATAGACTCGTGCCTCTGTATACAGATTGTTAACGGGAATAGACTCGTGCCTCTGTATACAGATTGTTAACGGGAATAGACTCGTGCCTCTGTATACAGATTGTTAACGGGAATAGACTCGTGCCTCTGTATACAGATTGTTAACGGGAATAGACTCGTGCCTCTGTATACAGATTGTTAACGGGAATAGACTCGTGCCTCTGTATACAGATTGTTAACGGGAATAGACTCGTGCCTCTGTATACAGATTGTTAACTGGAATAGACTCGTGCCTCTGTATACAGATTGTTAACGGGAATAGACTCGTGCCTCTGTATACAGATTGTTAACTGGAATAGACTCGTGCCTCTGTATACAGATTGTTAACGGGAATAGACTCGTGCCTCTGTATACAGATTGTTAACTGGAATAGACTCGTGCCTCTGTATACAGATTGTTAACTGGAATAGACTCGTGCCTCTGTATACAGATTGTTAACGGGAATAGACTCGTGCCTCTGTATACAGATTGTTAACGGGAATAGACTCGTGCCTCTGTATACAGATTGTTAACTGGAATAGACTCGTGCCTCTGTATACAGATTGTTAACGGGAATAGACTCGTGCCTCTGTATACAGATTGTTAACGGGAATAGACTCGTGCCTCTGTATACAGATTGTTAACTGGAATAGACTCGTGCCTCTGTATACAGATTGTTAACGGGAATAGACTCGTGCCTCTGTATACAGATTGTTAACTGGAATAGACTCGTGCCTCTGTATACAGATTGTTAACTGGAATAGACTCGTGCCTCTGTATACAGATTGTTAACGGGAATAGACTCGTGCCTCTGTATACAGATTGTTAACTGGAATAGACTCGTGCCTCTGTATACAGATTGTTAACGGGAATAGACTCGTGCCTCTGTATACAGATTGTTAACGGGAATAGACTCGTGCCTCTGTATACAGATTGTTAACGGGAATAGACTCGTGCCTCTGTATACAGATTGTTAACGGGAATAGACTCGTGCCTCTGTATACAGATTGTTAACTGGAATAGACTCGTGCCTCTGTATACAGATTGTTAACGGGAATAGACTCGTGCCTCTGTATACAGATTGTTAACGGGAATAGACTCGTGCCTCTGTATACAGATTGTTAACGGGAATAGACTCGTGCCTCTGTATACAGATTGTTAACTGGAATAGACTCGTGCCTCTGTATACAGATTGTTAACGGGAATAGACTCGTGCCTCTGTATACAGATTGTTAACGGGAATAGACTCGTGCCTCTGTATACAGATTGTTAACGGGAATAGACTCGTGCCTCTGTATACAGATTGTTAACGGGAATAGACTCGTGCCTCTGTATACAGATTGTTAACGGGAATAGACTCGTGCCTCTGTATACAGATTGTTAACGGGAATAGACTCGTGCCTCTGTATACAGATTGTTAACGGGAATAGACTCGTGCCTCTGTATACAGATTGTTAACGGGAATAGACTCGTGCCTCTGTGTACTGACTATTAACTGGAAAAGGCTCGTGCCTCTGTGTACAGATTGTTAACGGGAATAGACTCGTGCCTCTGTATACAGATTGTTAACGGGAATAGACTCGTGCCTCTGTATACAGATTGTTAACGGGAATAGACTCGTGCCTCTGTATACAGATTGTTAACGGGAATAGACTCGTGCCTCTGTATACAGATTGTTAACGGGAATAGACTCGTGCCTCTGTATACAGATTGTTAACGGGAATAGACTCGTGCCTCTGTATACAGATTGTTAACGGGAATAGACTCGTGCCTCTGTATACAGATTGTTAACGGGAATAGACTCGTGCCTCTGTATACAGATTGTTAACGGGAATAGACTCGTGCCTCTGTATACAGATTGTTAACGGGAATAGACTCGTGCCTCTGTATACAGATTGTTAACGGGAATAGACTCGTGCCTCTGTATACAGATTGTTAACGGGAATAGACTCGTGCCTCTGTATACAGATTGTTAACGGGAATAGACTCGTGCCTCTGTGTACTGACGATCTTGTACGCTCAGGTTATGACACTGGTTGTGTACATCTAAACTGAAGATGGCACAACGGCCCAGCGGCTAAGGCGTCGGCTTTTTACCTCTGAGACTCGAGTTCGCATACCGGGCTGGTCGTGTGAAATCTACATAGATCGCCTTGTCGAACTTTGCGCATATACATCGGAGGGCATCATCTTCAGTACCAGTGCCTCCTTAAAATCCAGTGCACGTTTAAACCGAACTGTCTAGTCCAGATATAGCGTACAAAGCCACATCATTCCACGACTCCCAGTTCTTCCGCCCAACCTTTAACAGACGCCTCAGTTTGTAAAATTGTGGAGTAATTCCAATATGCGATAGTATTTCTGTAGGTCGATGTATGCAACATTTGGAGTTGTATTCCCAGAGAAGGTGTGCGTCTAGCGTTGTATTTCCACACCGGTGTACATCACCGTTAGATGGAGACAGTATTATAAATACGTGGAAGATTGAATTTGGAACTGATGCAAGAACAGAATTCACTGTAAAAAATCCATTGCAATGCAATGCAATGTCACGCCGGGTGATGTAGAACGAGCGATTATGTACAGAGCCTCTGCAACGATAGTCGATTGGATGCAATTATCGGCTAATGATAGCCCAAAGGTTCTGCTTGTACTGTAGGATACGAAAGATAAAATGCGAAAAGGCAACGCGGGTCCCGTGAGCTACATAAAGACGAAGATTTAGAGCTCATTTTCGCCTCGCTTTGTGAGTCATCAGACCCCTTGTAATGGCATTTGCGTTTGAACTACAGTACCAACCCGAGACTATCTTCGGTCTAGTCTAAGACCATCTTCACTCCAATCTGAAACTATCCTACATCCCATCTGAGACGCTCTTCACTCCAATCTGAAACTATCCTATATCCCAGCTGAGACTCTCTTCACTCCAATCTGAAACCATCCTACATCCCATCTGAGACGCTCTTCACTCCAATCTGAAACTATCCTACATCCCATCTGAGACGCTCTTCACTCCAATCTGAAACTATCCTATATCCCAGCTGAGACTCTCTTCACTCCAATCTGAAACCATCCTACATCCCATCTGAGACGCTCTTCACTCCAATCTGAGACTATCCTACATCCCATCTGAGACGCTCTTCACTCCAATCTGAAACTATCCTACATCCCATCTGAGACTCTCTTCACTCCAATCTGAAACTATCCTACATCCCATCTGAGACTCTCTTCACTCCAATCTGAGACTATCCTACATCCCATCTGATACGCTCTTCACTCCAATCTGAAACTATCCTACATCCCATCTGAGACGCTCTTCACTCCAATCTGAAACTATCCTACATCCCATCTGAGACGCTCTTCACTCCAATCTGAAACTATCCTACATCCCATCTGAGACTCTCTTCACTCCAATCTGAAACTATCCTACATCCCATCTGAGACTCTCTTCACTCCAATCTGAGACTATCCTACATCCCATCTGAGACTCTCTTCACTCCAATCTGAAACTATCCTACATCCCATCTGAGACTCTCTTCACTCCAATCTGAGACTATCCTACATCCCATCTGAGACGCTCTTCACTCCAATCTGAAACTATCCTACATCCCATCTGAGACTCTCTTCACTCCAATCTGAAACTATCCTACATCCCATCTGAGACTCTCTTCACTCCAATCTGAGACTATCCTACATCCCATCTGATACGCTCTTCACTCCAATCTGAAACTATCCTACATCCCATCTGAGACGCTCTTCACTCCAATCTGAAACTATCCTACATCCCATCTGAGACGCTCTTCACTCCAATCTGAAACTATCCTACATCCCATCTGAGACTCTCTTCACTCCAATCTGAAACTATCCTACATCCCATCTGAGACGCTCTTCACTCCAATCTGAGACTATCCTACATCCCATCTGAGACGCTCTTCACTCCAATCTGAAACTATCCTACATCCCATCTGAGACTCTCTTCACTCCAATCTGAAACTATCCTACATCCCATCTGAGACTCTCTTCACTCCAATCTGAGACTATCCTACATCCCATCTGATACGCTCTTCACTCCAATCTGAAACTATCCTACATCCCATCTGAGACGCTCTTCACTCCAATCTGAAACTATCCTACATCCCATCTGAGACGCTCTTCACTCCAATCTGAAACTATCCTACATCCCATCTGAGACTCTCTTCACTCCAATCTGAAACTATCCTACATCCCATCTGAGACTCTCTTCACTCCAATCTGAGACTATCCTACATCCCATCTGAGACGCTCTTCACTCCAATCTGAAACTATCCTACATCCCATCTGAGACGCTCTTCACTCCAATCTGAAACTATCCTACATCCCATCTGAGACTCTCTTCACTCCAATCTGAAACTATCCTACATCCCATCTGAGACTCTCTTCACTCCAATCTGAAACTATCCTACATCCCATCTGAGACTCTCTTCACTCCAATCTGAGACTATCCTACATCCCATCTGATACGCTCTTCACTCCAATCTGAAACTATCCTACATCCCATCTGAGACGCTCTTCACTCCAATCTGAAACTATCCTACATCCCATCTGAGACGCTCTTCACTCCAATCTGAAACTATCCTACATCCCATCTGAGACTCTCTTCACTCCAATCTGAAACTATCCTACATCCCATCTGAGACTCTCTTCACTCCAATCTGAGACTATCCTACATCCCATCTGAGACGCTCTTCACTCCAATCTGAAACTATCCTACATCCCATCTGAGACGCTCTTCACTCCAATCTGAAACTATCCTACATCCCATCTGAGACGCTCTTCACTCCAATCTGAAACTATCCTACATCCCATCTGAGACTCTCTTCACTCCAATCTGAAACTATCCTACATCCCATCTGAGACTCTCTTCACTCCAATCTGAGACTATCCTACATCCCATCTGATACGCTCTTCACTCCAATCTGAAACTATCCTACATCCCATCTGAGACGCTCTTCACTCCAATCTGAAACTATCCTACATCCCATCTGAGACGCTCTTCACTCCAATCTGAAACTATCCTACATCCCATCTGAGACTCTCTTCACTCCAATCTGAAACTATCCTACATCCCATCTGAGACTCTCTTCACTCCAATCTGAGACTATCCTACATCCCATCTGAGACGCTCTTCACTCCAATCTGAAACTATCCTACATCCCATCTGAGACTCTCTTCACTCCAATCTGAAACTATCCTACATCCCATCTGAGACTCTCTTCACTCCAATCTGAGACTATCCTACATCCCATCTGAGACGCTCTTCACTCCAATCTGAAACTATCCTACATCCCATCTGAGACGCTCTTCACTCCAATCTGAAACTATCCTACATCCCATCTGAGACTCTCTTCACTCCAATCTGAAACTATCCTACATCCCATCTGAGACTCTCTTCACTCCAATCTGAGACTATCCTACATCCCATCTGATACGCTCTTCACTCCAATCTGAAACTATCCTACATCCCATCTGAGACGCTCTTCACTCCAATCTGAAACTATCCTACATCCCATCTGAGACTCTCTTCACTCCAATCTGAGACTATCCTACATCCCATCTGAGACGCTCTTCACTCCAATCTGAAACTATCCTACATCCCATCTGAGACTCTCTTCACTCCAATCTGAGACTATCCTACATCCCATCTGATACGCTCTTCACTCCAATCTGAAACTATCCTACATCCCATCTGAGACGCTCTTCACTCCAATCTGAAACTATCCTACATCCCATCTGAGACGCTCTTCACTCCAATCTGAAACTATCCTACATCCCATCTGAGACTCTCTTCACTCCAATCTGAAACTATCCTACATCCCATCTGAGACTCTCTTCACTCCAATCTGAGACTATCCTACATCCCATCTGAGACGCTCTTCACTCCAATCTGAAACTATCCTACATCCCATCTGAGACTCTCTTCACTCCAATCTGAAACTATCCTACATCCCATCTGAGACTCTCTTCACTCCAATCTGAGACTATCCTACATCCCATCTGATACGCTCTTCACTCCAATCTGAAACTATCCTACATCCCATCTGAGACGCTCTTCACTCCAATCTGAAACTATCCTACATCCCATCTGAGACGCTCTTCACTCCAATCTGAAACTATCCTACATCCCATCTGAGACTCTCTTCACTCCAATCTGAAACTATCCTACATCCCATCTGAGACTCTCTTCACTCCAATCTGAGACTATCCTACATCCCATCTGAGACTCTCTTCACTCCAATCTGAAACTATCCTACATCCCATCTGAGACTCTCTTCACTCCAATCTGAGACTATCCTACATCCCATCTGAGACGCTCTTCACTCCAATCTGAAACTATCCTACATCCCATCTGAGACGCTCTTCACTCCAATCTGAAACTATCCTACATCCGACTGAGTTCCGCCAAACAAGGCTATACTTTTTATTTGCTCGCTTTAGCTTGACGACTGTTCATTATTTTATTCGTTCCATTATTCGTTTATACAGGTAATAATTCATTTAATACCTGGTGAAACGCTTTTCATAAACCCCCGATACGACCAAGTCATTCAAGTATACGTGGCCCACGATTGACGGTTAAACAAGCATGCTGTACGTGCCCACGTTTCACTTTTGTTTGGCAAAATAGGTAGCTTACTAGTTTCGACAGTTTTAAGTAAGTAAATAAATAAATAAACTTTATTAGCGCGAGACAACGCTCATACTTAACAAACAAGGTACAAAAGACACCACAAAATGTTAATTGGTGGTTACTGTATGTCTCACCAATGCGGAGTAATTTGGTCCGCGTGATCAACTCTGTCGTCACACCTTCCCATCTGCATAGACATCACCACTTGTGCACACAAAGTACATTGTATTCATCAGGCCACACGATTATTTAAGGGTTCACATGTCACCACATTGCATACAAAAGGCACGCATCACATGAAGTACACACACCGGCTAAATGCATATCCATCATTGCTCATTATATGTATGTTTGGGTTTTAAATTTCTTTTTATATCTTGCCTGAATTTTGAAGCACTTATTACTGGCATAGTCAGTTGATCTGCAGCTGATGGTCTCTGAAGAACATCTATAAAGTATGATGTATATGTGTGTTATATGTTATATGTTCATGTGTGATTGGGTGTGTATGCCTAAATGTATGTACATGTGAACATCTATAAAGTATGATGTATATGCATGTGTATATGTGTATGTGCCTGTATATGTCTTTATATGTCCATGTGTGACTGTGTGTGTATGTCTAAATGTATGTACATGTGAAAGTGTGTGTGATGTTTTCGGTGGTGCTGGGCTACCGTCTGCCCTTGGACTGCGTCAGCAGATGGCGCTGAACCTTTGACATTTGCGAACGTACCCTGAGGCATCTACGGTTCTCCACCGCCACCAACACCACCACCAACAGCAGCGGCAGAAGCAGCAGCAGCAACAGAAGCATCCGCCTTTCGTTATTGATCGATCAGACCGTGGCCCATCCGTCCGTTCGAAATATTATAAGATCTAGCACAAGAGAGTAAACCTGTGCAGCCCATGGACTATATAGTCTGTGGCCTAAGACTAAAGACTACTTGAGTATACATATACTGGGTTATGTTTCAAAATCTGTATCGAGGGACCTATATATATATAACCTCGTCACGTGTTTCTATACGGTGCCTAAAGTAGTCTTGTGGAAAAGTTCGTTTACAGTCCGTGTAATGAAGTACAATGATTCAACACATCATTGTAATTAGGCACCGAGTTTGTCCTTCCGCACCCAGCGAACCGTGGCTGTGAGCGTTCTGCATGGATGGTGCGCCATAACGTCTGCTATTCCCGCAGATATTACTTTCTCGAGGACGCCACTGGTACTCGTAACTCCGTATTAAATGAAGTGGTGCCAGTCCCAAGCCAGGATAAAGGAGGAGGGCGACGCTAATCATCTTCATTATGACACAACGTCGTCAAACAGCAACTACTACTACTATTACAACTACTACTACCACTACTACTCCTGATACTTGTATGATGTGTAGCGCCACCTGCAAGAACGCAAATGTAATTGTGTACTTTTTTCTACAGCGACCGGATGACCTCGACCCTGTTCGTTTTTTCAATGAATTTATCGGGTGAGATTCTTCACCATAGCTGTCCGTTTTGAATGGGTGCCACACCATTTAAGGTCTCCGTGTACGGACCGTGCAAGCGCGAGGTTCATATTTCAGAAATATAGCCTCGATCGGTATGCGAACCAACATCCTCGCGCCCTGAGGCGCCTTGACGTGCGCATTAAACAATGCAGCTATTGAACCAGGCTGCGCGGAGTCTCTGTTTGTGCTTCGTCTTCGAGGTGGATGCGACTGGAGCCAGCTGCTGATGCTGGGAAGCACGCGATATCTGTAGTTTGTAGAGAAGATGGAGAGTGGAAGAAGAAGGGTATACACGGTGTCTGCTCACTACTCACTCGCTAGTTCCTTCGCAAGCTCGAGTTAAGGTCTGTTCAGACTGGACAGGCTATGAAATCTGTTGAAAGGAGCCACGCAGTCCATTCACAATGTCTTCTGCATGCATGGGATGGACATTTGCTTGAAGCTTAAACTGCGCTGCGGCTCAACATAAACTGAAACAAATTATCCTGGGATGTAAGCATATACTAATGACGCCACACACTGATCTACGCATGAAATAATGACGTAGGCCGTCGTTCTGCGGTCAGTCAACGAAGGGACATCAATAAATAAGGTCAAATAAGTTCAGGTTATACAATTATTGCGTGTCTTTGCGCCATCAGTAAAAGTACCAGCGATGCTTAGTCGCAAATTATAACATAAATATAGATGGAATAATAATAATAATAATAATAATAATAATAATAGTAATAATAGTAATAAATAGCAACTTTATGATGCCGATGTTTAACGCACAAGGCATCACTGATGGATGGCCCAACAAATTCAACCTGAAATGAAAATCAGTTCACAGAAGGTACTGCTTCCATCAGCTGCACCAGACAGCTAGGCTACGGATCATTTGGCGCAATCTGCCGTCCAGCGCTGCAATGACCCTTGTTCATCGTTCCTACTGACTCGCCTAGACTACTGCAATTCCATTCTTGCAGATCTACCCAAGTTTCGATTGCCCCAGCTCCAGTCCTTCCTTAACTGTGCTGGACAAGTCGTAGCCACTAAGCCGAAATATTAACATATATCGGAATAAAAGTACGAAGCTATTACACCGACATCCAGTTGCACAGATTATCACATTCAAGATCCTCCTGCTTGCACGTGCCTCAGTTGTTGGCATTGCAGCGGCAGACACCAGGGAGCTCTTCGTTCCAGTCTCGAGTCAACCGGACCGGTATACTCGGTAGCGCCCCCGGGGATATGCAGGGGCCGCGCTTCAGCACTTCAACTCCAGTCCATTTTGGAACAACATGCCGTTGCATATACGTACTTTGCATCTGACTGACTCTGTACAACATGCATTGTTTCAACTGCCTTAAAACGTAATTGTTCAGCTCAGTTTGGTAGCCGTGCATGCAGCGCTTGCGTCTCTTGTAAGGCACATAAAATTCGCTATCAGCTTTCTTGATATATATATATATATATATATATATATATATATATATATATATATATATATATATATATATATATATATATATATATATATATATATATATATATATATATATATATATATATATATATATATATATATATATATATATATATATATATATATATATATATATATGTACACATATATATAAATATAACTGATTTATGCATATATACCTACTGTGACATACTGTCGCAAATTCGTTTTAAAATACTTGACGAACAATATCGAGTTTCAATTTCCAATGGTTCTAGCAAGTTTAAAACGTTCATTTATAACGCGTTATTTTCAATAGTCATAACCCCCTTAGTCATAACTGACAACGAGTCTCGTGCAGCCCCACACAAAAAGTCACCAAAACAAATTCTCACAAACCAGAAATTCTGACCATGGACGGATTCTAGATGGAGTCGACCATTTCCAGCGTCCGCTTTCTCCCCATATAATACACTTGCCTAACACGCGCACACTCCATCGATCAACGCTTCTTCCTCCCTCCTTCCCCGTTTCCTGCCCTTCTGCTCTCCCTCCCTAAATTCCTCCCTGCGTCGTGCCTAATCACGTGCACTAAAGCACAATCACAAAGACTCCGTAGAAAACTCGGGTATCCTGCATTAACCAACTAAATTCTGCGTTTTCAAACCAACGCAAAATTACCATATTTTACAGAAACATCTTATCTATACAAAAAGTTATCTCAGCTCCGTTTATCTTCGCCACCAGCGAAATAAACCACTTGAGTGGATTAGGATTCAATCTGTAGCCGCCAAAGCAATAGTTCCATGCCATTAGCCAGTCAGCCCAAGATTCCACACGCGTTTTCCACTCTCCGACTCATATCCGGTACAACTTCAGTACACGCAATACCTCTAGTAACCCTGGCTATAATTGCATAGGCTACGCAATAATCTCTAAATGATGATGATGATGATGATGATGATGATGATGAGTTTTCTGGCCGAAGGCAGGTCCACTGGCTTTATGCCACCCGGGGATGAGATGAGTGAGGTGGTTTCCCGTTGCCTTCCTCACAGACAATTGTGGGTGAGCAACTTGTCCAAGGTCGCTACGCAGTGACGAGGCGGATTCGAACCCGCGATCCTCCGGTTACAAGGCACCGACCATACCACTACACCACCGCGTCCCACAACCTCTAAATACACGTGCACAATAGATTCGAATAGGCCTATATGTGCAGCATATATAACCAATTATATCCTGCGTTTTCCAACAAACGCAAAACTACTCTATTTTCCAGAAGCATCTTATCTGTTCAACATGTGTCCACATACCGACGTATGTAAGCAAATAAGCTACACAAAAGTGGTTTAAGTACTAAAATGTCTGTAATCCCACACGATAACCTCCAAAAGGTTTATATATATAAAATATACACACACACACACACACACACATATATATATATATATATATATATATATATATATATATATTCTCTTAATGAAAATCTCTAAGCTCTTCTCCAGCTTCCTCCACTTCAGTCACGGCTTCGCTTCTCCAATTTGTCCAACCGAATTCTTCTGCAACTCGCTCTGTCACCCAAAGACTGACTTCAGACCCCCTACACAGTCGGCCTCCTTCTCGTTTCCCGTGCATAACAGACCATACATCCATCTATAGCCAGCCAGGTAAGGTACACTGCTTAATAAACTCCCCGCCCCCAGAACTGCGACAGTTATCTGACCCATCATACAAACTCATCTATGCTCCACCGCTTGCAATTTCTGCTTCGGCCTTCGGCCTTTCACTCAAAACTGAAAACATTCTTGTTTCACAGATCCTATCCTGACACCCCTTCTTCCTCTTATCTGTCTCTCCTCTCCAACCCCAAACATCACCCACGGTAGCTGCCACGCTGTCTCTCTACCTGACTCTTGGATCTTGACCTGGAGCCAAACCCCTTTGTCTATCGATCTGGTTTTGACTCAGCGCCAGTGAATAAGCTGGTTACCGCGACTTAGCTTTCTTTGGGCGCTGTAGAAATCTCGAGGTTACGATTACGATTATTTGTCGTCCCCGACTGCGGCGTCCGTAAGACTCTGCTCTCATAATTCCTTTAATGCAGCTTTCCTCCTCTCTCCTCATCAAATGACCATACCATCTCAACACACACACACACACACATACATACATGCATACATATATACATACATACATAGACACATACGGCTTTAGGTACTCGTAAGAACGGCAAACCTCCAAACTGACCTCAATAAAAATCGTTTTTTGAATTACTGCAGGGTCTCTCTTAACCTCTTGTTTACTAAGCTCACCCATGGAGACAAAGATGGCGTTAGTCGTTAGGCTGATTTAACAGTGTGAACCGCTCTTGAAGAGCCGTGGGAATATGATATCGTATTTTATATCGGCAGTCTGAACGGTCCATGAACTCGAAACGAGACTGAGCTACTCTGTTCTTTCTCGAGCATAAGGCAACGATGCAGGCGCCATGGAAAATGATAACACGCGTCTTAGCCAGGCGAAAACGGCCGACTGATTCGGTTTTCGGCAAACTCCACCCGCCGACGAAATCGAAGAGGCACTCTGAACGTTATCGGCAAAGAGAGAGACAGACAGAGAGACAGAGAGACAGAGACAGACAGAGACACAGAGAGACACTTCATTTCAACCACCACGAGTTCTCCAAAATGGTTCTCACCATTTGAGGAGAGATAGAGAAGGAGAGAGAGAGAGAGAGAGAGAGAGAGAGAGACAGAGAGAGAGAGACAGAGACAGAGACAGAGACAGAGACAGAAAGGAGAGAGAGAGAGAGAGAGAGAGAGAGAGAGAGAGAGAGAGAGAGAGAGAGAAGCAAGTACAGAAGCTATGGACAGAGAAGGAAACATGGAAGGGAAACTGCAGATAAGCGCAGAGAAGAATAGGTAAGAGGAGAGAAGGATACATGAAAATATTTAGCAGAGAGAGAACAGATGCGGAGAAGAGAGTGACAGAGGTAGAAAACGAAGAAATCATGAAGATGAAGAAACGTAATGGCAAAGCAGGTAGGCGCAGAGAAGAGGCAAGATGAGAAAAAGATAGAGAAATATAAAGAGAGAGTAAGAGACAGAGACAGAGATCACAGAGAGAGAGAGAGAGAGAGAGCGAGAGCGAGAGAACGAGAGCGAGAGAGACAGAGAGAGACAGAGGGACAGAGAGACAGATCACAGAGAGAGAGAGAGAGAGATCACAGAGAGCGAGAGAGCGAGAGAGACAGACAGAGATCACAGAGAGATCACAGAGAGCGAGAGCGAGAGAGCGAGAGAGAGAAAGACAGATAGACAGAGAGACAGAAGCAAACAGAGATCACAGAGAGATCACAGACAGCGAGAGCGAGAGCGAGACAAAGAGAGAGACAGAGACACAGAGAGACAGAGAGAGACAGAGACCACAGAGAAAGAGAGAGAGATCACAGAGAACGAGCGAGAGAGCGGGACAGAGAGAGACAGAGACAGAGATCACAGAGAGAGGAGAGAGAGAGAGATAGAGATCACAGAGAGCGAGAGCGAGAGAGAGAGCGGGAAAGAGAGACAGAGAGAGACAGAGATCACAGAGAGCGAGAGAGAACGACAGAGACAGAGACAGAGAGAGATCACAGAGAGCGAGAGCGACAGAGCGAGAGACAGAACAGACTTGAGTTAATTAGGGAGTGGTGTGAACAGAGGCGAGAGAAAACTGACGTAGAAAGCGATGAAAAACATGCAGAGAGAAGGAAATAGGGAGATGAAACAGCAGACAAGCATAGAGCCAAAGAGACACAGAAGAACACATGGCAGGCGTACAGAGAAGCAGGAAGACGGCGAAGATACAAACAGACAGAAAGACAGACAGATATTTAGCACAGAGAGAACAGATGCGGACAAACAAACAGGCGCAGACCTGGAGACATAGTCAACCAGATGCAGACACAGATGAAAAGACAAAGACAGAGACACATAAAACAAATTGTAGTAGTAGTAGTAGTAGTAGTAGTGGTGGTAGTAGTAGTAGTAGTAGTAGTAGTAGTAGTAGTAGTAGTAGTAGTAGTAGTAGTAGTAGTAGTAGTAGTAGTAGTAGTAGTAGTAGTAGTAGTAGTAGTAACAACAACAAAACAACAATACTACTACTACTACTAATAATAATAATAATAATAATAATAATAATAAAATTAATAGTAAGACGATTTATACATCGCCTTAGCGATGCCGAGGCCGAAAATGGCGCTGTACATATTCGCTGACTGCAGCCAAATGCGTCGCTATTATAGGCATATTATAGACAAAGTCGGCAAGATAGACAGACATGCAGTTAGGCAGAAGTAGGAGCACATAGCAGGCATTTAGATGAGACCAGAACGATCCCAATCGTTACACCTCGCGGCCAACTACCAAACTGAATGAACGGAGACCGAGTAACGAACGAGTCCGCAGGCGTCTGGCTCACACAATGGACTCCATAGACCTTCACGCTATAAACTACGGCGAGGGATTATTCCGGTATATCGATCGTGAAGCTGCCACGATATTCATATTCATCAAGACCAATCGTTCCATTTATGCGGCGCCACCTCATTCAAGAATGCGTCAATGAGAATGGTGCAATTGCATTATAGGATAGTTGTCGCTTAACGATTTACATTGAGGTACATTGACTGGAATGCGTCATTGAAAGTGATTCGGAGTTTGATGATGATGATGATGATGACGATGATGATGACAATAATAATAATAATAATAATAATAATAATAATAATAATAATAATAATAATAGGATAACTACTTTCCTCCATCACTTATCTATGACATTCCAGAGCTTCTATGCTATCGCTTTTTTGCAGCACCTTTTCCACCAAAACAGCCATCAGCGAAGACTAGCGTTCCCAGAATAGCTCTCTCCTAATTTTTATAATCCTGAGGGATCACATGTACCTCGGGTTAAAAACTTATAAAAGCAACAGTGATAGGCCTATATTGATTTCTGCCATTATTCTGGAAATAAATCGAATGGCAAAACGAATTCGTAAAAAAACTTTGCGGCCCCTCATTCACTGAGGCCTGGGCTAAATGGTCGTTATCACCACCACGCTGAAAAAAACCTTGTCAAAGGGAACGAACACAACGATTCAGACCCGAATAAACCATGCTCAATAAAGAACCAATAATTCCAGCCTTGAAAACGAATTCGTCGCGATGCATTGTGTGTTGAATTTCTACAGTACCCCTTACGGGAACAACTACTCAGACTCCTGTGAATCGGCGAGTCTTAATTCTCTATTCCGGCAAAAGTTCGCTCGGCAAAGTCTGTTTCGGCTTTTAGATCTCGACTAAAAACTCACCTCTTCCTGAACTCATTTCCTCCGTCTATAGGCTGTCTCTGTGTCTTCTGGACTCCTCTTTGGACAATGATTTTGCTTAGCAGCGACCATCGACTGATACCTTGAGCATTATTACAGTTATAGCAGTTCTTAGATTAGATTAGATTAATGCAATCAACTGGAGCACATCTTCCTTCTACCACCTCCTAAACACGTACAGCAGATGGAAGCGAGCGGGGGCTGCCCATCGCAAAAGCCATAAGCTGCATCACCATATGCCAGCATAGTCATGTAGTTCTACCAACTGTCAGTTAATAAACAGTTTATGGATCTGGCCACAGTGTTTATCGTATTTGTAAACTCCAGATTTATGCAGCTTTTCTGTTGTAATTTACAGTTCGAATCCAGTGCACAGGTGGGATTAAGAACGCGATTTGTCTGTCTGTCTGTCTGTGTCTGTCTGTATCTGTCTGTAACACACTTTCGCCACAAACGTTAAAATTGAACCATGAACACACGATCGAGAAGAGAATCCAATTTAACATACTTCTAATAGACAGGACGTCGATTGCTGGTTCAGCTCCAGGATACATCAGAGAGCTTCTCATACCTGTTGCGAGCCAACCGGGTCGTCAAAGGCTGCGCTCTGCTGCTCGTGGCCAGCTCACAGTTCCGCACTCCTGCACGACGGCACGGGCAAATCGTGCTTTTTCCTGTGTGAGTCCGCGTCTTTGCAACAGTCTGCCCCCAGAAATTCGATCTCTCGCCGCCTCAGCATCTCAGGAAACATTCTCGGCTCGTCTTAAGACGCATCTTTTCGGTAATCTTCGATAGCCACCCTGCAGCGCCTTTGTGAGTTTCTTAAAACACGCTATGCAAGTGCCTGGATACATACATACATACATACATACACAGGCCTAACTTTTTGTATGCATGTATATATATACAGTTTTCAAGCATCGTTACATAACGGTATATATTATATATATTATATTATATATATTATATATATATATGTATTGTATACATAGCAAATTTTATGTCATAGAGTAAGATTGGCAGGTAAGAGAATGAAACTTCACAGACGATGCTCCAGACGTCGGCCTCTGTATACAAACAGAAAGCAACGATCCATTTGGTCCGTGTAGAGGCCTACACCCAGTTCAATGCTCTGACTACAGCTACGGAACGCCTACAGTATGGTCAGCACATAGGCCGGCCGAGTTACAGGACGAAGAAACACGTAAACGGGCCGTTTTAAGGTCGTCGTAGGGCCTATAGGCACTCCTCTCGCATTCGTAGGCCCCAACTGCCAACTCGGCATTAGAGCTAAACACATTCACATTATATCTTGACGTCTATCTTCCCTTGCAGTACTTTCAATTGAAAACGACTTAATGCGGGAAATGACATTTGAGGTCATTATATGTTATTTTGCTAATGCAAAAGCCGCAAAGTTAACATAATGTAGCACAGCTTAACTTAAACTGTTTCAGTACAAACTTCAACGTTACTATATTTTCTTTTTCTATTTTCGGGTCAATCAATAAATTTATTTTTTAAATATCTCATTTTGGACTTTCGTGGGCCCCTATGAAGTTCGTAGGCCCTAGGCACAGTGTCTACTGTGCCTAATGGGCCCCGACGGACGGACGGACGGACGGACGGACGGACGGACGGACGGACGGACGGACGGACGGACGGACGGACGAACATGAATGCATGAATGAATAAATCAAATATGACTGAACGATAGGATCAATAAATAAATAAACAATAGTTGAATGAAAGATAGTATCAGTAACCGAATAAACGAATGAACAAATTAACGAATCAGCCACTCGCTCAGTCGATCAGCTTGACCGTGATTCAGTCATTCAGTCAGTTGTCAGAGCTGTTATGATCTGTAGCATAAATATTTTGTCATTGGGCAATACCTGCCCGACTCTTCGATCTCGACCTTCAACCGAACACTTCCTGCCTGTATATTTGGTTTTTACTGAGCGCCTGTGTACGTTCCAGCGACTTACTTTCGTTGGGCGCTGTAGAAATCTCGAGTTTACGATTACGATTACTGAGGCAAGATGAATGAGCAACGAACATTACCTCATAATTACGCCGGTAAGCGAGACTTGCAAAGGACAGGTATAGGCCAATCTGGTACACCTGTCGGGACAATAGCGCTTAATCAACCGTCGACGCACGACATTCGCGCAGCCCTCTGGTGAGATTGTCGGCTCTGCTACTTTGCGCAGTAATGTTCAGCCCACGACCATCCTGACAATTCGACGATCGTATAACGGACGTCTGACTATCCGCTGATGTTGAATTTTCCTCGTAGGCCTGTTTAAGATAGCCAACGAACATCTACGAAGTATTATTTCTTTTCTGTTGCAGCAACAGCCACCCAGCCTCCCTCTCTCCTCCGTCTCCCTCTTCTCTCTCCCTGCTCAGCCGCTCAGTAAACAGACGAACGCTGAGCCGATGGACGTCAAATGCAAAACTGCCAAGATGCTCCGCAGCGAATATAGTGAGACGCGGGTTAACATAATCACGGTGTCTTCCCGGCTTTGCTCGCGTTATATTTCTTCCGCTACGCACACGGTTTATTTATGCCTATTAGTGAAGAAGCAACCCGAATGATTCAACTGCACATTATTATTACTGATGAAAGAGGACCGTTACACAGAAGCCGAGTCGCAGTACTTTCAGTACTAGGCCTATATAAATATAGCCTCAAGATTTATGCAATTAGTTGCTCCAAGGATTGTGAATTTGACAGCTAGGAAAATTCCTAGGGAAATTCCTTCGATCACTATTGCAATTTCTGATTCATGAAGCAAGTCTCTGTTTGCATCGGGATAATTAAATCTTGACTTCTTGCCAATACATACTGGTAGGCTCTTAGTTTCTTAGCCTACGTGGTGACCTGCTTTATACCTCCACTACTGCTTTAATCCTTTATCCGTTTTTCTCCAGTGCTTTTGATCCTGGCTGCTACAGGTTTCTACGTTCGGTCCCGCAACTTCTGATTATTGAAAGTCACTCGCTTGCATTCGGATATTTAATTCTTGACTCTCTTGCCAGCAACCCAGATTATATAGACCTCTAAGCTTATTGGCCTATACACGTATGCATACGCTACTGCGAGGTAGCTTCACCATCAAACGGGCAGCGGTGGCGAAGGATCTCACCCGATCAATTCATTGCAAATGAGCAGGATCGAGGCCATACGGTCGCTATAGAAAAACATGTACTGTTACATTTGCATTTACATCAAATTGACTATATTCTTGCTATTAGGCTTACCTATTAGTTCTACTAAGCTGCATTCATATGAAGCGATCATTCTTACGGCTTTCACTAATTTTCTTAAAAGCAGGCTTCGACGCACTCAATCTTTCGACGCTGCTATCATTTTGATCATGCATTTTGATCTTGAGGATCATTATGATCATATAGGTGACGTGCATGATGATCATTTACGAGATGGAAAATCACGCTGTAAGCGTAGCTGTGTGGAGTACATATGCCTACAGAGTGCGGCAAACTGTGACGTATTTACTGCGTATTTGCACTTCCCCAGATGTCGGCGTTTCGGAGTAAACAGTTTAAACCGACTGGATCAAATTATTTGCATACAAAGGGCGTTGAACTGCACAATTTAAAAACACAAATTCCGATATTTTTACTTGTTTTGAGTCTTGAATTTAGTCAGTCAGCAAGCAGCGCTGTTTAAACTTGTGCGTTTAAAAAGTCGAGCGACGCCTATCGATTTGATAGACGGTCATTGCACTGCGAGACTATAAGATAGGTCTGTTAGGCGGATGGCAGTAAAAAGTGAAAGTGTTGGCTTATAAAAATGTGCAGTGACAATTACATTTATAGGCCTACAAATTCTACAATGGCATTTAATCGAAGTATCTTAATCATATTCAGTCGTTCGTGTGTGTCTTTATTTTAATTATGCATGTAATCGTGTGAGCTTCTCAGATGCAATTAAAGCCTATTTACTTACTTTCTTACTTATTTTAAACAGTGCATTTCTTCAGAGCCTAAGAAGTCAGCAACAGCAGTAGCAGTAGCAAGAACAACATCATGATAATTAACGTTTTCTGTTTATGATTACAATAATTATTGCTAATTAATTAAATAATAATAATAATGAGATATCATTTTCAAGTCGATAATAATAATAATAATAATAATAATAATAATAATAATAATAATAATAATAATAATAATAACAACAACAACAATAACAACAACAATAGCAACAACAGTAGCAGTAACAAATGAATAAATAGTAGCTCATTCCATATAGTCTCTAAATTAATTATGCAGAGTAAATCAGTCACCGGTGCATAGTACATATATATAATATATATATATATATAATATATATATATAACATAGTCTATAAACAACGTAGAATTGAACGCTTAAATCAATAAATTAATTACAAATCTTAAGCTATTAGAGAACGTATGGTTTAATTAACTGTGGACGTCTTTGACGATTTGATTGACGTCATCTGACTGTTGAATGCAATCGTAGACATGGTCGAGGACGATGAAGACCCTTCTGTCGAGGGCTTCCAGGTGGTCTTCCGTTAGGATGCCCTGGAGAACATCGTTGGACAGCGACTGACGCATCCGGTCGCTCAGCCTCAGCCCCTCTCCCGCAGTCTCCAGCTCCAGCAGCCGCAGCAGCGTCGAATATCTAATCATGCAGCACTGGTACAGCGGAGCCAGGATGCTGATGACGTCATGAGTCGCCCGACTAAAACTGAAATTTTCAAGGACACATTACACGCACCCATAAGTCAAGAGACAGACAAACAGACAGACAGACACACACACAGGCACACACAGGCACACACACAGACAGGCAATCGATTGCGACTAAGGAACAGAAAACGAATGCAAAACACTTATCTAAATTTTAGGTACAGGCACACATACAGACAGACGAACTTATGTGTGTATGCACGTAAGCATATGCACGTGTGCTTATGTATGCATAGGTAGGCCCCTATGTAAGCGACACAATAAAGTCAGGAATCGTAGACTACTGACCCTTTGCCGTTGTCAAACTGAGCGGGGGAGGAGACATTGCCAAATGCTGAAAATACTTCGAAGTGATGTCTGTCTTTGTTACCTATGCACCAGAAAAATCATAGGCTTTAAGCAGAAGCTTCCGATGTGTTTATTGCTTCGTTCATTAAAGTTCTATCAAAAACATCCAAAATTAGACATAAGGGAAAATTAGTAAAATTTTACAACCAGAGGAACTGATAAAGACAGATTAGATAATTCATTAAAAATAATGGGATAAGCGCGATTACGTGTAATACAGACGGATAGACAGTAGACATACAGACAGACACAATAAGCCTCTCTCTCTCTCTCTCTCTCTCTCTCTCTCTCTCTCTCTCTCTCTCTCTCTCTCTCTCTCTCTCTCTCTCTCGTTCTCTCTTTCTCTCTTTCTCCCTCCTCAAATGGTGAGAACCATTTTGGAGAACTCGTGGTGGTTGAAGTGAAGTGGAAGGCGTCGTGGACACATACCCGTGAGGAAGTCGAATATGTGAGCATCGATGACGGTGAGTAGAGCCGAGTCCCTGTTCCAAGGATCTTGTCTGCGGACGGAGGCACAGTATTCCCTGCCGTCTTTCGTCGTCTCCCACTCTGCCTCATCGTACTTGGAGTAGGACCTCTTCCAAGGATTTTCCAAGATCGTTCTCGGAGCTACGTTCCTCGACGGTAGGTAGGAGCTGAAGGAACCCTCCAGCGTAGTTCCATTTCCACAGATGCCGTGCCCCGCGTCGCAGAAGTACTCGCACAGACCGTAGAAACACTCGTTTCCAACTGCGCATGCGAAATTAAAACATGCGCTACATAAATAGGCATAAACCACGTCGAGATTATTACTGTTGTACTAATGTGCCGCTCCTTTGTATTTGTGCAACTGTGCATTTGTGTGTATATGTCTGCATGTATTATATATATGTATGTATGTATGTATTTTATATTTAGCCTATGTATGTATTTGTGGATATATATATATGTATGTATGTATTTTATATTTAGCCTATGTATGTATTTGTGGATATATATATGTATGTATGTATGTATTTTATATTTAGCCTATGTATGTATTTGTGGATATATGTATGTATGTATGTATGTATTTTATATTTAGCCTATGTATGTATTTGTGGATATATGTATGTATGTATATATGTATGTATGCATGCATGCATATATATGCATGTATGCATGTATGCATGTATGAATGTATGTATGTATGTATGTATGTATGTATGTATGTATGTATGTATGTATGTATGTATGTATGTATGTATGTATGTATGTATGTATGTATGTATGTATGTATGTATGTATGTATGTATGTATGTATGTATGTATGTATGTATGTATGTATGTATGTATGTATGTATGTATGTATGTATGTATGTATGTATGTATGTATGTATGTATGTATGTATGTATGTATGTATGTATGTATGTATGTATGTATGTATGTATGTATGTATGTATGTATGTATGTATGTATGTATGTATGTATGTATGTATGTATGTATGTATGTATGTATGTATGTATGTATGTATGTATGTATGTATGTATGTATGTATGTATGTATGTATGTATGTATGTATGTATGTATGTATGTATGTATGTATGTATGTATGTATGTATGTATGTATGTATGTATGTATGTATGTATGTATGTATGTATGTATGTATGTATGTATGTATGTATGTATGTATGTATGTATGTATGTATGTATGTATGTATGTATGTATGTATGTATGTATGTATGTATGTATGTATGTATGTATGTATGTATGTATGTATGTATGTATGTATGTATGTATGTATGTATGTATGTATGTATGTATGTATGTATGTATGTATGTATGTATGTATGTATGTATGTATGTATGTATGTATGTATGTATGTATGTATGTATGTATGTATGTATGTATGTATGTATGTATGTATGTATGTATGTATGTATGTATGTATGTATGTATGTATGTATGTATGTATGTATGTATGTATGTATGTATGTATGTATGTATGTATGTATGTATGTATGTATGTATGTATGTATGTATGTATGTATGTATGTATGTATGTATGTATGTATGTATGTATGTATGTATGTATGTATGTATGTATGTATGTATGTATGTATGTATGTATGTATGTATGTATGTATGTATGTATGTATGTATGTATGTATGTATGTATGTATGTATGTATGTATGTATGTATGTATGTATGTATGTATGTATGTATGTATGTATGTATGTATGTATGTATGTATGTATGTATGTATGTATGTATGTATGTATGTATGTATGTATGTATGTATGTATGTATGTATGTATGTATGTATGTATGTATGTATGTATGTATGTATGTATGTATGTATGTATGTATGTATGTATGTATGTATGTATGTATGTATGTATGTATGTATGTATGTATGTATGTATGTATGTATGTATGTATGTATGTATGTATGTATGTATGTATGTATGTATGTATGTATGTATGTATGTATGTATGCATGTATTTTATATTTAGCCTATGTATGTATTTGTGGATATATGTACGTATGCATGTATATATGTATGTATGTATGTATGTATGTATGTATGTATGTATGTATGTATGTATGTATGTATGTATGTATGTATGTATGTATGTATGTATTGGCATTTCTCTCAAAAGCGCTTTTCGCCAGCCTAAGAGAACCTAGAGAAGTCAATTAATAACGTATACTATCGACCCAGATGGAACAGAGGGATGAATTAGCCATTTAGTAAAGTTTACCTGCAATTACTAGCGCAAATAAGCACTCGTTTACGTGACAGGACGGCGCTATATTAATCATTATTTGAAGAAAAACTGAATAGACCTATGCATGTTAACGCCTGACATCAAAGTGACTTGGAAGAATTAATATTAGTTAGTTAGTTATAGTTAGTTAGTTAGTTTGTTATTTATCCTAACACAATATAATGTCTTCTAAGTACCTCGCAGAAGCGCTACCTAAATGATGTTGAAACCAGTAAGAACAAAAAAGAAGTAAGTATGTACGTACTTGGTGATTTGTAGAACGTGTCTTTTAGTTCGTGATTAGCATGCTTATAAATATCTTGAATCATGTCGACATATCTTCCAGCCGCAGGGGGAACTCGTCGAAAGCCTAAAATCCTGTCACAGAAACAATTGCTTATTGCAAACTCATCCCTCTTCTCTTCCGTCTCTCCCTTCCTCCCTCTGTCCCTTCCTTCCCGCCTCTTTCCCTCTCTCTTTCTTTCTGTCCCTCTCTCTCTCTCTCCTTCTCTCTTCCTTTCTTCAACCATGTTTCTGCGTCATCCAACTCGCGCCTCTTGCAGTCTCAGCGTATGTATTTCTTTAAAAATTGAAAACACTCCTATTTGACAAATCGTTTAATGATTACTCCTCTTCCCATTTCCTTTCATCGCCACTCCAATTCCGAACGCCATCCACCGTAGCCGTCTGACTGTCTACCTGCATGATCATTAGATCTTGACCTGGAACAGAACCTGACCTTGCATGTCTATCGATTTTATTTTGACTGAGTGCCTGTGCATACGCTGTTGCTGTGATTTAGCTTTCTTTGGGTGCAGTAGAAATCTCGAGCTTACGTGTAAACAGTTGTATTAACTAGCATATCTTTACCTTTACGCAGCCCAATATAGGGCATTATCGTTACCTTTACGTAGACTAATATAGGGCCTTATCTTTACCTTCACCTAGTCTAATACAAGGCTTGTCAAAGGCCGAATGAAATAACGCTGGGCCTGTGTATACGATATTAGCTGTGTACGTGTGTCAAAATTCTACCTGTCGAGATGGTGTGCAGCAATTTCTGCCGAGTGTCTTTCCATTTCGTACATGTAGTAGAGGTCTAAGGATTCCTCTTGGTCTCTTCGAAGCCTGTCACAGGTCACAGGTCACCAACAACATGCATTCAGAAGTTTCGCCAACGATTAAACTGTGAAACTTCTTCAGTGAGTAATGTGAGCAAGAGATGGATTCAGGCGAATGATAATAAACTAAAGTAAGCAAAAATCAAAAACTGAATAAGCTTAATTCTGTCTTACCTTAAAAACTGGTATTTAGCTTAAAGGTATTTTCTACTAGGCCTATACAGACAAGGTGTCAATGCTCAGTTATGCCATATGATGTCGTTAAAAACTGTGCTTGCTTACCAACAGACAATACTTTGATAAGGTTTGACACGTAGGGGTAAGGTAATCTAAGTTAAGGTCGATGTCAACGCCCATCGCAGCCACAAGATGTCTTAAAGGCACAAGATGATGTTAAAGAAACAAGATGATGTTAAATGCACAATATGAGCTAAAGACACAATATGACGTTAAATACACAATATAACGCTAAAGACACAAGATGACGTTAAATGCACAATATAACGCTTAAGACACAAGATGACGTTAAATACACAATATGAGCTAAAGACACAAGATGACGTTAAATGCACAATATGAGCTAAAGACACAAGATGACGTTAAATGCACAATATGAGCTAAAGACACAAGATGACGTTAAATGCACAATATGAGCTAAAGACACAAGATGACGTTAAATGCACAATATGAGCTAAAGACACAAGATGACGTTAAATGCACAATATGAGCTAAAGACACAAGATGACGTTAAATGCACAATATGAGCTAAAGACACAAGATGACGTTAAATGCACAATATGAGCTAAAGACACAAGATGACGTTAAATGCACAATATAACGCTAAAGACACAAGATGACGTTAAATACTCAATATGAGCTAAAGACACAAGATGACGTTAAATACACAATATGAGCTAAAGACACAAGATGACGTTAAATACACAATATAGCGCTAAAGACACAAGATGACGTTGAATACACAATATGAGCTAAAGACACAAGATGACGTTAAATGCACAATATAGCGCTAAAGAAACAAGATGACGTTAAATACACAAGATGACGTAAAAGTCTGGATAATGTACGAGTAGACTCCATGATCATCTTATTTGTTCATGTATCTGGTTTGAAACTAATAGAGTCCTTGCACAACAATGATTTAATAGACTGAACGTTTATCATATTTTATTTATTTTTATTTATTGCATTTGTTACGCAGTAAATCTGAATCTGAGACGTGAGACGAGTGCACACGAACAACTTGTCCACGGTCGTTACACGAAGTCCGCTCAGCTGACTCGAACCCACAATTGTTTGATTACAAACCCATGACAACGGTAGAGATCAGTAAGGCAACATGTTTAGGTCACCATGAATGCACACGTTTTCTATAGCGACCGTATGGTCTCGACCCTGCTCATATTTCAGTGAATTCATCGGGTGAGATCCTTCACCATCGCTGCCCGTTTGAATGGGTGTCAAGCCATTTCAGGTCCTCCCCGTGTACGGGCCGTGCTAGACTGAGATTCAAATCTTTGAAATAAGCCACGAACCCGCATCCTCACGTTCAGAGTTGCCTTGACGTACGCATTAACCAATGTAGCTAACCAGGCCAGTTGAGATACCATGGCGACGATTGTGAGTCAAATTGTGTCAGGTTAAGTAAGGCGCCTTGACGTACGCATTAACCAATGTAGCTAACCAGGCCAGTTGAGATACCATGGCGACGATTGTGAGTCAAATTGTGTCAGGTTAAGTAAGGCGCCTTGACGTACGCATTAACCAACGTAGCTAACCAGGCCAGTTGAGATACCATGGCGACGATTGTGACGTCAAATTGTGTCAGGTTAAGTGAGGCGCCTTAACGTACGCGTTAACCAGCTATAGGCACCATGCAGCGTAAGCTATTTGACCGTAGAAGGAGGCTAACCGTTTTGGTTTGAAGAGAACCCTGCTGCCATCTTCTAGGTAGAAGACAAGCTTAATCTGTGTTCCATCGTCGTCCAGTGTGCCGAGGCTCTTGATGGGCAGCGTGGCCATGTCCACCAGCAGCTGGTCGACCCACCGACTGTCCTCGGGGTAGAGACTCAGCTGGTTGATCTCATTGTGAAACCTTTTCCAAGTCGGCAGTCCGTGACTGTATATGGGCGAAATATCTCATCGTCAACATAACGTATCGTAATCGTAATCTCGAGATTTCTACAGCGCCCAACGAAAGCCAAGTCGCAGGAACCAGCTTATTCACAGGCGCTTAGTCAAAACAAAATCGATAGGCAAAAGGTTCGGTTCTAGGTCAAGATCCAGGAGTCAGGCAGTGAGACAGTCGGACGGCTACGGTGGACGGTGTTTGAAATTGAAGCAAGAAGAGAGATATGGGTAAGAGGAAGAACCAGGATAAGAATTTTTGGAAAGAAAAGAAAAAACATGCTAATGTTCGGTAAACGTTACATTACATCATAGTTATGCTTATTTGTAATCTTTATCATGATCATCGCCGTCGTTGTCGTCATCATCATGATCAGCATCGTCATCATCTTCATTATCATAGTGTAGTTGCCATCTTCATTATCAATGTTGTCGTCATCATCTTCCGCATTTTCATACTCATGTCATATACAGTTTCTACATAGTCTTATCAATAACTTATTCTAAACACATATATTCAACCTTGCATCTGGCTCGTATGCATATTCATAACCTCAGAATCCTTTAAAACCCCAGGGTAAATTAGGGGATATGTCGAGAATAAGGATAGGATGGTGAATGTGAGTGGGAAGAAAGAGAACTTGCCTGCTCCTATTGTCTTTGTAAAAGTTCATGTAGATTTGTGGCACCGTTTGATTTCTCGTAACATTCTCCAACGCCTTCACCAATTCCTCAATCATCGCAGCAGCATCCTCATCTTCCTCGGCAGGATCCGGTTGGATGTGTCCTTCATCTTCCCTCATCAGAAACCACTCCTTGAAGGTCTGCAGGACGTCGGCCAAGTAGAGGAGTCTGTGCGCATTGTCTTCTTCAAGTATTACCTTATTGTCTGTCAGCGTGCGCACTGCATCTGTTAGAGACGCAACCTCCTGTTCTCCAAAGGATCGCTGCTTCGCACCAGCCTCCCATTCGACTAGAATCTTCTCCAGCTGCGCACCGAGGACATCTAGTGACGGACAGCGATGATGATCGGCGTCTTCGACTGAACCGGAAATTGCGGAAACGGCTCTTGCGTCGACGTCTGGGTCGAGGAGTTCTTGGACGCTCGTGATCAGGAGAGACATCAGAACGAAGACCGTCACGAGGCAACACAGACGAACGAGGCATCGCTTCGAAACGGGTCTCACGAATATCGACATCTTGGGTAATCGTAATAAATCGTATTTAGAATCACAACTTTATACAGCAGTACTTCAAGTGGCACTCCTAAGTGGCGCTGATATAATATGCACGTCCCTTTTTCCTTTTCTTAAACACTGGTTTTCATAAGTCCAGTTGGATCTTGAATCTTTTAACTAAAAGCATCCGACATGCGCCGCTGTGGTCCGTTGTATGTTGTGCTGTAACTTCAAACTGTTATGCGGACTCATGACTGGCCTAAATTTAAGCCCGTTGGCAGCACGGTATTATCGATCCAACATCGATTGCAAATTCCAAACATATCAGGCCGAGTGGGACGTGGAGGTGAAGTGGTATGTTCTGTGCCTTGTAAACTGAGCGTCGCGGGTTCGAATCTACCTCAAGCCACTGCGTAGTAACTTGGACAAGTTGCTCATCCACAATTGTCTGTGTGAAAGTCAACGGGAAACCATCTCACTCATCTCATCCTAGGTAGCATAGAGCCAATGGACCTGCCTTCGGTCAGAGAACTCATCATCATCATCATTATCATCATCATCATCATCGTCATCATCATCATCATCATCATCATCATCAGGCTGAGGTAGACATAGCTGTTTCTGAAGACTTCACAAAACAAGAAAATACTGCTCTGAATCTTTTAGCTAATGTGATGATTTGTACAATCGCCTATACTTCAAAACTCTTGTTTAATTCACGCAGCACGAAAACGTCAAACATGTAGCACGCGTTCCGCAATTAATTCTTGAAGAATCGCAATTCGTGTGTGAAATAGTTGTTCGGAAACCGATGACAATTAATTTATTGAAGTTTCATAATTACAGCGAGGGAACACTTTAAAAAATCGAAGATCGGGTGCACACGGATCCAGGTAAAATTTGACAATAATAGTAACAGCAGTAGTCTATCTCGTTCACAAAGCTTGATGCTTTACTAAATTTATGACCTTCGTGTTCAGAATCCGACACGTGGACGTGAATTTGAATTTGTCGTTCATTGACTCAGGTTTATGTTTGTAAATTTAACAACAGCTGCAGTCGACAATAAACTCAGCACATTGGCGTCATCGTACGAAGTTTAACCCCTCCACCAATCTTTCCTTCACTCCTCCCTTTCTCCGCCTACTCACGCCACAATAGCCACATAATAGACATCAAACTCCGCCCCCATCCGCCTACTCCCGCCACAATTACCATACACTAGTCAACAAACAGAGTTCTATTCTGTACTAGGCTTTTGCATTAACGTCGGCTCGTTTAGAAGCTGATATATGGCTTATTGATTTATCCGTTCACATCTGTTAAGTAAAAGATTTATGACCTATAATAGAACACAATGCATGTTAACAGGTGCCTCTGACGCTTGTTCGTTAGGATGCAGGCATAGGGACTATAGGCTTTACACTCGATTTGCAGCGCTTAGGACCCTCACAAGTTAGCTATAAATTGTTGAATTACACGCAGTATTTCAAAACTGTTTCTTTCTTATGCTGATTTTTACGACTCTTTAAAACGTTAATCAGTGTCTGTTCCTTCTCAGACTGTATGTATGTATTCAACTAGACGCTTAATTTAACGCCTTTTAAGTAGCCAAATTCGCAAAAGCTCTGGATCAGTTACAGACCAATACTATAGTACTCTAAGTCAACAGTTTCATTTGCAAGTGACTTCAGTGACGAATGTACGAAAATAAAAGCTATCTAAATCGAATTTAATAAAGTTTTGTATGGCATTCAGACGATTAATGTCTCCTAATTTGGCTAATGAATAATAAAGGACCATGCACGGAAGCAAATACTGTACAGTATAATTAATGCGCATCTTAATATTACTATCATCCATGTCAGCTTAATACGATGCCCTGCTAAAAGTTAATTCCAAACACGTAGAATACGAGCCAAATGGAAGCCGCATTGAAGCAGAGTTGTGCCACATGAAGATCTAAAAATGTTGAGGCCTTGGAGTTTCCACCTTTAAAATAGAAAACAAGACTCTGATTAAATAAAAGGTTTCGTTAAAAAAACTACGCACCCTATATAATAATAATTTTAGACTCTTGGTACGTTTCCAATTAGTTAAGAGTAGAGAAATTAGTACATAAATTAGTACGGAATTAGTACAGAACAGGCGATATATAATTTCATCGCCAACTCATGAATAATAAGAAAATAAAAAAGGCTGATGATGCCGGAGACCAACTGAGGATCTTCCCCCAAAACAACTTTTTTTCCCGAACTTGTTCTGCGTGGATATGGTAGCTTCTAATCACTTACCCAATTTTTAAAAGATTTCCTCAACTAAAAACCCGTATAAAATTCACCAGTGATACTGGTTTCGATCAACATGATGCCTTAATCACGAAAGAAAAAGATACAAGCTCCAGTATCCACGCCGTCGGTTGCCATCGTCCCTCGTCCTCGATGCAACGCGATCCATGGACTCTACACATGGTGTCAACTGGTAACTATAGACGGGAATCTGTCGGTCGGGCTCTGCTAGTGGCCACTTTCTAGTCTTCTGAGCACTGTCTACTTACTCATAAACTTTTCATTCTTATTAACTTTAACAACAACACAACAATAATAACAACAACAATAACAACAACAAAACAACAACAATAACAATAACAATAACAACAACAACAACAACAACAACAACAATAATAATAATAATAATAATAATAATAATAATAATAATAATAATAATAATAGTAATAATAATAATAACAGGCCTCTAATGATAATAACGATAGCCAGACCTGGTTACGACATTTACCTTTATGAGAAGTGGAGATGCATATCTTGGAGTTGGAGATGATAGGTGTTCGGGTATGTTTTCCGATTCCTGCGTCGTCATCCGCGACCGGTCCACCGCCGACAGGAAACATGAAATAGAAGCATTCGCGCGTGAAGCTGTAGTCATGCGTGACGTCTACGGTCGAGCGATGACGAGAGAATCTCAGCGTCAGAAACTCGTTCTCGTTCGTCAGACTGGAACTGAGAAGGTTCTGAGAGGAATCCCTCGTAGGAGACGTAAACAACGATGACACCCAACTTTCTCGAAGAAAACAGATCAAATTTGTTACTGTTAGATATCACAAAAACTAATTCTAATCTAATCATATCTTCTCTTCCCTTCTCTTCCCTTCTCTTCTCTTCCCTTCTCTGCCCTTCTCTTACCTTACCTTTTCTATTCCTATCTTCTCTTATCTTATCCAGTACAGTACATTTAAGTCCAATCCGTTCAATCTGCTCTAATCTGATTTGATCTGATCTAAGCAAATCATACCTACATTTGAATGAATACCAATATGCATAGAGACGAACTTTTACAAACGTTCTTAGAAATGCGTGGACCATTTTTCAAATAGGTAATACTTGTGATGCAAGACTGACTTCTTAACATCTCTCCAAAAACATCCTTTGCAGGCATTCAAATAAATCAACTTGTTTATAATATTACTGATTTCTGACTCACCCATCAACTACAACGGACTGGCCCTGCTTGTTCACGAAGCCGTAAACTAGATCCATACTTTCCTGTAAAAATACGAGTTCAGAGAGGTGTATATATGGGCCTATGCGCTTTTCGTGGGTTTATGCCATGATATAAACCTATTTTCAGGACCGAAATTAGATACAAAATGCGGGCCAAGAAGAAGATTTTCACAAATTTGTCGACGATCTTTCGAAGTGTCATCGACCGGGCTTTGAACTATCGACACGCTCCATTTGAAGCGGGAGCGTAGCGTTAACTCGAGAAAACACGCATAGTTTTTGATTTTCGCATATATATAATCGCATATATTACGCTGTAATATATACATATACACACCAATATATTGTATTACATTCTTAGTGTTTGGATGTATACCATTTTCTTTCCTCTGGCGAAGGCAATTCCCGTCCACTTGTCCGGCTGCTGTTTGGCGCGAATCGTAAAGGATATGACGTCACTCCTGGCATCTAACTGCCATGAGGCCGCGTAGGCGCAGGTGTCGGTGAGGCACCCGTCTGGAGAGGACCACTCCCCTGCCAAGGTCGCTTCTCCCTCTGAACCCCCGTTCGCTGAATCTGACAGCATCTTCTCCGGATCTTCAACAACACACCCTCACGTTACAAGCACCTTATGCAGCACCCTCAACTGCCGTTCAAATTAGGCCTATCATTTTGCCACATTACAGTTAAATATGGTAATTAAGTAACTAATATACTACTATTATAATAGTAGTAGTGGTGGTAGTGATGGTGGTAGTGGTAGTAGTAGTAGTAGGTGTTGTTGTTGTTGTAATAATGATATTGATAATGATAATGATGATGATAATGATGATGATGATGATGATGATGATGATGATGATGATGATGATGATGATGATGATGATGATGATGATGATATATAATAGACCTATATTCGCAGTCATGGCGTAAGATTACAAATAGTCAATGTAATTATTAACCCGTTTCACTCTACGCTCCTATAGTTCTTCCTCCCACTACTGCCAACCACAGATTGAACCCTATATGGCGCTACAGAAGTCTTTAGATTCGAATTCTCAGACTGCGCCTCGTGTATGATAGGATCAGACCTAGTGATAACACATAACGGTCTGCTACTGACCGAGGAAGTTGATGCTGGCAATGCCTCTGTGGTGCGAGTGGTACTTGAGTTCGTCTGGTCGGTAGAAGTCACCGACTGAGGGAGTGTCACTGAACGCCTGACCATGAGCCCAGATGACGATCATCGCATCGTTCTCTATGCTACGGTCCGTCGGCTCCGTTGCTAAACACAACACCATCAACAGCCGACCGGCCAACGATAGAAAGTGGAAAGCTGTGGAAAGCCCAGCTAATACAGTCAACCATATTTTGGAGAAAACATGGAGTTTAACTGCGATTAAAACCGGTAAATGGAGGAGAATTTAGGATTTAATTATTCGTCCGTTCCTTCTGTCGGTCATTCGTTCATTCATTCCTTCATTCGTAAGTAAGTAAGTAAGCATGTATGTAAGTAGGTAAGTAAGTATGTGTGTATAATGTATGTATGTATTATGTATGCATTATATATGTATTATGTATGCATTATGTATGCATTTATGTATGTATGTGTATATGTGTATATGTATGTATGTATGTATGCGTATGTATGCGTGTATGCGTGTACCTGGCTAGTTTAAGAACCTCGCACAGGCGTGTACAACTTGCCCCTAATGACCTGTCCTGTATAATGTATTCTTACTACAGATTCCTAATTAGTAATTACCAATGAGAGGTTTTCGGAATATGATCGTCGTCGTCGTTCCGCCGTCGTCTTCTTCTCCGATGGCTGCCGTCAGGCTTTGCTTTCCGCCGAAGAACTCGTCCAGCCGAGGAGTGGATCGGTCCGGCGAATAGTAGTCGTGGACGCGAGACAGCTTCCCGATGGCTGCTCCGATCACCATATCCGTACAGTCCATTCCGTTGCGATCCACTGCACCATCTGCAACCAACAGAGATCCATTAAATCGTAATCTCCAGAATTTCTAAGGCGCTGCTTGAAAACTAACCGCATGACACCAGCTTATTCAGGAGTGCTGCGCCAAGTCAGAGGGATTGTCCAAAAATGTCATGGGAAGAACCAAGTCCGGTTGCCAGAAGACCAGGGAGAGAAGGGGACAGAGGAGCTGTTACTGTGGGTTGTGTTTAGGTCGTTAGAAATGGGAAGACGGCGGATTGGATTAAAGATTATGCTTTGTATCATATTACATTACATTGCATCACATTAATCACTTTGCATTATGTTACATTGCATTGCAATATATTTTATTACACTCCAGACAATATATGCATCCTTATCTCCCATCGTTCCAAAAACGACAGCTAGATGTTGTGTATTTAATCAGATGCTATTGTCCTTCCTGTCGCGTTTGATAGGAACTCACAGCAAAACACCTTTCACGTTGCGACTGCCTCCTACGATATCAGTGTTTAAGGTGTTTTTGTCATTTTAAAACACAAAATCCTCTAAAGTTTGTTCTAAATTACGCTGCTTTGGAACAAAATAATAATAATAATAGTAGTAGTAATAATAATAATAATAATAATAATAATAATAATAATAATAATAATAATAATAATAATAATAATAATAATAATAATAAGATCATGAGATTCGGGATTAATAATAAGATCACGAGATTATTATTATTATTATTATTATTATTATTATTATAAGTAGAAAACACTTGTTACTTTTATGTCAACTTTTCTATATTGCACTTTAGAGGAGAATAAGCAAAGCTGATGATTAAAGTTGAATAAGAAATCTTATCTGGCGTCTGATATTTTTGTTCAGAGCGCCTACATGTTGAACCAGGTTGTGGCTCAGGACTCGGATTTCTTGGCTCAGGACGACCGATCGGTCCTTCAGGAATGGGCTCTGCTTCGGGTAATGGTTCCGGAACTGGCGAGTTTGGTTCAGGAACCGGATTTTCAGGTATTGTTTCTGATGTTCCACGCGGTTTCGTGGCATTTGACCCCGACTTGCAGTCAGAACCTAGACACATATGTTATCCACTTGATAGAAAAGGCTAACATTTTAAAGTTACCCGTAGACTAAAAAATATAGGCCTGTGCCTGTACAATTTTACCAGCTTGATTTGAGTTACGTTAGCCAAAGATTATCAACCAATTCTATATTTATTGTAGTTTCCTGCCCCTAACTTACGTCATACCTTACTAACCGGCATTACTTTCTTCCTAGCCGTACTTGTGTCATAGCCTTAAATGCATCATACTTTAAATACGTCATAGCCTTTTCATGACGTCACAATAGATGGCTAAAAGTGTACGCACCTGCTCTTGCGGCCCTTGTTACCTTAATCTGTTTCACAACTTTCACTGCAGAAAAAGAACTTTATATTCTTTGACGAAAAGTTGACAGCATTATTTGATAATTTGTACGCCTTGCAATTGCATGTGCAAAGCGGTGATCACTGATCACGTGCTTTAGCCCATACACAATATTATACATGTAATAATGCTGATGATACCGGATACCTCTAGACTTCCAACCGATGCCAATGTAACTCTGAATTCGTCCTTTCAAGACAATTTCAATTTCCTTAGAATCCTAAAACAACCAACCTTCATTCATTGTCGTTGCATAGTATTGGGACACAGTTCTTTCAGTCACGATATACTATATGAAAAATTCAGCTCTACACATTTTGGATTATGTGAGTTTAAGTTTAATTGATTTTTAAATTGTAATTCACAAATTTCTATAGCGCCACTCAAGAGAAACGCTTCTGTCAACGCAAAACCACGACCAAACAGAATGATTTCACTGGCCAACACATAATTTGTTGCCTCAAATGTTAGAACTGTTTCTGGGTATATTTGACCTGCTGATTCCAGAAAAGGCACCAGTTTTCTCCCAGCAGGTCTAGTTTTCGAGATATAGAACATTATGCCATATACCAGTCCTTGCCTCTGCTCGCCCATAAAACATAAGGCTATAGCTATAATTATGTAGTGCTCAATTTATTATGTGATACACTAAATAAACATAATAATACAAATACTTAAAAGAAAATGGTAGTACCTGAAACTGTACTTATATGATACCAAACAGAACAAGTTTGTTATAAAAATTTCAAGTCATTCGACACCGAAGAAGCTCCTTTTGTACGATTTCCGAGTGTGGCATCTGCCGGAACAATCGCGCATAATATTCCAGCAATAGTCTGCCATCATGTGTGCATCCCATCTTCCTTGATATCGATTTTCCATTGTTTTGATGTCTTGGTGAAATCTTTCACCTTGCTCTTCGCTGAAGTCACCAAGATTCTCTGGAAAGCGATCTAAGTGACTGTGGAGATAATGGACTTTAATGCTCATGTTGCAGCCAAGCTTGTTGAAATGAAGAAGCATATCCTCTACTAGTTGTGCATAATTGTCTGCCTTCTTGCTGCCAAGAAAATTTTTAGTTACAAGAACAAAGGAAGACCAGGCACAAGATTCGATTTCATTCATTGATGGTATGAAAAGTGGGTCATTCATAAGTTGCCTGATCTGTGGACCATCGAAGATTCCAGCCTTCAATTTTTCCATTGTAATTCCTGGTAACTTGTGTACTATGTATTCGAAGCATGAACCTTCTTTATTCAAAGCCCTGACAAATTGTTTCATCAGGCCTAGCTTTATATGTAGTGGTGGCAGTATGATCCTATCTCGTGCCACCAAAGATTCCTTGATTACATTTTGAGCTCCAACCACCATGTCTTTCCTCGAAGGCCAATCTTTTCTTGTCCAATGTTCATGCTTGGCTCTACTGTCCCAAAGACACAAAAAGCAGGGATACTTTGTGTAGCCACTTTGTTGACCAAGGAGGAAATTTACCATCTTCAAGTCTACACAAATTACCCATTGATGTTCTTTGTATTTTATCTTTTCCAGTACTAAAGAGATGGCATTGTACTCTTCTTTCATCCTGGTGGACTGACCGATTGGAATAGAACCAAATTTGTTGCCGTTATTTAAAAGCACACATTTCAGACTACGTTTTGAACTGTCGATAAAAAGACGCCACTCATCTGGGCTGTAATCCGACAGACCAATTTTCTTCAATAAGTTGCTGATGTCATTACAGAATACTAGGTTGTTGTCTTCGGTAAAGAATGGCAGCAAATCCTTTTCTCTGTTTCTATAAATTGTAATTTTCGTTCCAGGCTGAAGTGCATTGATTTCCTTTAGTCTGGACGCAAGCAATTCAGAGGACTCTTTGGAAAGATTTAAGTCCCTGATCAGATCACTCAACTCTTTTTGGTCAAAACGTTCACTGTGTGAAGTTGATTGGAAATCACTGTCACTGCCCCCACTTTCTTCACTTTCGTCATCTTGTCCGATATTGGACATGCAAGTGTCATCGTCTGAGAGCTGAGGTAGTTCGCGAAAAGGTGGAACTGGTACAATATCCGAATGCGGAACAGGTCTCCTGGCTGAAGGTATATCAGGGTAAGACAACTTGTGACGATTATTTCGATTGATGCCTATGATATTAACCATACAAAAGTAACAGTCGTCCAAGTGGTTTATCTGTTCCCTCCAAACCATCGGTACACCAAATTTCAGGCAGCTTCTCTTTCCAGTTGTCCAGTGGCGCAATTGTTCAATACAAGTTTTGCATACTGTATGAGGAGCCCATTGCTTATCTTGATCTCCAAGTTTGACACCAAAATAACCTACATATGCTCTTTTTACAAACTCAGAAATCGGTTTCCTGTTTGCTTTTAGTGTGTATTCCCCACAAATGTAGCAGAATATGTCTGGATGGTTAATGCAGCTCCGTCTGGAAGTAGCCATAACCTTAAGGATGTTCGCATCTGAGGAATTAAATGACTAACCTAAAAAATAGTAAGAACATGTAGTTATTTAATGTTCACATTCACAGATTGTTCTTGCGACCAACTCTTAATATGCCCTAAGACGACTGCGGCTGCTCTAGCTTTCAGGAGGCGGTTTATATAGGCTATAAATGCTGACTTCAGCATAATCTATTTACATAGTTCGAAACCATGAAACGCTGTATAAGCACAAATAAATTCTAAATGAGGCCATGAATTTAGTGCTGAGTAAGCTGTAGGCTACGGAATAGTTATTTCGTTGAATCAGCAATATCTCAGCACGCGGCAAGATATGCTGATTTTACATTATAAGGATGTAGGCATTATATGAATCAGCAAGAATTATAATTAGCCATAAATAAAGCTTATTATGACATTTTAGTTTTGCCAAAGACATCGTTTAAAGAGTGGACTGGGTTTTCTTTACAAAATCGACGATATCTGAGAAACTAGACCTGATGCACTCAATCCAATGACATTTTCTGAATCAGCGCCCAAAATTACCCCAAGAACAGGTCTAAAACCGAAGGCAACAAGAAAAAAAATTTTTTCTGTTGGCCAGTGTTTTCAAGCGCTTAAGGAAAAGCTGCGGCCGTCAGATAACGATAACATTCAGTGGAGAAACCAGCAGCCATCACTGACTAATATTTCGATGTTCTTAAAATTAATTCAGTGTTTTTGCCAAACTCAGCGAAATGACTTCATACATCAGATTAATGTGAGTGTACGGCGCTCAGTCGAGCAGGGCTGTAGATATTCTATATATACACAATATGTATATGTATGTATATATAGGTATTATATAGGACTGTAGATATTCTATAGTCGAAGATATTCTACAGACAATGGACTTTTCTACTTACATCAAGTATCCGATAGTAGAGCTCCAATTCCGACTGAGAGGACAACTGGTGATGTTTGTACTGATCCGCTTTGAACTGAGTCGAAGACAGAGGCGATGCTATGGTATCAGAAAAAGTATGATTACTCGGCATATGGGCTTAATTATAGGCCTGTGAAATAATTTAACACAGTTAAGATGACTTAGCGCTGGAAGTTTCTCTACTATCAACAACACTACACATATAATATCAATATAGTTAACACCAGTTTGCAGTTAGTATGGCTTTCGAGATGCTATGCTAAGTGTCTGGATATATATAAAATACATTACATGTTTCTGATTATATAACTACATATCTGGCGACGAAACATCAATGGATGGCGTTAAGCAGTTGTGTGCACGTGTACACGACTAGTTCAAGGTTCTGACACTGTGGCCTTTTCAGGGGAGTCTCGAGTCCGCACTCTGCTTTACCAGGCTAAAGCTCAACCAACTAGCCACCGCAGGGATGGACTCATATGGCCAGAAAACTCGTAAGCATCAACTCTGCTAGCGTCGCTTACAATCAAACCCTTTGGCCTTGATCTGATAAACAGAAGAGGTAAGATTTAATGTCCTGACGCAAGTGATTCTGCTCTAGCGCAGAGCAATACGTGCCACGAACTTCCTAGAGCCACGTCACTTTGACTTCGAAGCGCGGACTCCATGTCGAAGGATCTGAAGCAAGAAAGCAATCCAACCACAGAAAACGTTTTAATCACTTCCCAACTCGCACGGGTATCCATTTGACGATCCCGAAAGCATGGAGGGCTGAGTTGTACCAGACGGCAGTATTCAACCCCTATAGGTTAAATCAACGACATTATATGAGCACTTAGATATGTACAGTAGGATACGAACCGTTTTGGCATTTCATTCCAGACCATCCCGGTTGGCAGAAGCATTGTTTCTGAGGAAAGGAATACTGCGTTACTCGCTTGCATTGGCCGTGAACTCCACAATCTTCGTCTCGATCGCACTCATCTGCAAACGATCAAAGCACTTTTAATGCCTCCACGGATTGTTCTGCTGCTTTGTAATGCATGCCTGCTTTAAAGCAACGGAACGCAATCCCACGTAAGTTTTATATAGCGCCACTATTGATTAGAAGTCATCAGCCGATCTAAGCGCCGAACAGTTTTGCGCAAGGAACTTGGAGAAGGTCACTTTCCATAGTGGCCGTTCCAGAGGACTTACCATAAGGTCAGATCTCAAGCAGTTAGCTAATGTGAGTCTAGGTCTAATGACGTGTTTGCATTATGTCAACGAAGCACATAAAAGGAAAGCCTCACGATACTAGAACGGGATGTCCCTTACTGCATGTTCCACGAACTTATTAAAGGACAAAGCTATGCTGCAACAAGTACTTTCTAAAACGCCAGTAACCACCAGAATGCTATAATTATAAGATACAAAGCAAGCAGTCATTCATTCATTCAGTCAGTCAATCAATTAGTTGCAAGCAATCAGATTAACCTATGACAATCACTCTTGCACAGACAGACAGCAGATTTGAGCGGTCGGTCAGATACGCCTACGGAGTGAACTCTCTTTGATACGGCAGTAAGTCAGTCACATGCGTTATGCACGCAGTCATCTCATACCGGCAGTCTATTGGTTAGCGTGATGGGCTATCAACCCAGAAGTTGGGGGGGGTCAATTCCCCGCCGGAGCAGACAAATGTTTCGAGAGTTCTGCTCCACTTTCGCCCCATAGCGAACTCCGCTACAACGAGTACCCTGACTGTACGCTATCGTTGGGTAGTACAGACGCCGAAAGAGAAGAAAGACGACCTGTTCTCATAAGCCGAGTCGAAGAGACTGCAATTGCTTATAACTTCATTCCTATGGCTGCTTCTCAAGTTTGGCTTAAGGGACTGTTCTTTTCATCTCATACCTTTGTTCTGACAATCATTTCCAGAGTAAGTAGCCTCGCACGTGCAGCCGGTGATGTTGTTGCTATAGCGACCGTGTCCAGAACATTTTGAGATGTAACGGTCGGCTGAAACAATAATAGTTGTGAACCGATCGCTCATTCGAAGTCATCATCATATCACAATTACGATAATAATTACATTATTAATTAACGAGTAGACTAATCACTAATTAATTATAGGCCGCACAACACGCACGGATAGCAAGATCAATAAATTTAACCGACAAAATATGAAGAAGCGTTGTTAGAATAATAATAATAATAATAATAATAATAATAATAATAATAATAATAATAATAATAATAATAATAATAATAATAATAATAATAATAATGCACAATTCCTGACAACCTAGGTCAAAAGGCAACAACATATCGTCCATACTTAACAGAGTGCTATAAATTTTTAACAGAAGGTTATCTAAACTTAAAGAATGTCATCTAACTTAATCAAGTGTCATCTGTACTTTATGGATTATCGTATAACTTAACAGTATTAGCTAACTTAACCCACTGTTATCTATACGTGACAGAATGCTGTCCTCACTTAATAGGATTATTTTTAACTTTATAAAATGTTATCTAAACTTAAGTGAATGTTATCTAAGCTTAAAAGAATGTCATTTTGTCATTTTTACTAGGTGAATTGAAGCAGTTAAACCTGGCAGAATGTTAACGTCGGCACAGCTCCAGAAAAGGTAGCTGGGTCCCCAGTTGAGAGCCTGGCGCAGAAGACGAAGGGTGCAGTTAGCGCACGTAAACCCAAGGGGCAGTAACACCCTCGCTGACGTTGCACTGTTATAACCATGAAATAACACTACTATGAAAGACCTTTAAGATGCGTGACAACGATGACGATGACAACGATGATGATGGCTGCTAGGAATTTAGGCATTCAGGCAGGGTCAGTATTATAGGCCTAGGTATAACCAAATTCTGCTATAAAAAATCTAGACAACGTTCTGCAGAAGAAAGGGCGATTTGTCGATATATTGTCAAAGTGTACTGCGCACATGGGAATGATTCTGCCACCGTATAAGGTTGACCGTGTATGTATTTATGCATGTATGCATATATGTATGTATGTATGTATGTAGGTAAGTACATATGTATGTATGCATGTATGTATGTGTGTATATATGTATATATGTATGCATGTATGTACATATGTATGCTTATTGTATATATATATGTATATATTTGTATTATGTATGGCGTTGTATGGCCGATGTATATGCACTGACTTGCTTAAGATCTCTACAAATCGACTAGAGTCTTACTGCAGCCTTGAATCCTCATTTCTTCTGTGCTAAGAGACAAGCGGTCAACCACCTCTCACTTGTATTTCAATGTATGCCTCATTGATTATATTCGAAGGGCAACTCACGTCATATTGTCTCCATTGACGAATTGTCCATCCGACGACGTCAACGTATAAGTGACACTGGCATGACCTCTGGAGTCATACGTCAATAGTTCAATACGATAACCTCCCTACGACATCAATGCAGCATCTTTGCCATCATCATCATCATCATCATCATCATCACCATCATCATCATCACCATCACCATCACCACCACCACCATCACCACCACCATCATCATCATCATCAATCACCACCACCACGACCACGACCACCACGACCACCACGACCACCACCACCACGACCACCACCACGACCACGACCACCACCACCACCAGAAGTACCGCCACTACTGATCACATGATAATGCACGAAGCATCATCAATCTTGTTGCTTCAAAAATCATAATCATCATCATCATAGTCGTTGTCGTAGTCGTCATCGTCATTATTTAAGGACCGATTTACGGGTAAAGACCATCCACGAAACTTATCCAATTTCAACTCCTTTTTCATCTTTTAGGTTTCCGAGAAGTTCATATTGTTATGAAATTTTTAAATCTCCAATGTTTACTAATGCAGTTTAAGGTGACGTAGCGTAAATCTCCGAAGTATCTCAGCTCGACAAAAAGCTACGATAGGGAGACCAGGTTATCATCGACGCCAGGCTATATCAAATAAGGTCCTCAAGAGCCAGGTTATTGAGGTAACCTTCGGTGCCAGGCTAGAATTCGGGGCTCAGGCCGGATATACAGCGTGGAGCTATAAGCTGGAAAGCAGTTTACTAAGCCACTATAGTTCTAGTGTTCTAGTGTGAACTGGACTCCTAAAAAGAAGTCTGTGTCGACGCCCTTGCGCAATGAAAGGCAGTCCCGCCAAACCACTAAATCCCATCCCAGTGACACTGACATAACAAAACAGGCCTAGTAGGTACGATGCTAAAGGTCTGAATGACAAAATGTTGGGTAGAATCGTAGGAATTTCTATAGCGCCATATCACAGAACAGCATCCTATTAGTGATGTGTAACATTGAATACACGTACGTCATGGGCGTATCCGAGGTACCACGTGACGGTTATGTTCGCTCCTGATGGCAGATCTGTCACAGGTCCATTTCCTGTCCACAAACAACGGTCAAACGCCACACTGTATAGTAGAGGCCTAAACGTAATCGTAATCTAAAAAATTCTACAGCTTCCAAGTCGCGGAAACTAGAATCCATCCAGGCACCGAGTCAAAAACCAAATTGCTAAGGGTCGATTCCAGGTCGAGATCGAAGGGTATACGCTAAGGCTTATAGAGAGATCTATTGATTAGGCCTACGGGTCTACAGGCCTTTAAATTCAGTACAGCGACCTCCGTAGGAAATGAACTCGGCATCTTTGTAATTATCGCTACACGTGGACAAGAGTAACGGAGTCCAGGCTGAGCCCACCGAATTTTGGGCTACATACGGCTTGAAGACGTGTCCAGAGCAGAGACGGCTGGCAGCGAGTTGTGGAAACGGATGTTGATGATGATGATGATGATGACGACGACGACGACGACTACGACGATGATAACATCGCTAAGCACTACTGGTCGCGTAGGCCTGATGTTTAATATGCGAATGAGAAATGTTACATATACAGGTCGACCTAGAACTATTTGACGGCTTGGATGATTATCATCATCATCGTCGTCGTCGTCATCTCAATTTGTTCATTGATTCCAAGATTGACTAGGATACAAGTTTCATATAAAGCAAAGTCCAAGTAAAGAACGATCTTATGCATTATGGCAACGGTGCTTCAGAACTGATTAGATTAGATTAGATTAGATTAGATTAGGAACGGCAGACCCAAGAGGCGTAGTTCGCTGAATACTTCTTAGATAATTAATCGCAGTAATGAATGAATCGAATAAACCGGTTTCGGTGGTGATGACGATGGTTGCTTACCTCTGGGTTGGCCGCATGGAGGCGCTGTCCGTGCGTTGTCGAGGAAATCCAAAGCCTGTGACCTGGCAGGAGGATAGGTCAGACTGACATGACCTTTCGAAGACGGGAGAATACTGCACAGCATCAGAGCAGCGCCAAGAAATACCAAAGACATCGTGACAGCAGATAACTTGCCTATGTAGGCTACGTAGGCCTACTGTCCCAGAGCGCTATAGATCAGTCTCTTAGGCCTGTGAGCTTCGTCAGTCTATAGGCTTAGGCCTACAGTGCCTACGAAGTAAATCAGCTGTGTAAGAATTAAACTGTAGACTTGTTAGTCTAATGCAGCTACACGCTTTCTTAAAATTTATAGTTAAGCCTTTATAACTTATTTAATATTTATTTAATACTCGTTATAATTGTGAAATTAGTAATTCTGCGATCGATAGAACTGATCGAAAAATACGAAAAAAAGAAATGTTGCACACTGATCGAACTAAAGTTAGCAGAACAACCGACTCTGAGCGACACTCAGGTACCTAAGTCCGACGATTTTGAAAAGATACTGTGAAGCGTGGCTATTATAAAGAATTGTCTTTTCATGGAGACAAGTACGAATGACAATGAATTGTGAATGACAATGAATTGTGAATGCCAATGATTTGCGATTTGGTCAACGTATAGGCCAACCCGTGCCAAGTGACGTATAGACCTACCCTATAGCTAGAGGCTTATGTCCATAATAATTTAAGCATTTGATCACTCAGTGGCTCGGCAGTCGGTCCAGTATTCTTTATTCGACACAATATGAGCTCTAGGGCTAAATAAACAAGTGGCCACGGGCACCTTTAATGTTTGCGAAAACGAATACAATAGCGTAGAAAGCAAATGCCTGAATATGTCTATATGTATATGCTTCTACCCTACTCACTGTGTAGGCCTATGTTTGTGTGTCCTTCCGTCAATCATTCTATCCGTCAGTCCATCCATCTATCACGTCTGTCTGTCCGTCTGTCAGTCCTTTAGTTCTTCTGTCGGCCAGCCTGTCCGTTCGTCTGTCTGTCTGTTTGCCTCGCGACAATACATATGGGTTATGATGGACCTGTGATTGTCTTGTCGCTTGTTTCTTCTCTTAGTTTATGACTTGGAGCGCGTAGTGCTGTCATAGCACTACATATGCATAGGCAACTGCACTACATATGCATAGGCAACTGCACTACATACGCATAGGCAACTGCACTACATACGCATAGGCAACTGCACTACATACGCATAGGCAACTGCACTACATACGCATAGGCAACTGCACTACATATGCATAGGCAACTGCACTACATATGCATAGGCAACTGCACTACATATGCATAGGCAACTGCACTACATATGCATAGGCAACTGCACTACATATCCATAGGCAACTGCACTACATCTGCATAGGCAACTGCACTACATACGCATAGGCAACTGCACTACATACGCATAGGCAACTGCACTACATATGCATAGGCAACTGCACTACATACGCATAGGCAACTGCACTACATACGCATAGGCAACTGCACTACATATGCATAGGCAACTGCACTACATATGCATAGGCAACTGCACTACATATGCATAGGCAACTGCACAAAAGCCTAATGTCGAGAATAAAAATCCTTGGGTCTTTCCATTGTCCGAACACAAATCGTCTCGCTGACCTCCGAAATCGGTACCAGTTCACCCAGCCTTTGAATCATATGTAGGCTGTTATGGATGTTACATATCCCTCTCCCTCCCCTCTCTCTCCCTCTCCCTTTTTCTCCCATCTCTCTCTCTCTCTCTCTCTCTCTCTCTCTCTCTCTCTCTCTCTGGTCTTGGCTGCGGCTTTGCACGAACAAACGAAGTGCAGGCACCTGTCAAAGTACTGCACCATAAGTACGGTAGGCTTTATTCTAGCGTGAATTATCTGCTTGCAGCTGACTTGGCTGCCCGAAACTCGCTTCCACGTACCATCTCTTTTCAGCCTATACTTGGACTGGCTAGCCGTAACTTGCCTCCGTACCACTAACATCACTTGCGTCAGTCTACAGTCGGAATGACTGCTCGTGATTTCCATCTGTACCATCTCTTCCCACTAGGACCCTAAACTTCGGCTACTGTTGATGTACTTACATTATTATTGTCTTCCTATATCAAGCCTCATGGCATGACCTTCACATTACAGTATGTTGTATTAGTTAGTTACTGTAGTACCTGATGTTACCAGATATTACTATATTGTCCAGATGTTGTTAGCAATGAAAAATAAATAAATTTCACAGTCCATTTAATATTTAACATAGAACAGTAAGAAATATTCACAAAGAAATCATAATTACTGTCATCTAGCAAGAACTAAAGTCCTAAAATATTGAATTAAATCATAAATCATATACAAGATATATGTAAAAACAGCAAAACATTTAAGGTTATTAAAGGCACCTAATTAATGAAAATAAAAAGTAGCAATTCATAAAAGTAACAGAAGCAGCGTTTAATGTCCAACTCAGAGTATCTGACAGATGGAAGAAGTTCTGAAACAGAAAAATAAAAGAACTATGGTAATAATAATAATAATCATCATCATCACCACCATCATCATCCTCATCATCATCATCATCATCAACATCACCACCCATCATCATCATCAGCTTTTTTGTCCTCATATTGTTCATTACCATGGTTATCCCTGTCATCACCATTCATTCATCATCAGCATTACCATCGGCATTATCATCGGCATTATCATCGGCATCGTCATCATCACTGTTGGCACCTGTTCGTCACCATAACTTCATCTCCATCACTGCCAACTACAATATGTATATGTTCATCATCTTTGTCATTATTGCCATAACCTCCAACATAAATCGAGATCATCAACACCAAAAAAACAAGATCAGCATTTGTGTATTCGCTTATTTCAAGCGCCTAAAATTATCAATTGCACTTACTTCTTGGTGTTCTGAGAATCCTACAAAATCATCACACAGTATTAAACCAGAGCAGAAACATTGTAGGTTTAAAAACATTCAACAAATCATCAAGAGCTCCATTAAGAAAGCATCAATAGCGCCAATATGATGATCTGCACATCTGAATTTCATTCCTCAAAGTTGGTTTTTCAAAATCTTTTCTACACATAGTAGCATGTTCTTAATTGTTGCTTGTGTTCCCTCAAATGATGCTGTGTTCATTAAGCTGTTCATTTTGTGATGTATTATTATTATCGTTATCACTGTTATCACTACTATTATTATTATTTATTATTATTATATTGTTGTTGTAATGTAGTTGTCTCTGACATTGTTGTCCTAGCTTGAGTAAGTCTGTTGTTGCAAAATTACTAGTTCGCTTAGTGTTGTTGTACAAACATTGTGACAACTTTAACATGTCAATTCATTTATAAGCAACCTCTGCTAAGATTATTTTACCAAAATTTAACAGAAAAAAAAGAACATGAAGACAGATACCTGCATACCTTCATTCAGCCAAAGATGCAAATGAAGTTGCAGGTAGACAGGCATTTCCTGACAGCAAGAACCGACAAAGCAAGTATGCCTTAGGCATACATACCTTTTGCAATTTATAGCCTGTGTCCACGTAGTCTATGACCAGCCAGCGCAGTTGCTCCTCTTTCAATTCAGCATTTACGAATGGTTCTCGTACACGCATTCGGACCAACAACTGACCAACTGAGTTTTTTCTTCGGTTCGCGAGCTGCAACCACCAAAATGTTATTAACAGTTATTAACTTAATGATTTTCTCAACATGCAACAGTGAACTGGTGGCGTATTAAGTAAATAACTTAAAACTAATTGGCACCAGTGATGATCGAGCATTGAAATCCCTCTTTATTCAGACAGTTAACAGCCCAATACTGGGCTGTGAACAGTGCCATGACTTTAGATTAGATTAGATTAGAAGTGTGCCACTGTATTGCAGTGGTAGTGTAATAATCAGAACAAATCCATTAAACCCAAATCTAAGTGCATGTATAAGTTGATGAAAATGCTACTTACATCTCTTTATGAAAACTGAAATTTCTAATACAAACCTCGTAGAACTGTTCCCAGACACAGTGGTCCAGAAGCGGTTTCAGAGTTACCGAGGTAGATGCTATTGGCTGGTCATCCTGAAGCATGCCCCTACAGAAGTGAAGCAGCCACAAGTAGCAACACATGTGTCACTCTGTCACATCAGGTCCATTTAATATTCAGAAAAAACTTACCTACAGCAAAAATATTCATATTAGTTCCCTGTTACAAACAAATGCAAAAGGTTATACCTCATCCTTTTGTCGGCATCTATTACTCAGCCAACAGATATACATATATTTGCATAAAATTAGGCCTACTCCTGCATGCAAAAGTTGTGACTGTAGATTAGACTGAACATATTTTAAACTTAATACAGTATGCAATTTACATTACTGAAGCCACACAAGCTGTCAATCAGTGTTAGCTTCAAGATGAAATTGTAATCTGAATAGTCACATTCAGCTTCATGACAAAAAGCAAATAAATTCATCTTACAAGAAGACTCCCATGACAACAGCACTTTAATATACTTGTATACCATTTCAATGAGCCAGTAAATTCATAAACATCTGGTGTTTACAGCTGTAGTCTTACAAACAAGTACATCTACATACATAAAAAGAAAAATTAAAATATGTTGATGAATAAGTATAGACATGTTACAAGATCAATCGACTGAAAGTGTAAAAAGTAACTGACTTTTTACAATAAATTTCACATTTGATTGCTTTTGAACAGTCTTTGAACCAGGCTGCTTTTCGGTCAATTTTGAGAAGAAATGACTGACCATATTCTGAAAAATAAATGGTGAAATGTTCAGTGTGGTCTGCTATGGGCTTCAGCCATGTGCAGAAAGATGATGATTCTTAAAAATAACTAAAAATAAATTACATATAGTACTCTTCATTTTATTCTAGATTTACCAAAACAATAGGAAGTTATCAGGACCGTTACATGTGCAGCCAAATAAATTAATTTTGCAAAAATAAACAGGCATACCTGGATTCAATGACTTTGATGTTGCAGTTTTACCAAGCTTTAGTTTTTCCTGTAGACAATGGGAACTAAAGTTAGTGACAGAAAACAAAACTGTTCACAGTTTCACTTTGAGTTATTATTACTTTGTTAAATTTTGATTTTTTAACTTGTAATTTTTGAGTAATTTGTTATTATACTTAATGTTATCCTTATTTAGGAAAGTGAATCACAACTCACATTTTTAGTCCTATATGGAAACTGATACTTTATGTAAGTATACAGATCATTTGGATTTATCCCTGAAAACAGAAATTAAAACACCTTATTTCCCCTATATTCAAAAGCAAAAATAAGAAATATTTATAAGCATCAATAGAAAAGAAAATAAACCCAGAAAATAACGATCATCATTGAAGGCTCTAATTCAATAATCTAAAGACTAACAGTTGCTTTGGCTGATTCATACCTTATACATAATAACGGTGCTCTAGAAGTCTCCATATTCGATTGACTGACTAGTTGGAAGAATCATTACTTAGAGCAATGTTACGAGATTAAGCAGCTCTAAGCACGAAGGCTATTCTTAAAAGCTAACAGAACTGCGAGGCAGTTGTGACATCTTGATCATTGTTGAGAAAGTACAGAGTAAGAAGAAAGTTCTGCTGAGTGATTACTTAAATATATCTTTTGAGAAGGTGAATCCAAACTCACTGTTTGATAAAAATTGCTATATGAGAAATGACACGTAACTTAAATCTAAAAACTAAGATGCCCATTTGTTTTACAGTTCTGTTAAAGCAACATTAAAAACTGATAACTGTAACAAATCACCATCTGGACTTTCAAGATTAATTGCTTTGATGATTGTCAATTCAAGGTCTTCATTAGCAAGTTCTTTATTGCACCTAATAATAATAGATTTCAACAGTTAGGCATACATATGCTAATCAGTCATGAACCGGAATGGAATACAATCACAGATTAACTCATAGTTGTCCTTGCAACACAAATGCACATTTGTGCTTATTAGTAATTGTATGACTAAAGATTATAAACTTATTCCTTACTATTAATGAACAGATGATGATGATGATGATGATGAAGATGCTGATGATGACAAGTATGATGATGACTGGGATGAAAATGATGATGACAATGAAGAAGAGGAAGAAGGTGATGACAATGATCCCAAACGATCACAATGATGACCAAAATAATAATTTTGACCAAAATCCAAGTAAGTCTTTCTTAAGCTTTGTAATTTACTAAATTTAAATATGATTTCTCAAAATCTGACTCAGTTATTTCTAGCATGTAAGTTCACGCCTAACTGTATAAGAGTCAGCACTTTGTCTTCGTAATGGAACTGCGGTGAAGACGATGAACCATTTTTCACTGCAGTCCGCAGCTTCTCAACATTGTCTGAAGCAACTTTATAAAATTCATAGAATCTACAAGCCAATGGGAAAAAGTGATTCATTGTATTAAATGACTCTGTTATTATTAAAACTCATTTAATTGCAAACAATGTTATCCATGAATTTTATAGTTTCTGGACTCAGTCTTGAACACCTACTGATCTGATATCCAAAGCTCTCTGCGGAGATCAAAGTGATTCATTGTATTAAACAGAAAATAAACAACTACTCTGAGTATTTGTATGAAACAGTGGTCTGTCAGTAGCGTGCTGGGTCTGTGATGCAACGGAGTGATTTGAGCCTGTTGCACAGACTCTGTAATGACCCTGGGCAATGTTATCTGTCTGCTCACACGTGCCGCTGTCATCAAGCAGAATTTGGTACTGACATCAGCTTGAAGTGAACTGAAAGTCCTGTCATGCACTGGCCTTGAGTCCAGGATATTGAGATTCGTCCATTACCCACTCAAGGGTCGAAGAGCGAGAAATGAGAACCTCCCATACGTCTCACTATGGGACATGGAAGCTTCATTTTCTTATTGACCAAATATTTGACACCAAGTTCTTTAATATGGGCATCTTGAATCTGTATCACCCTCCACAGTCAGTTGTTGTGCTGTCATTGGTAGAAACTGGGTCTACATACCACTGACAATGGCAACAATAACAGTGGCAACATTATCATTAATAGCATTTTCATTGTTATTTATAAGGTAAGCCAAAAATAAACTGTTCTGTGCAGGCTTCACAATAGTTAATACTTACATCTTTTCGGAATTTTTTTCTCCATTTTTGCTATGATATTCCTGATTTAGGCTACAAATCTGCAATCAAACACATCCCGTATTTAATTTGCCAAAAAGATGATTGAGAATTGTTGAAAACCATATCTGCAGTTCATTACAAAAAATCCAGAATTTATAAAAAGAATTACTTGGAAAATGATTTTAACACAAATTATCTGCATTCCACTGATCTTTAACTGCTAGGTGATCAGTTGTAATTTTGACTACAAATCTAAGACAGGAGATACATAGTAAAGTAAAGTATCCCATATCCCACAAGCGAGACATAGGGAAAGCACTCATCGAAATTGGATTATAGATGTAGTTTTGCGAGATTTAAAGAGATTTCTTTCGGTAAATTCCACATTTCTACAATGGAGACCAGAATGCCAAGGTCCTGGACATGGGGCCAGTGCATTGCAGGCCTTGTCGTTTACTTCCCAGCTTATGCTTGGACTATACGCAAATTATACTGCATGGTGACAGAGGCATGGAGTGCGCAAACAACTTGCCTAATGTCATTACACACAGTTGAACTCGCAACAGCACGCTCATTGACCATGACACTACATTATTCTAAGATTTAGAAATTCAACTGCATTTCCACCCTCTTCATCGTGCCATCAGTTAAAGCAAACTACACACAACAAAATCTTCCATCACTGACAAGATTCATATAGATCCTTCTGCTAAGTTTACTGTACCTGGATCTGATGCAGCAGTTCATCTTCCAGCATCTTGCAAGTTGCCCGGCTGTCCTGTTGCATTGCCATTGAGAATTGGGAACATCTAGTGCTGTCACTAAAGTATTACACAATTTGTTACATCACAAGTTCATGCAGTGTTTAAGAAATATCTAAAACAAATCCATAAATATTAGTTTGCAGCTTAAACAGTGACAATAAGATACAGAATTTGAAGGGTTTTAAGGCATCTTAAAGTATAATAATTCAAAATTATGAATATTTTCCCTAGACTGACTGTAAAAGCAATTATATCATGTCCTGTGAGCAAGACACACAATTCAATGCACTCTAGATATAGGGCTTACACAATATGACTGGGCTCTTCTAGTAGGCATACAAGTTGTGGAACACAGCATATAGCAGGCCTAAATATAATGTCCACCAAATTGAAAGATATACTCATATTTGTGGCCAGAAGAAGATTTGCAGTTGATTCAATTTCCACCATTTGCTCATGTAATGTGATTTCGTCATATGTGGCCCAAGTTCTGGTCCCCAGTGTAGAAATAGTAGTTTTCCAAAGAAATCTCTACATGTCTCCCAAAATTACATTTATAGTGCAACATCAAACACCCAAAAGCTAACAGTTACAAATTACCCATTATATGTCATACGCTTTCAAAATAAATAAATCCCTCCCCCATTTCCATTGTGCCATTTATACATGTAGTTCAAGTTCTGGTCTCCATTGTAGAAATGTGGAATTTACCGAAAGAAATCTCTTTAAATCTCCCAAAACTACATCTATAATCCAATTTCAAGCGTCCAAAAGCTAAGTGCTACAAATTGTTTATTCGCAAATACTCCGAGCCATTGGTCAGAGGCTGCCATCTTTATTTACATTAGCAACCCAAGTTTAGTAAGTAAGTGAATTGTGACAAAGGCGTTGCATCATGGCAAAAAGAAACATTTGCATTTCTGCAGCATTCAAAACAAATCGGCTTATTCAAGGTAGGTACCATAATAATACGATTATACCAATTAAAATTAGTCTAGTAAATGCATGGTGCATCATTTAATTGTGTGAGCTCGAAATTCACTTGAAAACTACAGCGCGATATAAACTGTTGAGCGACAATATGGGATTTGTGTGAACTTACACGGTGACCTTTTTATCGGAGTTAAATGTTTTCGTTGTGACATCGCATGCGTTAAAGTGTTCGTCAAGGTATTTTCATTTGCAAACTTTAATTTGTGATGGGCGGCATTTCTGTTATATGGCGTATAGTAATGTCACGGGTTTCCTGCACATTTTGAAGGTTGTGACCCCGGCTGCTTGGTAAACGCCGAGTTGGAAAAACGTTATGTAATGTAACACGAGCCGTTTATATTGCACTTCATCGCATGACATTATCGTTAGTCACTGCTAACGCCACCGCTAACGTGCTGGGTAGTAGTCCATGGTTTGAGTGGACCGGCCTTTTGAGATGTGATATTGTGTTTTGTGTGTATCGGCTGGTGCTTTGCGTTGCCTAGGAAAATATTAGATTAGATCAGGGTGAGATTTGTAGGCTGCACTTTCCCTGTCAATGAGCTGACGCCCAGAGGTCTTACATTCCTCTGCTGCCCAACACAAAAATTTGCTATATGGTCGAGGTGGATGTTTGAAGTAATTGTCAGGATTATTGGCATTTTGAATGTGCAGTATATCGACTAGCGATCGCACTTGCGTTACTTTGGAGTTTGAAATTTGAAAGCCGCACATGACTCAGCATATAAATATACTGTGTAGTCACAAGTTATCGTTAAGAAAAACTTCACTTCTTCTGGAAGTTTTAAATGAATTCTAATGATCAACTTGGTGATGGACTGTGACTGAGTTCTACAAACTGCAGACACAAAGTAAAGCATTCCGTTTGAAAGATGAAATAAAATACATAATTTGATCGGGTGCCTTTGATAAGTAGCTTAAGGACTATCTGTGATGTACCAGCCTCTTAAATAAATTAATATCTCAAATTCTATCTAGAAACTGATGTCTTTAGGTTGTTATTCCTCTTCATGTAGATATACTTTCACAACCTATAAAGATGAAGGTATGTATAGCACTGCAATGCTAAATCTGCTTTTAACATCATTATCCCAGTGTAGTACTTACTAAGTTTATTTTATTTTCATTTGAAAATTATTTGTTTAGCAATATTCAAAGTTGTAGATGATTTTGTGTCTTTTGAAGATTGAATCATCAGGCTGATCATGGGTGGATGGAAGTTAGAGGCTTTTAAGGTGAGTTCTTCTATTCATGAATTATGAGATGTTCTTGAAAGTGGAAAAATAAGGCTGCAATTGCAATTCAGAAGTTTCTATAATTGATCTAGCAATGAAAAGGCAACAAGGTAAGGTTAGCACCCACTTCGTGCTTCAGTCCTCATCAGCATAGTCATGTGGTAGCATATTAATTTTAAGCATAAACAAGCTTAAGCATAAATACTACAACAGCAATTCAAGAACTGAACATAGTTGTCATTTCTTTAAATGGCCTGACAAGGACTGTAAATTAGATGTGTTGCATTGGATTTGCAACCCACGACACGAGGTTAAAGACAGACACAACTAATCTGCCATCATCATCATCATCATCATCAGTCACCATGGGTTCAGCGCCCGTAGGTGCTTGATGCGCGCTTCACCATCTCCATCCAATTGTCTCTATCCTGTGCCAGGTGGCTTAGTTGTTGTAAGGAATTATTACTGCACCAAGAGATGATGTCGTCTACCCACTCTCTGTTAGGGTGTCCTCTTCTGTTCTTCCCTCCCTGCCATCATGCCATCCTTCATTAATCATATGGCTACTGAAAATGGATAAATTGTTGAGTTAATGATCCTGGACAAGTTGTTTGAATACACATGCCCTTGTCGCAAAGCCAGTACTAAGGGAATATGAGATGTAAATGGCAAGTCTTGCGATGTACTGGTGCCATGTACAAGACCTTGGGATTCGTCCACTGCAAGCTCAAAGGCCAAAGAGCAGCAAACGAGTTCCTACCCTGCAGTCTGCTATGACACATGGTAGCTTTATTTACTTGATATCTTAAGACATGACTATGACGTGATCTGTTCCGAAGCTGTAGCATTAGCAGGTATTCAGTTATTGACATTGGATAGTAGTGGAAAATGGTGTTTATGTGAAATTTATTAATTCTGTTTCTGCCCTAGATGGGAATCTACATGGTATTTCCTGTTGGATGCTTTTGGTGGTTCAACCATCCAAAGTTCTTTGAATCGTATATGATGGAGCATCGTGTTTGTATTTGGAATTCAGTTTTTTAAAATTAACTTCATATTGTGCAATTTGTTTTTATCAAAATGGCCTGTTCTTTGCTAGAGCTATCCATAATTTGCTAGAAATGATATATATTTTATGACAGTTTTTTGAATAGACAAATAACCAATGGGAAAAAGTGATTCGTTGTATTAAACGACTCTGTTATTATTAAAACTCATTTAATTGCAAACAATAAGATCCATGAATTTTATAGGTTCTTGACTGTCAGTCTTGAACACCTACTGATCTCATATCCAATGCTGTCTGTGGATATCAATTCAGACAGAATAAAATGTTCCATTAACCATATCCACATGACTAATGGGTGAGTGAGCACATAAAAGCCCAAGCTCTAAGGGGCTTGATGATGATGACGACGATGATGATGATGATGACGACGATGATGATGATGACGACGACGACCATGATGACAAAACTGATGAATATATCTTGAGAATTAAACCATCAGAAGTGAAATTTAGCACGTATGAACATATTTTGAAAATTGTTGAACTTTTAGAAAGAGCTCTTTGTACCACAGAATCCTCAAGCAGTAAGTCTGAAACTTTTACGTTGTTTTATTTTAAGCATTTAATGTATGAAAATTTCTGCTGCATTGGTTTTGTCATGAAAATTTGGAAGCTGTGTATGGTATTAAAGTTCAAGTTGTAGGTATCCTTCTTCTACACAGGCTAACATTTAAAATTACCCTTTGCCATGAATTTGGAATCTCTCTGCTATTAAATGTTGTCTTTCTGGAAATGTTTCTGTAGTGAATTTCTGGTGGGTTTGTTAACATTTAATATGTCATCACTGAAAATGTTCCAAGTTGTTGAATAGAATGTTTATAAACAAGGTGTTGTTGGTCGGTGTATGTTGTTGTTCAGAAGGAAAGTAAATCTTTTAAACAATGTTAGAAATTTGATGTTTTAGCAAGAGGATATTCGGAAGACCATCGAACTAATGGAGAGAAGACGACAAGAAGAACTCGAACAAGAACTCGTCCAGTCACAGAAGAAATTTCACTGATGCCCTGGATATCCATGTTATGATGATGCTCTCAATCACTGGATGAGCAAAAACATGAAAGCACCTAACTGCTAAAATGAAGTGATAAAACTCGGTCATTTGAAAGTACAGTTGATGCAAAGATGGTGCATTTGATCATGCAAAGAAGTGCTTTGGATCGATAGCAAGATAGCAGCTCGGTTTGCTTTGTACAGTTATAAGTGATTTTGACTTGAATGACTTGTTCTTTGCACAGTTTGTTTTGAACTCGATGAGCTTTTAACGGAGGGGTGTTGCATTAGTTTTACGCTTTTCACCTGGTCTTTTAAATTTCCTTTGTTAATTTACACAATGGAAATTTATTAAGCAGAAAGGATGGAAGAGACTGTGAAGCACCTGTCTTAGTGTGCTGAGAATAAAATTCAAGCTGGACGATGTTGATATTGCTGTGGAACTGGAATGTTCTGTTATACTTGAACTGACCGGATTAAAGGCTGAGCACTTAAGCTTGAAGCTTTGTGCAGTTGTTTGCTCATTTTTAAACCTTGAATAGCATCTTGCACAAATCCAGTACTATTAATTCAAATTATAAACCAAGTTCTGTGGTTCCCATACATTATTTGGCCTAGGTAGCTACATCAGTAGAGACGTACGCCAAGGAGCCTCTGTACATGAGGATCCTGGTTTGCATCCCAGTCGTGGCTTATTTCAGAGATTTAAATCTCAGGCTAATACGGTCCATGCACGGGACCTCGATTGCATGGCACCCATTCAAATGGACAGTTGTGGTGAGGGATTTCACCTGATTACTTTACTGAAAAATGAGCATGATCGAGGCCATACGGTCACTACATAAAACCTGTACGTTTACATTTACTTCCACTTGTGGAAGTAATGTATGGACACATCAGACACTAATGTAGTCAAGCTGCTCATAGATGTAATTACTGAAGCAGTCATTTGACCTAAAGAATGTAATGTACTTACTACAATTTATACAGAATTCACCAGTACCAAGCTACTTATAGGGTGCTTTTCAATGTCTACTTATCTGCAAGTGCTAAGGATCATAATGCTATTTCATAAAACGTGATAGAATTTCAATTGTTTTTTAAACGTGAACAAAAAGTAAAGTGGCCAATTATGTAGTTAGCAAATTGTTTGGTTGTTGGCTACAGTGAATTTATATGAACCATACAGTTCATACATAGTAGTGCTTTAGTAGTGTCAAATTAAGCCTATCTGAGCCTCAACCAGTATAAAGTAGACTGATAGTCAATAAGCTTACGAAACTAAAGCCCAATATAAGTAAGTAAGTAAAAGATTACTTACTAACTTATATCAGGCTTTAGTTTTGCAAGCTACGTTCGAAATGTATGGTTCGTGTTAAACGAAACGGTCACTGCATCTGAAACAGGTTTCAGATTCGACAAGCCATTTACGCTATAGTCATTATGAGATTTGGGTAGCAGTAATCGTAAGCATGATTTATATGTAGAAACAGATTTGTTCAAAGTGAAGCAGAGAAACCGACAACCATCCCCGGCCATTAAAAAGACGCGTTAAGGTCAATGTAGTGGTTTGCGTGACCCATTTCCCGGCTCGCCGAAACAAGGATTATTTGTTTAAGGCAGGTAAACACAAAACCGGAAATTGTAGTTTTGTGCCGCCAAAACAAGATATAAAATCCTTCCAAACGAATGCAAATTTGTGCATTTTTTGTTTGCATGTGCAAGACTCTAAAACGCGTGCATATGACTTTTCAAGCTGATTTCGATTCAACGAAGCGAGTACGGTGAGGTCAACAAATTTCCGATGAATGTTAAACTCTCAGACGGTTAATGAAGCCCTCCTCCTTTTGTGAACGGTTTACGGATGATGTCAGCAAAGCCATCTGATAGGCTGTGCCAACTGAGATCAGCACTTTACGTTTAACTGTAAATTGTCAAGGGAATACTTTAGTTGTAATGTAATGTAAAGGTAGAGGTATGTTTCACTAAACATTACTACGTTTTGTATTAAACTATGATTGTGGAGGATACTGTTGGACATCTAACTGGTTTGAATTTTTTGAATGTGGGCGTATATGCAAGCACACGGAGTTTTGCGTAATTAATGAACGTTGATGTAGATAAATGTATAAAACAAATTGTATTTAGCTTAGAATGTTGGCGCTGTGTTTCAATCACATCTAGCATCTACTCGTGGAGGGTGTATCTGGATGAGTTAAAGACTTAAAGGAATGCATGTAGAATTGACATTTAAAATTATGATGACTCTGTATTTTGACTAACTGTCATGATGTGGTTTCTGTAGGCCTTTATTGAAGATCAGCTAGATGAAATAAATCACTGTAGCTGTTGTGTAAACTTTTCACAGGTAATGTTCATGGAGCTAGTGGGCAAAATACCAGCTATTTAGTTAACAACCTGCAGAGACTTCTTGAAAGTCACAGAAATAAACACAGCTCATGGTAAGCAGACATTGAATTTCAACATGTTAATGACATTAATAAAAATTAAAGGAAATAGAATGTAGATTGTTAAATGCAACAGATGGCTTAGCAGCAGTCATCCTTGGTTCACAGTGTAACCGTGGACAAGGTATGACTGTGTATAAGCGATGTGAACAGTATGGATGTCCACTGCCTTTACTTTCTGACATTGCCTGTATTACGAGACAGCTGATTTGGTTGCCTCAGCTGTTGCATCGTTGGCTGTGACAAAATTGTGTGCTAAATGTACATGTATGTTACAGCTTTTGTATTGGGATGTGTTTATTGCATACCTGACTCTCACTTTAAGTTCTAGGTGCTATCGTACTGTTGTCTGTATTTTTGGATGATTTGTTGAGACTGTCACTAGAATCAGTATTGAAAGCTGTCTCAGCTATATAAATGGAAATCTTGGTTACAGCAGGGTCCGGTTTTTGATCCTGCCCCGGGTGGAAGTCACTTGTGTGGGTTTCGTCAACCAGTGCCACCTCAGAATCTTTTAAAACCGTTTCTTGGAAATGGCGAGGGTGACTGCAGTGGACAAAAGTGGAGTGGCAGCAGTGAAAACGTGGTGTTGGCCACAGAAAGCCATCACTCTGGTTTCAAGAGAGGAGGCTCAACTGAGACTGCAGAGACGTCGAGTCCTAAGAAGAGGAAACTATCATTTGCAGGTGAGGTCTTGTACAGTAGGCATTTTCCAACTTTTAAATCTGTGTAGTAAACACAGTGTTACCCTGGATATTTAATCTAACCCGCAGACTTCTTCTGTGGCTTCGTATTGTAACACATGGTGGTAAATCACAAAATCTGGATCTTGGGTGTGAATTCTGGTCGTCAAGCAGTAACTCTGATCCAGTTGTTGGTTTGGTCTTGTATTTGTGTTGCTTAAGCAGAAATATCCTTCAACCCCAAGACCGTACCACTAAGGTCTAACACTGATAGAGGCATATCGTAATCGTAATCCCGAGATTTCTACAGTGCCCAATGAAAGCCCCATCCTGGGGACCACCTTATTCTTAGGCACTTAGTCAAAACAAAATCGATAGGCATAAAGGGTTTGGTTTCAGGTCAAGATCCAAAAGTCAGGCAGAGACAGTGTGGCAGCTACAGTGGGTGGTGTTTGGGATTGGAGCAGAAAGAGATAAGAGGAAGAAGGGGAGTAGAGCAAGAAGGGTAAAAAAGGGGGAAGAAGGGTAAATGAAGGATCTGCTTACCTTGCCTTGCCCCACTACTGCCGCATCACTGGTTGATACACAATCAATGGTTTGCTGTGACGTGAAATCGTAGTCTTCATTCTTAATCTGTTGGACATTTCCAGTCAAGGTCTGGAAGGTTGAGAGAGCAGAAATAAAGTCCTTGTTGCTAAGTAGCTAAAATATAAATACAAAAATAACAGCAATAATTCTAGTAATAATGATATTTAAAATAATAATTTTCAGACAACGGTTGCAGCAGTTTGTGTTCTTCTGATCTCTGTTCGGAAAGCAACGGTTGCCTGGTATACGTACATCGTGCAACAGATGGCAAGGATTCCTCAGACATGGAGAGCATTTACAGTATTCAGGTCTTTGCTCATTTGATCTCTTATGGCAACTCTAATTGTTGCTAGCGTCTGCTCGTTTGATCTCGTAATCCAAACTCTGATCTTTATTCAGGGTTGTTGCATGTCTTAACAGTATTTTTTTCTCGATAAGTGTTGTCAGTCGTACTAGACTGCCCAGTCATACCACTTGCCAACGTAGAAGCTCATGTTTTTACCTAATTACAGACAGTTACCAAGTAATAGCCGTAATCTGAACTGTTGGGTCATTTTAGGCATTTGTAGAGTAAATTTAGAGAGATTTTAAAGGACTTGTATCTTTGCAGAGTAAAGTTACAGATATTGTGAAGGACTCGTCTGATGATCTGTGGTTTCTTGAGGAAGATGCCGATAGTGATCAGTTTTCAGTTGACGTCTATGCAGATGAATTTGAAGTCATGTCAGAACGTTATTCTGAAACTGACAGTGATGTGGATAATATTCTTACATCTCAGGAGGTGACTAAGACAACTTTCTTAATCATTTAAAGTGATTTTATTGAGGAGGTATTTTTGACAGTCTTTTTTAAATTTTATTGACATCAGAGCATCAACATACGAGAAAGTATAACATAAAATACAATAAGCCAGAGCATATGCACAATGCTGGTGCAAGTCAGTGGGCCAACCAAAAAAGGTCAGATAGACCTGCTTAAAATTCGGCTGGCCCACTTACAATGTTAACATATGGCGATTATACAAACGTGGTAACTTTGACATATGACAGCTGTGCAAAGATTAAATGGGTATGACAGATTACACAGTAAAAATAACAGTATTATAAATCAAGTAATTATTTTCAACACAATCCAAAAGACATTTATAATAACTAATTACATGTCAACACGCTAATACAGACTAATCAAGTATTTCTTTAATCTAGTATCCTAAGTGATTTTAAAGTTCATTAAGAAGCAAACGTACACAGATAATTCTGTATACAGATAATTCTCCGATATGCATGTGTCTTCTTTGATGTAATTCTTTCTGCATAAAATTGCAATTTTGGATTTGGTGTGTTATTTCAGGATGTCATTGTGATCTGCGAAGAATCGGACTTGGAATTTTTTGCCGACTGTGAGTGGAGTAACATTGACGATGATTCCTCTGATGATGATCTGTTGCAAGGAGTAAGCACAGAAATTGTAAACCAGTTAGCAGCTAAGTACAGGAAGCAGTTAAGTATTACAAGGAAACAGTCAAGTATCAACACTGAACCAGTAAATCCATATACGTTAGCTTAACAAACAGTGTTGAAACTTCACTGTTGCCTGCTCAAAACAGAAGACTGAAAGGAGTTAGCAACAGGGTAGACATCTTGACACAAAAATCTGGTTATGATTAAAGTTGTTAACGTAAATTAGTGTTTTGTTGTTTTAGGACAAATGGTTTTGTTCGACTTGTGAACACGTGAATGGTCCACTTCATAGATTCTGTGAGAGCTGCTGGACCCTGCGTCCAAACTGGTTGCCTAAATCGTCTCCAAAAAAACAAGTGCAGCATGATGAATCGTTTGAAAACAAAGATTGTCCGGCATTGTGCTTCCCTGATGGGGACGAGTGCCGGAGTGCACATGCTGAAGACGAGAACAATCTCAAAGTGCAAAGTTGCAAGAATTCTAGTGACAATCAGCGTAAAGAACAGATGGATGCAGAACTGAATCACAGCAAGGTTTCCGTTGAGCGTACAGATAACAATGGCATCGTTAATCAAGGACTACCATCCAGCCAGGACTCTGGATTTGACTCGGTCAGAACGGACATTCCGTCTTCATCTCAGGTCCAGTATGATACAGCATCTTCCTCCGATAGTTTGCCTACGACCTTGGATAAATCTTCTCCAAGAGATTGCTTCAACGTTTCTAACCCAGTGCCAGATGGTGCAATGCAAAACTTGCCGCTGCCACCGTCCGTCGCTGCTTCATGCCATGCAACATCTGGTTCATGCATCATTTGCCTGTCACAGCCTAAAGAAGCGACCATAGTTCATGGCAGCACAGGGCACCAGTCATGCTGTTACAGATGCGCACGTCGCCTTAAACGCTGCAAGAAACCCTGTCCTGTTTGCCGCCGAGATATCCAGAAGGTTATTCGTAATTACCTTGTGTAGGTGCCATTAAATTGTTTGTGGGCACTCTTGTTTAGTCTAATCTCTCGTTTGACCTTTAACTTAGATTTTATGTGTATATGTATTTTGTAGTGCCTTAGTGGAGAAGCTCTGGGTGTTGAGGCGATGGCTATCCAATGGATACCGAGTTGTGATTCTGGATTGTATGCTGTATGCAATAACAGCTTCTGATACCACTTTATTAATGGCTTTGGCATTAGCTTACATAGCATTTTGTTTGCAGTTTGTGTGTTCTTCAGTTGATGTCTTAGGCATGTTTTGCGCATTAGTCATAGCTAGCATTGTTTGCAAAGCTTGCCTAAGTGGTGCTAAACGCCCGTGTCTTGCTGCATTATTCTCATGACAAATCTTGTGCTTTGATTTGGCTTTTGGAGATTTGATAGTTTGAATAGATATTTATTATAATTATATGTTGGCATTTAATATTTTTAGCCCTAAGGTAATTTGTTGAGCATTAGAATTAGTCTGCAGAGCAAGCATCCTTTGCAGCCAATTTCATCCTCTGGTAGAAACTCGGACAAGTTAACAGATGCTGATCTTGAGCTTTCACTCAAGTTTTTTGTGTTCTGATGTGTTCATAGATAAGATTTGATGTTATTTTTTTTAAACATGTCTCTTGTGAAGTATATATGGCATATTATAACATTACGAAACTTTGTAACATGCGTGAAGTTGCGCACCAGTGCGAGTCTGAGGTGAAATGCGTGCATACGGTGTCATATTATGATAAATGTGTCATTACTGCTGGTCACACTATTCGTATATTGTTAAAGTGGCTTAAACAACTATGCTGCAACGATATTTGAATTTAGACAGTATTCAAAAAGCCCTGCTATAGTAGTCTGATGCAAAAGTGCAAAAAAGTCGAGCATGGGTCATGCTTGTAATCTAAAAAAATTCCTGGATGGTAATTTTTACGTAAAAGACGTGATAAAATTCTGAAGTTGTCTTGAATACTCACTGACCTCACTTAGAACAGCTGCAGCTTTTTAGCACTAATCGATTTATACAGTCTGAGTTAAAATCCACCACAATGTACTTTGGTTGAAGGAAAATTATTACTATGAATCTTCCAAAGTCTAGGATTGATTTAATGAAACTCAGAGTGAACCTTTGTAACATTTTACTTGTGTGCATACACTTTATGAAAAGTTGGAAAGTCTGAGTATATTATATCTAATGCTCACACAAAAAGAACATTTCAGTTATGTTAACAAGAATTAACACTTCTTTTTTCGAAAGAGGCAGTCTTCAGCTGTTAATATGGTCTTACCATCAAGCAAAAAATTATGGCCACCAGCACAACAAAGAATGTGGAACAGATACAGTGTTAGAAGTCTGCAACCAAAAATAGCTAGAACACCAGAAATACACGTACTGTACATTGAAACCAGTAACTGCTTGTCAGAGGTATGACTGGCTGTATCTTGAATCACACTTCGGTAGGTACATCAAATCAGTGCAACTTATCACAATTTCAGAAATACAGTTCCCAAGAAGTTTACAAGCCCTGTTACACTGCCTTAGAAAAGGTCAGCAGTGGTCTTGTGTTGTTTATCTTCCTGGAATGTTGGAAGCTTTTAATAACTTCAGAGCAAAATTCCAAAAGGTTCAAAACATACAAGAAATGCAAAGCTGGTTTGATAGACTTGTTTTAAGTACTCAAAGTAACTTTTGTAAAATTTTTACTGTGTTTGATGGGCTTGTTTTAAGTACTCCAAGTACAAGTACTTTAATGCCAGTGACACGTACAAGCAAAGTCCATGCAGCATAAACTTATTCTCAACAAATGTCTTTGCATTACATGGGGTGCACTCGAACGCAATGATGCACATACAGTATATGGAGAACCATAAATTCCTAAAAGCTTAACTCTGAAAATAACAAACCTTTTTCATAATCTATGGCTAATTCAATGTTCCAAGAAGCTCAGAGTTGCTATATAAATGTTTGCTTAAAACATGCAACCTAAAAACCCAGCAATACTAATTGGTGCCAGGTTTTCTCTGCCTTGTCGTGATAGGATCGCTGCACATACTGGAAGAAAGCCCTGATCAATTTTAAATCCAAACAGAGGCACATGGTTTTTAATTTGTTCTTTAGTCATGAAACAGTGCATGGCTTGCACATCTCCACAATCCAGAATAAGAAGCACTTAAAATCTCTCGATGCCCATTTTCTTACATACAGAAGCATTACTGAAGAATTAAGCTACAATGTTAAATAAATGAAAATGTTAAGTAAGCTAAACAACTAAAATCTCTGCATAATATGTGGTCCAAAGTTTATACTACGGTACATTTCTACCCGACTTAAAATTACATGCCTTTGCTTTTTGGGTAGTTCAGACCATCAGCTGCTGTTTTGGAAAGCATAGCAACTACAGTTTGGTCGTCATGCGACTTTACTTTAACAGTCACTGAGAAAAAATTATTCCTGAAACTCTAAATTTTACTCAAATTTGGAAAACGGTAAGTTTTAGTTGGTCTTCTTTTTTCCACGTCGTTTCTCTTCCTTTAGCTCTTTCTTCGTTGGCAACTTCTGGTATTTACTGTATAAGTAATAAACTACCCAGATGACGGCCACTGGAATAGCAAGAAATCTCAAAGTCCTAAAGATCACTTCTTCAATTGGCTTTTTCTTCAGCGATACAAGCTCCGTTTCAAAAGTTAGTGTTGCTTCAGCTTGAAAAAAGACAGATTTATTGAACAGTTAAACTGTGTATATGCAATGAAGGAATGTTCTAAGATGATGGTCAAACAGAAGACAGCACAGTGGGTTTGATCTGGTGTTTAGACGGTCAGCACCTGCATATCCCTGTGGGCAACAGAATGCAATGCTCACTGGTCCAGCTGACTTGAGGCTGGAATATAAAGCTCTGATGTAAGATTCCGATAAGTGAAGCCCAACCCAGCAAAGGGATCATGATTGTTATTCGTTACACAAAAGGAAGCGAGTGCAGTGTATCTCACATATATTCAGAATACACGGGTATTCTGGCATGGAGACCACAACTTGGGCAGTACAGTAGATAATGGAATGGAGCTGGTACAACTGAACGAATGGCAGGCCTGGAAGGATGGAATTGCAGGTCTGTACCAGTACATGTATAAATTATGTATATACACATACATCTATATAATACAAGTATATATAATGTATATAATACTATATATATCTGTATAATCCAAGACAACACTTTATCATGTCTACAAATTCTGGTGGAACATGTGGAAGAAGTTACACTGGCATTTACCAGCAAAACTATCCAGTACATTCAAAATAAACATTTGACCCACCTGGAATGGTTGGTGGATGACCTTGTGAACCATAAGCCAAGTGAGGTGGAATAATTAGTTTCCGTTTTTCACTGAAATAATCCATTCATTGTTGTCATTAGCACACAAGTTTCAATCTCTCTCATTATCTTGGCTTTCAAGACCAACCACTACAACAAATGTGTAAATTGTTCTAGTTTTAATCAAGCATTTCACATCACATTGACCGTGATCACTTAAATTTTGCTTGCTTATGTAATGCACTTTCAGAATTAACCAATTTGTATAGCGCCTTTTCAGTACACATCCTCAGCTCTGCCCCACCCAGTCTGATGTTCCATGACACCAGGAGGAGCCAAGATCAAGGTCATTCCAGGTAGATTTTCCTAACACGTGCATTGCATTGTCAAGAATACAACCAGTTTATCAGTGGTGGAGAGACTTGATCCATTTAATCCAAGGACTTTTTAATGTGCCATTATCACATTGCATAAGGCATCAACAGTTGGTCACTTTGACGCCTTATGCGATACCATAGGAAGTCTGACCACCCAACTCCTGCAGGAAGGCAGACCCCTGTGCTGCTAATGATTTAAAATAAATATCTGGAAAACTGTTCAAACATTTCCTCCAGATTTTAAAAGACTGAGTAAGTAATACCAACCCAACACACATTCCTTTTATGCCCTGCTCCCAACCTGCAAAAAAAAGTAATGCTATGTAATGAAGTTTTTAAAGCCAGGTTTTTATATTTTAAAGCCATGTGACCTATGTAAGGATGTACTATATGCTTCACTCATAGCTTGTGCTGCAGCCAGGTCTGCACAAACAAGAATTTTGCATGATCATTTTCACCATAACACAAAACTTGCACTTTATCAGTCACACTGGATGTTCTAAAAGTCGAAATCCTAAAGTCAAATTTTTGATTTTATTGAAAAAACAAAAAACCTAAGCTGTTAGGATTATCAGAATATTAGATTTAAGGATACTTCAAGAATTAGACTTATTCACGACTGCTTAGGTACTAATCAACCTAAATTGCTAAGAAGCTGAAGCCATATTAGATAATCTCATGAAAGACTTTGATTTACTGCCATCAAATCAAGAATAATATAGTCAGCCATGTTACACAAGTAGTTAGGTTCTACTAAAGCAGAAGGCTTCATGTATCACTGTCATTTTTAAGCACACAACATCAAGTATGTTAGCTCAGGATCAGCTACGTCTGCATATCACACTCAATACATTAGCTCTTTAATATAAAATTTCGATCTGATTTATCGGCACAGCTGTTGGTCTGCAGCTGCTGATTAGTCTGGCATTTCCACCTACATTTATTCTGCAGTTAACCAAAGCCAACTGCTAGATGAGTGGCAAAATATGGCCTCAGTACCCGAGTCCGATCTGAGAAGCTACCCGATTAACTGTTATTCTGGAAAAAATAAATCAATCATCTTACGAGTTGCAAGTGATTCATTATATGCACTTATGCCTAATTCAAAGTTACTTAAGCAGTCACCTCACCCACTAGGCCTGATATCTGTCAGCCTACAGTTATGACAGGGCACAAATTTCTACTGACACCTCAAGACTAAAGAAATTTGTTGTTCTTTACGCTTAGCTCAGTGATGAAGGTCGACTGCAACCCGATATCTCCACCCCATAGCTTCACAATCCACAGCAACTGCCCAATATTAAGCCGTGAGCCTATGACCAATACAGCAATCTGCTTAAAGTAATCAATATGCTTCTTGGGCCGGTTTCAGGTACGTGATTCACTGCCCAGGTGCCACCCTTCAGCCAGGTAACCGGGCATCCAGGTGCCTGCTGACAGGCCTACTAACTGCCCACCCACGGATATGTTAGGTTGCATTAGAGTTCTGTCCAACTACTAGATCTGTTAGATATTATCAAACTAACCGTTGATAACCTGGCCTTGACCCAAGACAAAGGGTAACGGTCCACGACTTGGTTGCCGTGAAGAGTCAAAAACAACACCAGTATCTAAATAGCCCTGCAAAAGCAACAAGCTATTTAAATTACGCTGCCATTACAGGGATGAACACAAAATATTGTATAAACTGGATGGATATACTGGGTATGTGGAAGGTTCCTTTTCAGTTATGAATCGATCAACATTAGTGCTTGGAACATTTGGACACTGAAAATTGAGTTTGCCACTCAATTTATTTGACTCACAGACATCGTATAACACTAGACACGGATGATGAAGTACTGACTGAAATTCAGATTTACACCACAACACTGCACACGAAACACTCCCTTTACTTGTCTCTTACTTGCTGTTGCACTATACAATTACAACAAAACAAATTACATGTACCTTATATTGCATTATTCAGTGCGGTTCTATAAAACTGAACTTCCATGCATAAGGCATCAAGCATGAGCTTTAACAATCCAACATCATCAAGAAATACATTGCTAATAGCAAACACAATTATTTGCATGTGCTTTAATGTACATGGATTTTTATACAGTGCCTTCTGTGAACCACTTCTCACCAGCCTAAACGATGTTAGAATTCGAAAGTACAAAGTCATCCGTAGTCAGGAACAGTTGGAAAAGCTTCAGAGGGCAGGTTATTGCATTGATACCTGCAGAAACCAGCCAACGAAATCATAACCAGAGTTCCCTATGCCATGAAAATGAGGAACGACAACAGCAAAACAAAGTACTCGCACCAAGGGGTTGTGCTCGCCAAATCTTACTTTCCAAGTAGGCAGCTGAAGAAAACACATTCTAGAATTTCTAGAAACACATTCTATGATTTCATCAGGCCATGTTATCAGTGCATCTAGGAACATCTGTAGTTAACTGGACTGGGCAGTCGGTGACCCACAAAGACTTCTCTGTAGTGGATAATTTGATCCACCTTGAAGCTCCACCTAAGAGACCCTGGCTTGATGTTTCAGGACTAAATTCATGATTTTCCAATCACAGAGAACATGTAACTACATGCTTGGCACTATCCAATGGTTACAGGTGACAGCTGACAAATATAAGTGCTACAGTTAAAGCACCCACATATATTAGCTGTCTGGTACAAAAGTATTTGAAGCAAAGTATTGTCATTGTGCCCATGTGAATAAATAATTAGTTCACTGTTGCCAACATGTATCTCACCCTACTAAGAGGCACGTACAAGAAGTCAAAGTTGAGAAATTTATTATATACTCACCGTATAGTGTACTTGAACCTGGTCTCCTGCTTCTGCATATTCATTACATTCCTCTGGTTTATACTAAAAAATAAAAAACATGTTTCATAAGATGATAACGACTGCAATGATGAATGTGACACTGCAGTGGGGAGGGAAGAAACAAAGATGATGACAGTTAGGGCTTTTTTATATTACTTGCTGGTTCATACTGCAAGTACAAAACACGTGTTAAGTATTATGATTAGGTGAAGAAGATGGTGACAAGGGGTTTGTAATAAATTTTACTATCGTAATCGTAATTCCACGATTTCTACAGCGTCCAAGGAAAGCCACGTCGCGGGGACCAGCTCAGTCAAAACAAAATCGATAAGCAAAAGGGTTCGGTTCCACGTCAAGATCCAAAAGTCGGAAGGAGAGACAGCGTGGCCGCTATGGGGGTCATTTGCCTGTTTGGTGTTGGAAAGGAGAGAGATAAGAGGAAGAAGGGGTGTCAGGATAGGATACTTTCTATAACTTCTACTACACCAACATAACACAATGTACTTCAACAGAAGCCGTACAGAATATTTTACCCTGTATTTTACGCTATTGGTTTATATTGCTTGTAGGGAACTAACGATACCTCTGTTATTATCTCTAGTTCCTTATTTTGCTTCTTCGCTCCACTTAGTCCTCCCGCGAACAACACGAGAGCCAACGCTATGCAAAGTTCAGCGTCACGCATCTTTACTGTAAATAAGCTTTTCCAACAGTTGTCTTGCGTTTAATCGCGCCTCATTACCTACGGTTAATTGATCGATTCATAAAACTCGCATTTATTTGTGACAAAATCAAACGAATTAAACAATTACACGTCCTCTTTCAAAACATCAAGGCACGCTTCCCGTGCTCAAAAGTCTACTAACCATGAAAAAGTAACCGCGTTATTTTGCTTTTTGAGTGTTCTACAATAATGCGCACATTTTGCACTTCGAGTAGTTAAGTGACCAAGTAAATGTAAATGTACACGGTTTTATATAGCGACCGTATGGTTCGACCCTGAGATCCTTCACCACCGCTGCCCGTTTTAATGGGCGCCACACCATTAAGGTCCCCATGCAAGTGGGCCTGCTCTTCATGTGCTCGTACCAACAATAGCATCAACAAAACAATATTACTAATAATAATCATTATATCAGTTTCCATCCAACACGTCAATTAATTACTGTAGTTGAGTGTTGTGCGCCCAAAGTTGAAAATTAGCGTCTATACAAGTGATCATTGAATGCTAAGCACACGCAGTAAACAGATTTTAATAAAGAATTTAACATCTATTAAGCTCTATATTTGCAGAGTTGTTAAAGCGAATTGCATTACACTAAGGCAATAAGAGGGTTCAAACAATACAGCGAGCTTTGGTTATTTTAAAGGTTTTGGAGTGAAATTACCACAAGCAGCATCTACTGGTCTTTTGATGGCAATCGGACTTCTTCGTCAAATGGTATCTTTTGGGCAACCTTCTGAATTGACGCAGCGCTCGTGATAAGCTGTTGTTTTTAAGTAGCGCTTTAGCTATTCCTGAGATTACGAATACGATTACTTAATATTTGGCTCAAGCACTTTGGTACTCGTGGTTTGATTAGAGCTTTAGAGGATATACGACGTACCTTCTATATAATATTATCCTAGAGGGACTCATTTACGTCATCAAATGTGAAATCTTTATGTAAATATGTAATCTGTGAAATCTTCACATGTGAGATTTACATGTAATGTTTTGCTGAGGTTTGTAATGAAATAGTTTTGTTTGCGATTTTAAATTAGAATTTCTTCCATTTGAAAAACATACGTTATAGCCGAGTCATTTGCCTATCGTCTGTTACTGTAATCTGCTTGTAAAGTTAACACGGTGTTTGATTCATTTACCAAAGTTCGTAAAATCCGCTACGGACCCCGGTTTGACAAGTTTTGGGCGGCGAATACACCGGAATGGTCAAATTCATCCAGTGGATAGACTGGAGTATGGTATAACAGTCGACTGATACTGACATTCCAGAGCGACGCAGAGATACCAAAATCAATTTACTGTTGTAACATATTTCATATCGCTATAGCTGTAGTGTTTTATTCCATTTTACGCTTTGTAATTGTAATTGGTAACTTCTATCGCGCCGGTGTCTAATGCATTAGGCATCAACCGATGGCGCACCAAAGCCACAATCGCAGTCAGGTCAGTATACAGAAGATTAGTCCACTATGACATCTTTGAAAGCATTGGCGTGAACTTCTCATTTATTTGGAGGATGGTTACACCGACCCCCCATCTAGTGAAGTTTAAGTCATCCATTCAGTTTTAATTATAGTTAAATATTTTTTACAATAACAGTTTTAGCTATAGTTAACATTATTTCTCAAGTTTTAGTTATAGTAAATAACAACTAAAACCATTGAATTTTTTACGCATTCTCTTCTTATTTAAAGCATTTAAGGGTTGTCAAGTTTTGCCAATGATCTGTTTTCCGCACGGCTTAACAGATTTCTCAGAAATATATTTGCTCATATTTTTAATTTTACATTTTAACTTACTCCCTGAAACCGCTTGTCTGGATTCCCCCTTTACATTTATTACAAACACTAGTGACTTCAGTTAAATTCTAATTCAACAAGGGCCAAAATTAAGCCACCCTACAGGACCATAGATCTATATGCACAGATGTAGACACACAAACTGCCAAACTGTAAGACAAAATGTTTTTAAAATATTGAAAAGTTTGTTTTTTGTTTACACTGTGGTTTTTGTTATTGTTAGTACAGCGAGTTTTTGTATTTGTTCTAGATATAGTTTTGCCTCATGAGTTTCAGTTGTTATTTTTTATTATAATTACCCAAGTTTTAGCTATAGTTATCGTTAACGAAAACCTTTAGTTTTTGTTAATGATATGTTGTTGTTATTAGCAGAAACTTCGCTGCTCTCATCATACTGCCTTCTCCTCCAATATCTGCTTTCTTTTGGCCTTGAATTCTTTTAGAATTAGAATTTATTTTTGTAAAAGCAGCTTTCATGGGACTTTCAGTTCACACTTTTGCTAAATACACTTGGTAACCTCTCAACTTTTGACCTGCTCTTTGTTTGCCTGAAAATAACAAATATAATGCTAATTAAACAGGTAGCAAGTCTAATTCTTGTGCATATGAATAAACAGGCTACATTTGTGGTTTAAGTTATTTAATCTTTGCTGTCACTATGGTTGTGTAGTAGTGGTGATCTGTTTTTTAATGTTTGTCTTTCTCAGTGTTGAACAGCCTGACAGAAAATGAGCGAAGAGTGCCATATTCGAGTGCATCACTTCAAAGACAACCTACAGGAAAACGTTGTGCATTTTCACATAATCAGCATGAAAGACAGCTACTTGGTGTGGATTGGCAACACACCCTGTGATTTCTCTAGTCTCGCTATGGCCATTCCAACAAAATATGTAAGTCTCAATTCATGAATTGAAGATGTCTAGTAATTTGGTCGATTACTGCATTGACCACCAGCTTGCCATTTTATTTCTCCATTGAACAGCATGGGAAAAGACTAATAGCTACAAGTGTCTCCTCATGACTAAGCCAGCTCGTGATAGCTTGGGCTGTAAGGGCTGTGAAACTAAAATTCTAATAAAATAATAATACTGTTTACAATTGGAGGGAGATGATAGCACTTAAAGCACTTTCTTATGTATGTGTTCCGTGTGCACCATGTTGTGGAAAGTCGATTTTTACTCAACTCAGCGGCAATTATTGAAAGATGTTAGATGGCGACGTGCTGTGATTCATGGGCATCTGTAAGAAGCAGCCCAAATTTTGATGCATCTGTAAATTATGGAACCACAAATTGGACACTCATTCCTTTTTTCACCATCACCCTTAATAATTATACTAACAGTAAATATAAAAATATAGTACCCAGTTTGTACAGGACATATTTTAGTGTTTAAGATGTTTGTGCATGCAACTTTTGATTAGTGTCTGCAGACAATGTCAGTTTTTTGGCATTTTTGCTAGTGTTTGTGTTTACTTTTTCATAGGACAAAATGCCTCTTTCTACAACTGTATTCGGGTCTTCCTCGGATACTATTTCTCAAAGTGTTGCTCAGAAACTTTGTGAGTATATCGCTGGAATGATACCCAAATTTGTTTTCATCCATATCCTTCCCAGCACTATCACACTAAGTAGTTGAACACAAAATTAGTTTATTATATCATGCTGATAATTTACTTGGTCATCTGGATTTACATGGCAGAACAAGATACTGCAAGTTTCATTTAAAACACCAGTTTTTCAACTGTGAATGCAGTACTGTCAAACAGTAGTGATACCCTGACTACCAACAAAATGGCACTAATTGCATATCTAAAAGATTACATAACTTCATCTCACTTTCGTTTTAAGCTTGTAAACTGTTATTTTTAAGGCAATGTTTAAACATAGGAAATACTAGTATTTAATGCAATAATTTATTATTACTGAAGTCAGTGATTTATTTTATCATAAGTTTTTCTTTACTATAGTCATTAAGATTGATTGTGGATAGCTGATTAACTGGTGCTTTCTGATTTCAGCAAAGAAGTGCAACAAACAAGTGTTTGTGAGCTACAACCTGCCTTTGGACTATATGCTACTTCCTCTGGTTGAGAAGCGATTGTTTGACGAAATCAAAACCAAACCTGACAGATTTTAAACCATGACGAAATTATTCACCATACTCCTTCCTGGGGAATAATCTTGGAGCCTTGAACTGTGACATGGTTAAAGTTTGTGCTGCAGCAGTGCCGTGGCTTCAGACAAGCTTCATGAACATGTAGAAATTCATTTTACACATTTTAGGGCAGTTTATGCCCTACCATCTTGTGAACAAGTTCAGTTTAATGCAGACAGTTCATGAAATTGGTTGAATGGAACTCCACGTCTGTGTAGTTGATAAATTCATTTATACATAGTCCTGTTTATATAATTACAGACACACATATATACGTACATACATGGGATGTGATTGCATGTATACAGCTTTCAATACAATACATTTGTATTGATTTTTAGTTATTTGTTACCTCGGTGGTTATCAGTATTATGTCAAAGAACTGCTTTTCTTTAAAAATCTTATCTGGCTGATCTGCTTGCAGCAGCTGAGTGCTTAACAGGTTCTGTTTTGCTGCTGTGCCCTGGTTCAGTTCCAAGATACAACTGTAAAACCTTAGTGGTCATAATTTTTTAATTTGATTGCCTTAAAAAAATTCAGTACACACATTGACTTTTTATGCTATTGTTTATTCATCTTGAATTACTGAGTAGATTCAACTCAAAAGTTGGCAAAAACGATCACAATATTTCACAATATAATCTCATCATCAATATATTTAAATTACACAGGCTTTGCTTTCGACCAAATTGCTACTAAAATATGAGCCACCTGGATTTGCTACACATTGATTTGTTGCAATTCCCCAAACTTGCTTTTATGCACTGAGTTTTTTGGATGGTGTTTTTGCTTCACCATTCTTATGTATGTTTTCAAAACATACATCTTCAAGCTCGGCTGTCTTGTCCAAACTGCCTTCACTTGCATTTGGAAGGCCATGGTCGTTTATTGGATTTGATTCTGATTTCCTCAGTGGTAGGCCATGAGATACAAGCACAGATGATTAGAAATTATTTATATATATGGAGTAATTAAATTAGCAGCTCGGGGTGGTCCACAAAGGACGTCCGCAAAAAGTGACCTATCTTTGATCCTCCCTCCTCTTGCCCGCATTTGGCGTTACCTTTCCCTTCCTCCAATGGAATACTAAGGCCTAGATCTGTCTGCCGTCTGACCGAAGCTGTTGTTAAGGACACGGGCTGTGTTGAAATAACTACTACCAACTTTGGATGTGGACATAAGCAGTGGGGTCATAACCCTTGTTTGCTGTTAGATGACCCTCCCCCCTTTGCGGACGTCCGTAATGGACGACCTATGTTCGTGTATTGAATTGATCTGAAATTAACTGGACTAGGGATGAGTGCTAGCACCCCATCAACTGATTCCTTGTGCTTTATAATGCTACTGAAGATATGATATTAGATTAGACCTAAGGTGCATGAAAATTGTGTTGATGTATTAGTATTATTACATGATATTAACATCTAATAGCATTAGTGTAACATCTAACATTAGTAGTATCATTATAACATCTATTAAAAATATTACAGTATTATTAGACGATTCGAACATCTAGATAGCTTCTGGTAGTACCTCAAATATGCTAATGGAAATCACTTTCAAATGTTTATCTGGCAGCCTCAGTTAGTGCCCATTAGGGTGGTTGCTAGATCTTGTGGTACATGGGCAGGACCAATCTTGCAGGATATGGGGCTGGTCTGTGGCAGAAGACTGCAAAAGAAGCCTTTAAAGGTTGTTACTGCAGAGTGAATGAAGCATTTACCAAATACGGAGGGCCCAAAATCCTGGAAACTGAACTTTCTCTTGTGTGCAGAGAAGCCTTGGCCATCGACTTATCGATGCCTTCATACATAAGTTCATAGGGTGCATTTACACAGCGTCCCTGTAAGGTACCAGATAGGTCTCTGCCGAAGCTGGGTTGCTTTAAGGATAAACTTGCGGATCACAAATGGTCGAGACTGAATTTATCTACAGCCTAAAAGTAATGGACCATTATTGCTCAAAGTTTTTCACAGGGGGAAACGACTTTTTAAGTACAAAAACATCCATAAAGAATTCTTTGGTCATCCCATGGTCGAGAAACGCATTTGACGGGTTTCCTTCAGTCTGATGGCAAAACGCCCGGCAGGAGAATGTAAAAGTTGTTATGGTACCACGGTAACACTTGACTGTATGGAGTATCAATCTCCATTCCTCAGCTTGATTCTTCTGACCAGCTAAGAGTTGTAAGTGATTGCACTGGGAAAAATTATTCCTAAAGCCAAAAACAAATGAAAAACATTAAGAATATTCAGCCAAAGTGAAGGTATAACATGGAACCAGCTACAGTCACATACACATTGCACACCATTGTAAAAATGCTGCTATACTTTACAAGACAACTTCATTAATTAGATTTTATTGAACAACGTCCGCAGTAGGGCCTGCTGCACACTTCTTTAATGGCCAACTACTCCAGTTGCAGCTGCTCACTTGGGTGAAACCATGCGCATGTTTCAGATTTAGGCTACTTTGGACTACATTGCTACATTACTAATCAAAAGGTGGCCAGGTTTAAATATCGTTATATAGGTAACCGAGATCATGGCAGAGCTGAACATGACAGCTGCATGACCTAGAAGTAACTTGAAGTTTATATTACCAGTAGGGCCTTCTAAGAACTGCTGAAAGGCATCCAACGTCTGTAAATCTGTACATGAGCTTCTACTTATCACCAATCTAAGACTTGCATACCAACTATTAGATTAAACAGGTTATTTATTTGCTAGCTTACCAAGCATCTACCCTACCAACAATTCAAGATACTAATACCTATTTATTGGTTATGTAAGTGATTTGTCTAGAACAAATCTAGCATCTCTACAGAATCTGTCTTAAGCCCAGTTCTTTCCTTTGATTTCTTTCTCTTTTACTTCAGCTGACTGTCCAATGTGTTGCCTGATTGCAGTCTAGATCATCCGGCAGGGTCTCAGTGAGAATTATTGAGGCCAGTCTTTATGGCTGAAGAGAATGCCCGAGTAAAAATTTAATCAATTCTTCTGAATGAACTGCACGCTTTATTGAAGTAGAAATATTTACAAATGGTTTCTTCCACAGCAAAGAATAAGTTTCACTCTGGCTCACTTTGCATTTCAATCAAGTTTGCTTGTAATTCTTCTAGAATGTTGGAAGTAAATTACTCCAGACAGCTGTGGTTTCGAATAAAGTCAGTCTTGCAAGTAATCAAAGCTGAAAGGCTGTAGCATATTTAGCAGGGACCGTTGTTCCAGGGCCCCTCACCAGAGATCACGAGTTCATCCTTGCATAAAATCTAGCCTTTTTCCATCTTTTCCACCACTTCAATGCAGGTCTGTGGAAGTTAAGCTATTCCTGATGGAGTCACTGCTCACAGCAGAAGACTTAAGGAAGCTGATACCTGATTTCGGCTCTTGGCCAAGACCTCTGGAAATTGTCTGATGCAAAGTGGCAGAGAAATTAAAAAATTAAAAATCTCCAAGAAAATTTATTTGAAAACAATTTGATGGCAGTGGTGGTTGCTGTTGTTGTTCACTGTAAAAATGCTTTGCTAGTTACCAAATGTGCATATTTGACTTCAAAAGTTCGGACATGGACTCCAATTGTAAAATGACCCCACCCCATAACAGAGTTTTTTAAATATACCACTCACGGAACGGGCATTGGATCATAAAAATTCAGTAACAGCATACCTGTACTTCTCTACATAGGCCTATTTATATATATTTATAAACACATACATAAATACATATATACATATTCTGTATGTCTGTCCTTGTGGCTGAGTGTCATTCTGTTTGTCTGCTTTTGTGGCTGTGCCTCTTCCTTTGTTTGTTTGCTGTGTTGCGTATTTAATTGTCTGTGTTTGTCCATGCCTACGATTCCTCGCTCAGTCAATGGACCGATGGCATGTCAACAAATGCATTACTTACATACTTACCCGTACCGATTTCTCTGTGGGCAACTGAAAGATTGGGCTGAACCTGTAAACTGAGGTTACATGGTAAAAATCCTACTAGAGACCAGCTGGTTGTAAGATGTACATACCTATATTGGGGTCTCCTGAATATGTCCAAAGTCGTAGTTCTTGTGTCTGCTTTGAGCATGATTGTCTAATATCGATATTGATTCTTCGAGTGGACTTGCCTGACCTGAACACACACAAATGGAGGGGTGCTCATACATTTGGAGAAACCATTTCATCTTTGGAACTACTGATACATCTCTAATATTCTGCTGTTTGATTCTGACGAAAATGAAAAATGACAGCTTGCTCCTGGAAGAGCTCGTCACCTCTAGTTATTGCGTATGAACGCTAATCACCCAAAAAGGATGATGGAATCCAGATCCTAGCTATTTCTCGTTTAACGACACATACTCACCTTCAAGAGCTCTGTTAATGCTGAAACAAATAAGAAGAAATGGCCCATTAGAACACCTCACAGTTCCCAGTTACTCGGTAAACATCCATCTATATTCTGATTTAGACTCGTCAGAATTATGCATGGTTGGTAGACTAATCGAAAACTGACTGAGTTTATGATTGATTGCTAAAGTGACTGACTGGCTGTCTGCGATTGCTAGAGGGACAAATTAACTGAATTAGTTAAGTGACAGACTGATTGGCAGATTAATTGCGTACTGAATAGATGTCGCAGAAGCACAAAACAAAATCAAATATGCAGTGATCTGTAGACATCACTTCTGTTACTGCAATTGCACAAATGCTACATAACACACATACATTACATCATGCACGAAACATTAAAATCCACGATTATTGTACATTAAAATCTAATGAACATTTGGCTAAATTCATGAATTTCTGTCTTAAAATTCAACATAAACGGCATCTAGTGAACGCAGTCACAAAATTCTACACTGAGGATATACACAACGGGATGACGGACCTAAGTAGGTGTTTTTCGGTTTTGTTATCATGATTTATTTTCTGACTTCTGAGAAATTTATTGCCATGGGCATGCACTAGATTATTCAACAGACTAGCAGAACCTGGTTAAATATGCACAGCATCACCATACAGCTTAGTCCTCTAAAATAGTAACAAAAGATCCAAACAAGTCACATTCTACTACAAATTTATCACATCCTAACCAGTGCAACTGTCCCTACAGTTGCGTAAACACTGCCTTCTTATCATTATGCAGTCGCCAACTTTATTGACAGTATCAACCATTGATGACCAAGTGATAAAGATGTGACTTTTTCTTTGTGTCCTGAGGTTCAAACCTAAACATCCCACTAACTTTATAGTTTCACGTTAAACTAAGTAACACACATGTTGTGACTCGTTCAGTTCAGCTACAAGCTTTCCATGGTTGACTTGAATATGAATATTAAGAGGTTAACATGCCAGGCATAAAAAAATTCGAATCAGAGGCATGGCAGTCACTCAGAGGAAGACATCCAGCAGCAAAGGAGGAAAACTAGGTGACAGGCGAGTTAAGAAAATAAAACGTTTTGAGTTGCCACTTGAAGAAAGGTAACCTCAGAAAGGTAACATCTATTGCAAGTCTGTATTAATAATAATAATAATCTGAAAACTTCTATAGTGCCACCGTAATAATGCTCAAGGCATCCGTCGATGGTTGATACTAAGCAAATTCGTTGTGTAAGGTGAGTCCATGGCGAGTCTGGTGAAAAGCCAAGAGGGGAGTCCGAGAAGACCTGGAAACTGCCTAAACAGGACAGGAGCCCAGGAAGAGACGAGATTCTAGTCCAGATCTGAAGGCCAAAACAGACTTTGCAGAGTTAATGTTTGCCGGAAGAGAGTTACAGAGTCTAGGATCGCGTAACCTCTGGGGGGGGGGGTATTGTCCTGAAGATAAGCAGAATCACAAAACAATAGCATAACTGGACAATGGTGACATGGCTTAACAATGAATTGCCAATTTCAACACTGCACTCACTTGAATATGAACCCCAGAAGCAGTGCAGAAAGGCAGTCACTGTGCCTCATAGCATTAGCCGGATGACTAGGTCAGCACCAGATGAAAACAAGCAGTTCATTAACTTGGTACACGAGATCTTAAGACAGCCATACACCAAACGGGTCTAATCAGGCTGAATTGGATCAGGTTAGGTCAGATCAGTTCAATGTACGGGCGCCTTTAATCTGCATAGATCATGTTATGACTAATAAGGGTATAAGATATGTGGGACGCGGTGGTGTAGTGGTATGATCTGTGCCTCGTAAAAGGAGGGTCATGGGTTCGAATCTGCCTCAAGCCACTGCGTAGCGACCTTGGACAAGTTGCTCACCCACAACTGTGTGTGAGAAAGGCAATGGGAAACCACCTCATTCATCTCATCCCCGGGTGGCACAAAGCCAATGGCCCTGCCTTTGGGCTGAGAACTCATCATCAAAATATGAGCTATGAATGACGATAAAACTTCTTCCTGAAGTGCTGTTCCTCACAGGCCGGCTCTGGTTTGTCATCAGATGATGATCTGGTCATTAGGTCTAACTAGCACCTAGTTAGGCCTTAGGCTAGCACTGTAGTAAGGCCTTAGGCTGAAAGTAACGAATATGGACTGACCTGGTACTGGCGTTGAGGCCAACTTCTTCTGCTCTCTCTAATAATTAAAAAAATAAAATAAAATGATGGATGGATGTATGGATTGATGGATGGATTGATGGATGGGTGGATGGATGGATTAAGAACGGATAGGTGGTGGGATGGTAGGATGGATGGCTTACTGATGGACAGAAGGATGGACTGATGGATGGATGGAAGAGTGGATGCATGGACGAATGGGGAGATGGTTGGATTGATGTATGGATGAATGGAAGGACCAATGGGTGGATGGATGAATGAAGATGGATTGACAGATTCAATCATTCAGTCAGAGAATTTATATAGCACCAATTCAAGATATCAATTCAGAGGCAAACCCCGCCCAGCCATGATAAAAGAGAACAGTTTTCAAGTTTTGACAAAGGGTGCACATAGTGTCCATGGCCAGAAGGATACACCGACCCAGAGGAAGGTCACTTCGGACAGAAAACCTAACCACTAAAACGTCACAACACTGCAATGTCGAAATGCACGCTAAAGGAAAAACAAGTTCACTTCAGATCATGATAGATTGATACATGGATTGAGGGTGGATGGATGGATGGATGCACGAAACAATTAAAGAGTTAGCTGGTCATATGATCAGTAAGTAAGCAAGCTAGTGAGTCAGTCAGCCACTCAAAGAAGTTAATGAATTCTTTCTAAATGTCTAAAGAAAAATAATATGATTAATTTTGAATAAAATTTTGCATTTGATTTTTCACTAAAATTAAATGTCACCAGATAAAGGCAAAACATCCAGAAAAGAAAACTAAATACAATCTACTAATAAATTTTTACACAAAAACCCAGAAACAAAACGAAAGCAAGGTTAAAAATGAAACGTCCTACCGTAGGCCATTTCCGGTAGTTTCTTTTGTTTCCGGTTTCGAAACCTCAGTGTTAAAAGGGAGAAAACAATGCCTAGCACGACGAACATAATTCCACCAACAATGCCCGCCACTTTGTCACCAGAAAGACGCGCTCCTTCATCGTTCGGCGGGATCTTATCTGTGCGCCAGAAAACACAAATTTTCCTTTCTAAACTCCATACTCAACATATTATTATTAATATTATTATTATTTCTGCATTTATTAAGTGTCACTATCTAATTATCTAATGATTAAGCATCAACAGATGGCGCTGAGCAATAGTGAGTGAAGGACTTGCTCAAGGTCCCTACACAGTGACTGTCTCAGGAAAGGCTCAAACCCGTACTTTCCGTGCTACAAGCCTAGTGCTCTATCCAGCTGGCTACCGCTACAGATACACACACACGCACACACATGCACGCATACAGCCTTATTATGGCCATTTGTTTAAAATATTTAACAGTGCTGTTTTCCTGTTTGTACTTAATTCAGTGGTTCTACATTCTATTCTGTTACACTACACTGCATTACATTCTAACATGGATGGAAAGTCTCATATTATGTTCTTGTTAGAAGGTTTGTATAAAAATTTCTGATTACAATTACAATTACCAGGGCTTTCTAAATATACACAGCATTCATAGGATTTCTCAGTAAACAGAGTCCTCTGGGCAATAATTGTCACAATGATTTCAAAACAACCACACAACTAAACGAAGACCAAGTGGACATGGCACTCATTCCAAAATATACTGAAGTCACTTTCTATACTAAGCGATGATGAATGTTTTCTGTCATTGCTTCACGTTAATTACCATTGCAAATGGGACTTCTACGTGCGACATACTTAAATGCCAGTCATCGTTGCTAAGGTTGACTAGTTCTGAATTGTTTGGTGTTTATCCTTTTTGTCACCAACTGTAAGCACAATTTCCATTCATCCCTCCCATTCTTCTTTTCCCTTCACCCCTTCCTTTCCAGTTTCATTCCCACCTTCATTCAACTCACTGAGACGTATTTAACACAGGTCCAAACCTAGCCCCCGGCTTCTGCATGAATGATGACCATTTAGGATTCAGTCTGCATGACCAGCAGTACCGCAAGAGTAGAAGAATGAGCTATAATGACTGCCGCCAGCCATTTCCTATGCTATACAAATTCTTGCACATAATTCAAAGTGCATATCATGACGGAATAATGCAGCTGAAAGAACAGTAAGTATACAGCCGGGATTGCAACGGGATTAAATTAAAGGCAACACAGTGAAATATACTAGTAGAGTTGAAAGGAATATTAAATCATCCATCTTACTTTTCACCTTCCAACTTGAAACAGACTTCAAGGCAGTATTAACTGCAAGCACTGATTCACAACAGTGCCATATTTTCTAATTCTTGCTTTCATGTAGCACTGTACTGCTTCTTCAGACTATTGTCTCAAATTACATTTTTCCACAGCTTCACATATCTGTTATTTTTGTTGCAAGATTCAATTTATGCAAAATTATAACTGCATACAGTACACTATATTACTTTTCATGTCAACATGCATATATGTATGTATGTTATGGCTTGCAGGCTGCATGCTGCCACCCACAAATTAATGCAGCCCGCAAATCCCCCACGTTATTTTCAAAGAAATTTGGCCTGATGCAGCTTCTGCAATATCTTTTTTGCATAGTACAATGTTTTACATACTTGCAAACATATACAAAGGTCTACTCCACCAATTAAGATTACCTCTTTCTAGCATAAAGTCTATTAATTGACCTACAGAATTATAATCGTAATTTTAAGTTTGAGATTTCTACAGCGCCCAACTAAGGCTAAGTGGCTTATTCACAGGCACTCAGTCAAAACAAAATCGATAGGCAGGAAGGGTTCAGTTCCAGGTCAAGATCCAAGTCAGGCAGGCAGACAGTCAGACGGCTATGGTGGATGGTGTTTGGAATTTAACTGGAAAGTGAGAAAAGGGGAAAAGGAAAAATCAGGATAAGATTTGTGGAAGAGGACTGTTTTTGATATTATAACATTGCAAAACAGGAATATAAAGGCACACAATTCAAGAATTTCTACACGTGGTTTTAGGTTCCATACAAAAAGAAACTACAGTTAAATGCAATAAGGTTACTGATGGAAAATTTTGATTAACTATACACAGCATAAACTGAAATTGCCAAGACAGCTCTTAAACCTCAACCCAAGTTTTAAATTTTAAAAAATCATCGAATCAAATAAAATCTCTTGAGATAACAGCAAAGTTCGCAGCACCTACCAGGTGTCACTATTATGACAGGGGCACTTGGAGAGCTGAACGACTGACCAGCGCTAAGAATTCTAAACTGATATGTGGCTGCCGCAGGTAACGTCTTCTTCCACTGGTACTCCGTCGCACTCCCTGGAATCTTTTCCGTCAGTGGAATCCAGTCGCCAACCAGCTGGTACTCGATGACATAGTATTCGACAGGCACTGGTGAATGTCGCGGCCGATGCCACCGCAGCACAAGTCCACCCGGTTGTTGGGTTACAGTTAAGTTGGTAGGCGGTGCTGGATGCAAGACACCTGAAAATTCAGAGATATCACCATAGTGCAATGGGGACTGTGTTGACAAAACCCTGACAGAAAACCACAAAACTGGGTAGCCTCCCATATTTTAAAGCTGGATGCAGAAAACATTAAATAGTGCCATACTTTTAAGATCTGTGTGATAGCCATGCTTCAGCACATTTGAGATTAATAAAATTTGCCAGAAAATATCCAAATACATACACATGTACATACATACATACATACATAAATACATACATACATACACATATATAAATACATATTATTCCTTTTCCTAGGAGTTGCACCATCAAGTGACAAATCCAAAAACCTGGGGCATTTAGCCAGTGCCTAGCAAGACTTGTTTACATCTCTTCTCGTATATGAAATCACACCGCACGGTTTACTGAGACAATAACGCGTAACAGCTTGCCTAAGGTAATTACACAGCATCTGCCAAACCGACTGACACCCTCCACACAAACTCACAATCATCTGACGGCAAGACAAGCATCAATAATTATTAGGATACCTGTATCATCAGGGCTCAGTTTTCTTGCCAAGTGGGCCACTTCGTTACACATAAAATCAGATGCATCGAGTGAAACGAAAAACGCTGTCAAGTCATTACATGTGGAATACTGGAAATGACAACGGTTTCTAGACCTTAGTAGGATAAAGACAACAGCAACAGTACAGGCAGAGAAACCTCCTTCGATAAACGTTGCATTGCACAGCTTACAACAAATTGCCAATTATGCCACGACACGCTGGGATTCAGTTCTCAGAAGCAGCACTGTTATGCATATGCACTTCCACATGATGAGCATGTCTTCAGTTTCTTTGGATCAGCTGCCGACACCTGCAACTGCGGTGTGTCTTTCCAATTCATCACTGGACAGCAACATACATCTGCAGAGGATTGCGCTTCAGATCAGAGGATTGCGCTTCAGATCAGAGCAGTCAATGTCCAGATCAGTGACGGTAAGGACCTGCTCGTGACCATCGCTCACCTCTGCCATTTTTTGCTGCGGCCAACTATTCCGAAAGGAGGTTTGACACTAATGAAATCTGTCACAGCCTATAAGGCTAACACTGAAATGGAAGCTGTCGCCAAAGACTGGACAGTCTCGGTGCACAGCGTATAGGAAATAACAAAGGTTGCTAGACTGGACAATCCAACTTTAATTTGTTTCAGCACCCGTTGCTTCTCTGTATCCTTCTTCGGCAAGCTGTTAACACAAGTGTACCTATCAGATGAACGCAATGGGGACAGATTTGAAAAGCAGATCTTGTTAAGCAAGTGACAGAACAACAATGCAAAAGTACAATAGTGTGTACATCATCATTATCAAGTTCCTTTGTCTTTCCACAGACCTACACAACATTCTTTTTTCAGCTCATCCAACTGTTTAGTTTACCTTTTTCTCCCATCAATCAGTCTTCAACGCATCTTTCTTCCGGTCAGTTTCACTTTTTGTACTAGTTTTCTTCAGGCTTTTCTTGGGGCTTTTGTTTTGTGTCAGCTGTTGTCTTGAGTTTTGTGTTATCTGTTATCTAGATAGTTTGTGCCATAGAAGTTGTTTGATTAGTTTAGGCCCTATTTAATGATGACGGATACACTGAATCAAAATGATGTTCACAATAATAAAGATGACCGTCAGCTGTTGATAAACTGTCTCAGGTATTATCTTTACTGCTCTCACTGCCTTATTATCGTGTAACATAATTTTGCAGTTAAATAATACTGATAACACAAAACAAAAAAAATGGTATGTAAGTATTTTCAGTTATTTTATTTATTTCACCACAAAGATGATGCACCACTTAAATGGCTGACACCAATTACTTCAATGCATATAACACCTCTTTCTTATTAAATACTAATCTTATAGGTGATTACAGCCACAAGCTAACAATGATAAAGCCTCATTCCTGTTCTCCACATCATCACTGTCATCGTCAACAGTATCAGCATCACCACCACCACCACCACCACCATCAATTCCTGGCACCAGCCGTTTGGCATCAATGGGTGCAAATGAATGACCTCAATTCCTTTCAGTTATGCATCAATTCCAATGGTTTTTTCATAATTAGTCCGAGTCTTGTCAAGTCCTTATTTATATACTGTCCGAACAGAATAGCTCAGTCTTCCTTTACTTCACTTTCCTTTGAATCTTGTATGCAGTACTTTGTTTGAGCTCTGGGCATCAGGTATTCTTTCAACAAGACCGCCGGAGTCTTCAGTTTATGACTTCATTTAGCAGAATTGTTTTTATATCCACAGGCTGTCTTATTTCTTTCTTCATTTTGAATTCTTTGTAGTCTTGACGTTACTGCAATTTTCCTTACCCGACCCATTTCTACTGTAAGGATTCTTTTCTCATTTATACCGAAAGATGCATTGTATCATCATTGTATCATTAGTATCAACATTTTTTACTGAAGTTTTTACAACATCTTTTTCCAAAATGCTTGTGACTTTCATCAAATTCTCTCTGTATGTCCTTGTCACTATTGCCATCACGAGATGTCAGTTTTCCTACATTAGAAGAATTGGTCTGCTGAATAGTTTCTCCTTGGGTGTTTGTAATCGTAATTGTAAACTCAACATTACTACAGCACCCAATGAAAGCTAAGTTGCAGGAACCAGCTTATTCACAGGCACCCAGTAAAAAATGTTGATACTAACTGGCGTCACTGACCTTTTCGATAGCACACAACTGATAAGAAATTGCAGAACCTAACTTAAATGATCAGCCATTCAGAAACGTCAGAATAAGATCTCTCAGTATTGGATCTCGACAATTGGATCTTGTGACCTGACCTTATCTGTCTATCGATTTTGTTTTAGGGCCTGCAATTAAGCTGGTTCCTGTGACTTAGCTTTCTCGGGAGCTGAAGAAATCATAAGATTACAATTACACTTACTGGAAAAAGACACAAACAGGGTTGATTAGAACAAGGTTCAAATGCTAATCTAGCAACTGCTTTTGCACCAGCATTCATTTACACTGGGAATCAGTTACCTGAGGCTAATTTTAACATGAACAATGAGACATTTGTCCAGAAGAACCTCGCTAAAGCCCAACAGCCACCCAAAAGCCCAGCATGACACTATGCTCGTAAATCCACTGGCTGGAATTAGTTTCTGACTCAGAACATTCCATCATGTTGCAGAGCTGGCAATATGAAACGTGTGCAGTCAGCCAGAAGAACACCTCAATTTGGGGGCAGTTGCTTAATGAGGATGAAGAACTAGGCGGCCCGTCCGTCCCGGTCGTTTTATGCCGGATAAATAACGGTATGCGTTTCATGTGCCATGTACCATGTTTACCGTCATTATTAATAACCAGTGCTTCGGCATTTTGTGCACAAGTGACTGCTGAGGTAACTGTTGTTATCCTGTTCTCATCAGTATACAAAGGACCTATTCTGCTGTGCAGGACTTCTAAAGATAGGCCCAGATTCCAGGTCTCAATCAAAATCTCCAATATTCCTGACTCTGGTGGTTTTAGGGGGTCTGCAAAGGGTGAATGCCCCTCTTAACTGGACTGAAGCACAGATAGGGGCCTACTAACCCCCGTAATTCACTGGCAACTTCAAATTCTGTATCTGCACATGACTGATCCACATCTGCTCAAGTCACATTTTCTTCCAATTTGGTACAGAGTGGAAACAATAAGCAGGATATCTTCACAGAGTAAAATAATGGCAGAGAGAAGTAGAAGTAGTCTGATTCAACAAAGCTCATACATTATATGAGAATACATGGAATACAATACGACTACGACTACGATGCAGATTTACAAAGAAATGCAGAATACAAAATGTATCATATTTGCCAATAAAAAAATCAATTTTCACATTGGTAATAAATTGAACTTTGACGGCAGAGGGCCACAGAGGTTACCTGTCCTAGCATAAACAAAATAACCAGTGCACGCTTGATCTGCTCAATAGCCTCAACAGAGTACACTCGGAGTAAACTCCAACCACGCTTGAAGCAAACATGGAACAGCACTCTAATCTAATCTAGTCTGAACCCAAAAGCTACAAATTCACCAAACAAATAATAGCTTGGCACATGAATCCATTCATAAAAAGGAAACAGTGAACAGGAAAATGGAAATAGCAACAGAAAACATTGCAGCTGACAAAAAAAAACGAACAGCAAAATACAGTTTTAAAAAATTAACTGAATTTTGCGCCAAGAACTTAAGCTTCAAAAGATTGGTAAGAATCGATTACTAGAATAGTAAACTTTATTAAAATAAGATTCACTAAAATAAGAAAAAATCTTAAAAGCAACCAAACGAACAACGTACAAGATTTAAATAAGAAGTTTCATTGACACATCAGAATATGACAAACAATAAAAAAGTAAACTGAATTAGAAATTGCAAGAAATTGAGACATTCATTGAAGCGAGTCTTGTATGCTGCCGAAACTTATTATCCTACCAAGCAAAATAAAAGAGACTCAATACAAAACTTTTGTACGAACCAAAGAGGTCAATCATACGCATGTTTCCACAGTCAATTCGTGTGTTTTTCTGCCTAAGAACATACACCGTACACCAACCTGTGACTGAAGAGGCTCGGATCGTATGTTTAGTGAATGCCTCCACCAGAGTGGACCGACTGTTATAACCTGATGAAATTGTCTCAGCTGCTCAACAAAAACAACTGTAATTTTACAACCTTGGACAATTTCTACTACGTCTAAAGTTGCAAGATACTTCTACAGCTGAACAAAAGAACAATTATATGCAAACTGTTTGAAGGAAAATAACATAGTCCTAAGAGGCATAAAGGTTTATGGCTTGAAAGACCTTGCAACTAAAGTAATTTAATATAAAGGTGACAATTTATATAGCATCGTCAGTAGCAAGCTACTTCTAGGATGCTTTACAATGTCAATTGTTAGCACAAGTACTAAGAGTTACATAATAGATAGAATTTTAATTCTTTTTTGAAAGCATGAACACTTCTCCTGAAAATGCAGCCAGAAGGCTATTCCATGTAGCAGGTCAGCAACCTTAAGGCCCAATCACCAAGTATTTTAGTCTTATACACTGGCATAGTTTGCAATTCATAGTTTTGACAATGGAAGCAAAGCACTTACAGCAAATGATTTCAAAATCAGCAATACAAAGATATTAAATATAAAGCTGGTGTAAACAATAAAACAACATTTTAATTTAACAAGTCAACTGCTAGATAAATATTCAGTAGTTTATAGTAGTCTTCTAAAGATACAGCGATATTTGGGACCCTACTTTGGCTGTTTACTAACCACATACTTCTCTGCTTGTAAGTAGCCTTAAAAATTTCCCAAATGAGCAATTCATCACTAAGTTACATTGCCTATTGGCAAACTGATCCAGTATCTTTTCTCGAGCAGTAACTGCCTCGTAGATGCTTTCTTGACTCCATAAACTCTCATTACAGCGCAACTGCGAACATTCCTAATCTTTTCAAAGTTTTGTCTCCAACTGGCAGACCTCACTCTTACCATTCTACAGTCGCCCTCTAGAGACATGTTCCCAGAGAAAAAACCAAGCAAAGGTGGCACAGTAGGCATACACCTACCTCTGACACCCTTATTCATAACATTGCCCAAGACAGTCATTCTAACAACAGCCAATAAAGAAACATACGCAAAGCACAAGCTGTGTCGTAATTTCGAGTTAGCGCTCGGCTACTGAAGACAACGCAGCCTCCACTGAGTGGCAAGATGCTTTAAACCCAAAAGAGTAGTAGAAGGCATAACATATACCATCGTTCTCACAACATACAAAGCAAGCTTGACTGGCATCAAATTAGTATTTTATAAGAGTTAAAATGGTAAATTACTTATCATTTATTTTATTGTTGTGGAATGCTTTATTGTTTTTACACAACACCACTACCTAATGAAAAGCTGCTAAGCAAAGGGTGTAAAGAACTTCTTCAACTTTCCTATATAGTGACCAGCTTGATGGAGGTTCCAAGCTGCATACCCAAAATTACAGGGCAAGTGTTCAATTTTTCACAAGCGTAAGCAATGTTTCAAACTGTCAGTTTCTCAAAAACAACTATAACACTTAAATTTATGCACAGTAAAACTGATTTCAACTTTAATTTATGCACAATAAAACTGATTTCAAAGAAAACAGAAGTTTATCAACTATATGGTAGATAGGAAAATCTAAGCTTACCGGTAATTAAAGGGCATATGCCTTTTGGAACAACTGCCGAAGTTGACACAAGCATATGTGTCGTAAATTCATCCCTTTCTGGTGTATGCATTGATTTTGTGTTGAAACCAATTAATTTCTAATGGAATAAAGAGCCTAACAGAGTATTTTCACTCAAATCTCAAGATTTTTACAGTGCCCAAAGAAAGCTAATTTGTGGGAACCAGCTATTTTACGGTGCTCAGTCAAAACAAAATCGATAGGCAGGAAGGATTCAGTTCCAGGTCAAGATCCTACAATCAGGCAGGCAGACAGCCAGACGTCTACACTGAATGGTATTTGGAATGGGAGCAGAAAGAAAGGGAAGAGGAAGAAGAGGATTTGTGGAAGAGGAGTGTTTTCAGCTATGAGCAAAGGACCTATGCAGAAATTGCAAGGGGTGAAATATTGGTGAGTTCGTACGACGGGTCAGACAATTGTCATAATTCTGGCAGGAGTTTATTCCAGAGGGGAAGTTATACATTGCCAAAAATTTCATGACTGACAGACATTAAAATTATTCAACCCATTCTAGAAATATGGTCATATGATTATTTGTATCATTCTCCATCTCACAGAAGACATCTGCATTTTTCCTCCAAAGGCAGCAACTCATATGCACTGGTCTCCTTATCACATCAACGAGCAAACAAGGGAACCATAAGAGACAACTCATTTCCACTTATTTCCCTCTGCTGACTTTGTAATACGGGGATAATAACAGAGATATAGGTTGTTATGAATCACTTTTACAAAGATACAGGTCTGTATAACCTATTCAGAAGAAATTACAACCCATTGGTCGGTTAAAATAGGCTTGTGAAAGCAAATTACTGAAAACAACAGAATTTGGTCTAATTAACTCTGGACTGATTGTTAAATCCAGGTCAGAGATATTATGCCATATGTAATGACCATATTATGGAAAATAAATGGCAGAGTATCAATTAGGATTTCAAACACACAGTGAAGAGCTGAAGCAATAATGAACTGTTTTTCACCGGTGCATTACTGAGCAGGTAATAATAAAGGGTATTTGCATTACTGTCTCTCAAAAGTCCTGTAGACTGGCATCTACACAGCATAATGCATGACACAGAATGCAAGAACTGACCTACCATGAGCTGTACTGTGGCTGATCACTGCCAATACAATTTGCCTTTCACTTCTGTTTCTAGGGCTCACTTTCAAGTAAGACAATTGAAACTGACAATTTGTCATTTAACCATTTGAATCAAGACAGAAATGTTGTCTGGACTGCTGTAGTGTTTGCTTAAAATAATCTTAAATGCCAGGAACACAGCTCTGATGAGTGAGGCATACAATAAATGAACGACTGCGTAACCAACCCTAAGTAAATTTGCATCATCTTGAAATGGGAATCAGATCCACAAATCAAATACCAGTACCCATCCAAGTACATACACCATTGGAACAAATGAAATTTAAAAACACAGTCTCAATCAACAGAAGTGGGATTATGGTTATGATTAGTATTTCCAGCTGCAGAATATGCTCTTAGATCATAACTCTGCAAGATTCTAAAGAGAAACCACAGCTACAGAAATGTCCATTTACAATGCAATAGACATGTGTATATATATATATATATATATATATATATATATATATATATATATATATATATATATATATATATGCATATACAATGGGTTCTTGAGAAATTGACTTAGCCATGAATTGGCACAGGAAGAGAAATTGACTTAGCCATGAATTGGCATAGGAAGAGATCCAAGGATCTTCTGAGATTAAGGCTTCAAAACAAACATGAATGCTGCTGAGGCGGAGGAAACAGGAGCACACAGGATGCTGCATTAGATTCAATAAACTCGAGAATCATGAACTTGTGTCTTCTGTTGACAGGAAGTCACTCTCGCCTCCAGATATCACTGCAAGCCGACGACGACGACGCTACTGATGCAAGCTTCTCATAACAGGGTTCCAGCTGAGTTAAGCTGACACTTTCTGCATCTCACATGATATGTTTCAGGATTAATTTCCATAATATTAATAACACTTCTTCGTACCAAATGAAAGGTTTCAACCCTTCTACTAATAAACTATTCAGTCAGCCTGTCAGCCAGCCAGCCAGCCAGCCAGCCAAGGCAGCCAATAAACATTTTAAGAAATATGATGACAATGATAAAGATGATAACCACAACAGATAATGGCTGGCAAACTACCACCAGCCAGTCAGGCATTCAACCATTCTACCATGTGACACAATGACAAAGAATAGTTGCACTGGTTGCAACGTCACATTACAACAACATTGCTATATAAATCAAATTGTTGTCAAGATGATTTCTGTGGCTACCGTTAGTTGTAGCAACGACTTCTCGGCTGAAGTGAAATTTGCCCGAGTGATTGGAAAGCACCTTGAATCTGTAGGACGTTTTAGGCAGGAGGTTGTAAACGGTTGCTGACGTTGCGTTGTCTGGGATGGCAGTGAATCTCTGCCACTCGTCGCTCGCTCTCGAATGCAGCACCTGACACCTATAGCAGTTAAGGAAGCAGTGAGACCTCATTAGGCAGGTGAGCTCTGGTTTCAAACGCAATCAGCACTACACCTGTGGCTTCTGGCTGGCCGCCGCCCGCCACTGACTCTTCATCACCTGAAGACGTCATTTATGGAAACAGCGGGTAATAAGTGATAGCAGATAAGTAAAGCTGGAATCAATGGGATCTAAATACTGTAGTATATGATCCATAGCTGAAACAAATTCTGTGATGATTTCAGCTCAAATGTTGCACTGATTAAACGTAAATCTAAATGTACACGGTTTCATCGAGTGACCGTATGGCCCCGACCCTGCTCATTTTGCAATGAACTTATCGGGTGAGATCCCGTTTGAGTAGGTACCGCACTATTTAAGGTCCCTATGCACGGATTAGGATGCAGACCAGCTTATCCAGTTATGAACTGTTTAACACACTTTTGAGTTTTGAAACCACTAGAAGAGGTGAACATTTTGGGAACATAATATGATGTTCTACCTGATAATATATGTAAGTGATTGCAATAGATATAGTAAGTCAGTAACAAGCAATTTTTAGAAAAACTAATAGGTGAACTTTTTTGGGTGAACAGGATAAGATTTGGACACACTTTCTCTGCTGGTCTCTCTGTCACTTACATCTCACCCTGATATGCCTAATAATAAATGGATTGCTACTATGAATTTAAATCAAAGAATTTTACAGTGCCGCTACTGACTGTTGTCTTGCATGTGGCTGCAGTCAGCAAGTAACTGTAAAGAACTCTAGAATTAGCTAGCTACTTACAGTGCTATACAAATTGTCATAATAACATTACAATACATTATAACTGTGGTTTTACTTCAGGGCATTTGGACACCTTGTGTAATAAAACAGCTCCATGGAAGTCTTTAGGAAAGAACAGGTTTTGTGTAATTCAATCTGTGTCAGCAATGCCCCAGTCCAGCAATTTTTTTAGTTAAAATCCAATCACTCATGTCTTTCGTCTAAACACCGTTTTATAGAAGCAACCTCTTCTAATTCTACGTTGTCTCTTGGACTGGATTTTGAAAAGGCTGAAAGCATAGCCACAGATATACTGACACAGACATGCAAGACAGAGAGATTAAGACAGAGAGGCAGAGAGAGTGAGAGAATACAGGCAGATGGATAGAAATCTGAGTACGACAGAGACAAAGATTTACCAAAGTTCATATTTATAATGCTGTGAATCATTGACGTAAGGAGGTAGCCAAGAAACTTTTGCGCTGTTGGATGTAGTCTCAACGCTGATGTTGTGAGGATGTTCTTCAAGTGCAGCTGAAAAACCAGAACAGACCTCTAGTGACTGGACAGCTATTCCTATCAGTGCCACTCTGCACATCAACGTTTCATTATCGTTACCTTTAAAACATCAACGACACAATTTTTACCTCTGAGGTCATGAATAAAATCCTAGTGCATCACGTAAAATTTACAATTCATTGCTGAGTCAGATAAATGTTGTTCCAATTCTGAGTGGCTGTCTTTCAACCTTCAGTCAGTCAAAGATCAAAGTTCAAACAGCACCCTTCATAGGATCCATAGCTAGCCTGCACTGTGCCACTGACGGCAACTGGTGACCGGCTATGGGCCCAGTCCGGGTCAAATGAACATGGTTGTGAGGGAAAGATTTTTTGCTCAGTAATGACTTTGAGGACAATTACTGAAAGAGTTACTGAGTACATGACCATTTTTCTTATACTGTACCGCACATAAACACTCAAACAGCTAACGAACTGGCTACGTAGTTCCAGTCTACTATAACTGGGCCCTCTGATAGGCAAATTCTGCAAGTTTCATTCAAGAACATCTGCCCTTCTTGTTGTTCATAATGACAGCGGCTTGGTTTTGGTCCGCCATCACTGAAGCCTTCGGCGTTAGACACTGGTGTGATTGAAGTCATTAGGTAAGAATAATAAATGGTGCTAGTTTGAAAGAAATATCGGATCAATCAATGTATCTCCAAATCTAGGGGTGTCAGTAATTCTTAATTCCTTCATTATGTTCACCTCAGCTTGGACCTCACATCTCTTTACAAGTGAATTCAGTGTAGCAGTGACACAGAAAAGCAAGACTTTCCACCCTGACAGGGTTTTGAACCATTGACCACAGGGCAGGCAGAGCACCATGCCAATCACAAGACTTCTGAGCCACATTAATGCAAGAATCTGAACCTCAGCACACATAGATTTATGGCTGTCAGAGAAATTAGTATAAACTGTATGCTCATTTCGCATGGGTTTAAAGAATTGACTGCTGCATAAAAATAAAGCCATTCTGCATAAAAGCAAGGCCAAGCAGTATAACAATCAGACCATGAAGCACACCCTAAAGCTAAAGCTGATCTACAGAAAAAACAAGGCAAAACTTCATAAATATTAGGCCACACAACACAAACTTAATGTAAAGCGTTTCTGCCTGAACGTAAACACATTCTGAATAACTACACGGCTATCTTGCATAAATATTAGATTATTCCGAACAGCGTGTAAGCACTTCTGAACAAATACCTGGCCAATCTGCCCAGAGATAGGACTGTTTTGCAGAGATATTATTCTACGATGAATAAATGGAATGCCAATCAATGTGTGTTACAGATTTGTTTGACATGCTGTGAGAAAAAAGCACTGGGCTGACTTCCATTATAGTTCATTCCCCTTTTCTAGAGATCAGACAACAAACAGACAGGGTCTAACAATAGCAGCCGTGGCCTCTCATGAAACACAACAGTTCATTTCAATCCATTGTAATTAGCTATTATTGATCAGTGTTTTTCCTGCACCAAATTTAGTTTCCTTTATCTATCCTGTATCTTCTATCTGACCGGCGCAATAGCCTAGTGGCTAGCACGCAGCACTGTCAAGTCCGGGGTCAGCAATTCTATTCCATCCAGGGCAGAAAGATATTGCAGAATTATGTTCTGGCAAACCTGAACACTCGGTGAATTCATGTATTAGTAAACTGGCACTCAAGCTAATGTGCATTCCAGTGAACTTCCACTCCATCGAACTTGCACTCTGGTGAACTCACCCATAACTGAGACAATCAGTTCACTATACGTGATGGGAATTAAGAAAGCGAGGAAGGAAAAGGACTGGCGGCCACCACTCATTCTGAAATGCAGGAGACCATAAATTTAAAGTTGCCAATAATTCAAGCATACACACCCACATTGCTGCCGCAAAGTTGGCTGAAGGTTCATCTTCTGTCTTAAGTCATTTGACTGTTAAATTTCAATATGCGTGTAGTGCTCCTTTCTTCTGCCTCAGTGATATCATGGCACTAGATAAAGAAGTCTGATTCCCATCAGTCTAATTACCCTACTATCTAGTTACTTAACTACCTATCATTATTATTGTCTTCTTAATAATAAACAATCTTATTGTTTCAGCTAACCTTCTTCAATATAATTTTATCTCTTCTCTTCTTTTGCACTTTGCCCTCCTTCTGCCTTAATATAGCACTCGTAAACAAATAGTATTAAATATAAAATATTGTTCCTCATCGGTTGATCCACTTAATCTCAGGATCAACTGAAGTTCTGTCACAACAAAGATGACACACGTAAACAAACTCATTACTTACTCTGTACAAGCAGCAGTGCAGCAGTGATGATTGTAGTGACAGCATTTCTAGCAATGCATTCATACGTTCCCTGCTCTGCTGCGCTCAACTGCACGATTGTCAAGTTCCCTCCGTCTTGCAACGTTTTAGTCTTCGGAGGAAACCGTCCGTTCACCTGAACAAAAAGATAAATAATCATCTAAACAGAAGAGTACAGCGAAATTTAAACCCACACAATCTGACAGCAGTTATAATAGCAGTTTAATAGCAGTTTAACCAGCAGTTTAATAGCAGTTTAACCAGCAGTTTAATAGCAGTTTAACTAGCAGTTTAACCAGCAGTTTAATAGCAGTTTTGTGTTGTCAGGTTGGATGTACCTCCGATGAGTTACTCTTGAAGTGGCGCTACACAAATTCATAATTACACTTACAATTACAAGTACATACACATAGAACATGAACTGTAAGAACTGTTAACTTCCTGGACAGCTAAATCGGTGGTTCAGTGGATTGAGAGACCGATCATCCGATTCAAAGAAGAAAGTATTGATCAGTCAAATAATTCATTGACTGATCAATCAATCGATTGATTTTCTGCGAACATAAGACGCCAGTGCAACTTAATCCTTCTAAGATGCAGTTACGAAGTAACACGCGCTCAAACCATTCAATGTGATTTTCTTCGTAAGTCTGGCAAAGCAGGCTGAAGCTGCAGCTCCCAAGGAAAATCCCTGGGGACTAGGAATGGAGATTTTTGTAAGAATTTTACTTCTGTAAAAAATCTCTACTGACACTAACCCCCTTCAAATAACAAAGCTAAATAGTTTCGAAGCAGATGGCAGGTATAATGGTTTCCACGCAGATGGCAGTTATAATGGTTTCCATGCAGATGGCAGTTATAATGGTTTCCATGCAGATGGCAGTTATAATGGTTTCCATGCAGATGGCAGTTATAATGGTCTCCATGCAGATGGCAATTATAATGGTCTCCACGCAGATGGCAGTTATAATGGTTTCCATGCAGATGGCAGTTATAATGGTTTCCACACAGATGGCAGTTATAATGGTTTCCACGCAGATGGCAGTTATAATGGTCTCCAGGCAGAGGGCAGTTATAACGGTTTCCACGCAGATGGCAGTTATAATGGTTTCCACGCAGATGGCAGTTATAATGGTTTCCACGCAGATGGCAGTTATAACGGTTTCCACGCAGATGGCAGTTATAACGGTTTCCACGCAGATGGCAGTTATAATGGTTTCCACGCAGATGGCAGTTATAATGGTTTCCACGCAGATGGCAGTTATAATGGTTTCCATGCAGAGGGCAGTTATAATGGTTTCCATGCAGATGGCAGTGTTACACTGAGGCAGACCCAGAAGCAATAACCTTTTCCTTTATACCCATCAACTGCACTGAAATGCCAACCTGACTGGCAAGAATGCAAGAATGAATTGCAAAACCAGTCCACAGCTGGAGAATAATAAACCTCTATCGAGGTTTCTTGAGTTACGGTAGTTAATTAACACGAAATACATTTACAGCAAACTAATGCAAAATTTGGGCAGTGCAGCCGAGAGAGAACATAGGCCCAAATACAAATAGTTCACTGTAATAAACAGCTTCTTATTTAGAAGTAATGAGGCCCTGAGTGGCTGAGACAGTATTCTACTTTAGTCTCACGACTCCCAAAGTGTCACTGCAATAAAGCATGGGGCATCGGTAAATAGCACATCTGCAACCCAGTCAATGCTACGGGGTCAATCTGAAACGGAAGCCTACAGTCACACACTTAGACTGTATGATTAGGTTTTTCAAAGACTACACTGACTGTCTGATAGTATGCCTCACTGTCTGGCTACAGGTAACAATGATTGTCTGGCTGGATGCCCTACTCTTCGACTGTATTCCACACAATTAGACAGTTAGTGTTGCACATATCCAGTCATTGTGACTGGCCATATGCAACATTAACTGTCTGGCTGTATGTCATGCTGACTGTTGGGCTATATACCGCACTTAAGTGTCTAGTTAGTAGGCTACACTGGCTGTGCGGTTTTTAAGCCCCACAAACTGTCTGGCTGTATGCCACTCTAAGTACCTGGCTTCCATGCTACACCAACTGTTTATTACTGCCAGATACAATCTCCATTTCTGCCAACCAGGAATGCCCAAGATCCTTGAGGCCGAGACCAAGACGAGATCCGAGTTGCCCCACCCCTCTAGACCAAGACGTTCACCTAGCAACCTGAGACGAGACTAAGATCTTATTATAATTGTAATTGTCATCACAACAATTTATACAGCATCGTCAGTGGCAACTTACTTCAAGGGTGAGATTCAATGTCAAATGTCCGGGCAGACAGGAGCCCAACACTGTTTTATACACACTCATTTATAGTGGTCTATGTTCACAAAATGTTTAAAAAAGCTCATTATTGGAGTTATATGAAGTATCATAAAAAACTATGCCTGATCAAAGTCAAAGATTAGCATTAGGATTAGTAAATCATCAGAGCGAACACATTATTATGTACAACATGTCATTATGGCTAGCAAATCATCACTTATGATTCACAACCATCATTGTTTGCACATCATTATGATTAGCAAGTAGGGCCGGCCAATTAATATGAGAAAATCATAATGGTTTGCTAATCATCAAGATTAGTAATAGTTGGATGATAATTGACATTGCAGACAGCAACTAATGGCATGCCAGATATTGGTCATCAATTATCTGCACACAGAAGAACTCATAAAGGCAATTCATGTGAGCAGAAAGTGAAAAAAGATGCATGTATACAACAACAACAACAACAACAACAACAACAACAACAACAACAACAACAACAACAACAACTATAGTCTTACATGTTTCATAAAAAGAGTGTCTCCGTAATTGTCAGCTTTAACCAGTCTGCTTAACTGAGCTTCTCAAGCTAGGTGACGAATTCCATCTGACCAATAGCTCCGAGGATTGGAAATCAGTAAAGTACAATGGAAAAGAACTTTGCCTTCCTTGGTGGAAGCAACTGCTGAAATCCATGATTTCTCTCAAAGGCTATCCTTAAAATGCCAGCCCAGCAGGTATAAAGTCCTGTGAAGCTTGCTTCTGATTCACCAAATTTAATCAAGGTCTCAAGATCTTAGCCGCAAATCTGTTGATTGTACCCGGGTACAAAGTTATAAAACAGAAATTCCTTTTATTCCGAGGCACTGTACACTGCTTTGTGGTCACGCTCTACCTCATTCCACAGGTGTTAAAAACAGCACCAGTGTAGTCCTACAACTTAATGAGAACGAACGATCACTGACTTTGAAAGTCTTCTCTTTTTCAGTTGACTAGAAATAAATTCAGGGGATGTTAAACACAACCCACCCTAACAGCTCCTCTCCCATTCTCTATCTCGTCTTCTGGCAACCGGACTTGGTTCTTGACATGGCACCTTTGGACAACCCCATTGACTTGATGCAGCGCTCATTAATAAGCTGGTGTCCTGCATTTAGCTTTTAAGCAGCGCTTTAGAAACTTAAAGTTTACAATTATGATTACATTATAAGCATGTACTGTGATAAAACCATGTGCAAAATTTCTTGCAAGACAACCTCAGAATCTGAAAAACTCAAGATTGGTGAGATTCCTCCGATGCAGCATATTCTGAAAATTTTCAGATTATGCAATTTATTTTGAAATTCTTCAGATGTAAACCTATCTGGCCATACTCTCTAACTGATTTCCACACTGTTAGACAGTAAGTGTTGCATATATCCAGTAACTGTGACTGGCTATATGCAACATTACTAGACTGGCTGTATGTCACTCTGACTGTATGCAAAGACAGAAAAACAAGGAATTCCTTTCAAAGACAACCCAAAGAACTGGACTGCACACCGAATGCGTCTATCATATTTAAAAAACCGCAGACAACTCGATCTTGATCATGTCTGATTATCTGTCAAATTCACAAATTACTGGACACAAAGAAACTTCTCAAGGCACAGATACATGCACGTGGAAGAGATTTATGAGCACGGACTGGTGCCTTGCAGGATCGCTGAAAGGAAAACCAAAGCAGGTCACGACACTTCAAATTCCAATCAACGTCCATGTTACGTGAATACGATGTTGTGACAAATGTGTAAGTGCATAGAAACAAGCACACTAAAACACAGACTAAAACACACACACACACACAAGCACACACACATGTGCTTGCAGATATGGACAAATCCTCTTATTGAATCCAGACATAGCAAAATAAAAACTGTAACACAGATCTATTGAAGCAGGAATGCAATTTGTAATCTGTTTAAGATGCGAAGTCACTACTAACATGGTAGAAATAACAATACTTTCTACTAAAATTATTTCATGGATGACGTTTCTCCATCTACCATACAGCTGAGTTATAGCAGACACATACACTGCTGAACATAAGTTAGTTCTCACTAAAAGTTAAATTGATCAAACAAACATCAAAAATATCTAGCCACCGCTGATTTTAGAGGCAAACAAGCTACAGTTAGCATAGCAGCTTGCTCGTATTTATCCACTGTGACATTTACATAGCACTCTTCAGAACTCCTCAGAAGCACTGCTTATGTGCTTTTATGCTAGTTTATATACAGATACTTAACAAGGTTCCTTCTAACTACCGTAATGTTCTCTAACTGCCATAACACCATTTGCTCCATGCCACTCTACAAATATGGCATAAAATGCAGAAACCAGAAAGATCAAAGATAAGATTAGAAAACTGGCAGTTGTATATGTCTTCCTTATCATCATTTCAGCCATCTTATTCACTCCCGGCTAGCCAAGCAGAACAGAACTTTCTTGGAATAGTTATTTTAAAAATCTTTCCGCAAAAGCATAGTTTTGAACCATCAATCGCTGGGATAGCAGCTCAGCCTTTTAACAACTATACATTGTTTAACTATTCATATTTCATATATTATAATGAACCAAATAACATGCTCGTTATAGAAGTTATTCGAAGCATCATGCATACTCTTTAGAGGTAAGATCTAAACCAGAATGTAATAAATACTTGGATGACAATAATGGACCAAACCAGTCAATGACAGTGATTGATCGAGGGACAAAATCTGTGAACTGGTCAAGTAAAAAACACTGAACATGAAAATGTTTAACACAAAATATCGGTAAAATGAAAAGCATGCTTAGACCTTTCCAGGATCAATGGTTTTTAATTTATATTAGTTCCTTTATCACAAAACTGATATCAAGAAAATATTGCTTAACATGAAAAAGATGTCAGTCTGGGTCTCGGAGAAGAAAGTGTAATAAAAATCCATGGATAGTATAAAATGTTTGATTTATTTTCAGCACCTGGCTCCTCTCATCCCATGTGAAACGGTCATATTTTGTTTCAAGCTGCACTTTCTGGCCTCTGCACTGGTGACAGTTGAGCTGTTTACTGCAGCGCTGAGACATTTTGGTCTATGCCATTTATAACCCTGCCAGCTCACAGCGTCGTAGAAAAATACTTTTATTGTAGAATTGTAATCGTAATTGCAAGCTTGAGATTTCTACAGCGCCCAAGAAAGCTGAGTCGTGGGAACCAGCTTATTCACATGCCGTGAGTTTAACAAAATTGATCGCAAGGAAGGGTTCGGTTCCAGGTCAAGATCCAAGAGTCAGGCAGACAGACAAAAGATGGCTATGGCAGGTGGTGTTTGGAATTGAACCGGAAAGTGAGATGAGAGGAAGAATCAGAACCAGGATGGGATTTGTGGAAGAGGAGCATTTTCAATTTTGAGTGAAAGACCTGCACAGAAATTGCAAGAGGTGAGTGTTGGTGAATTTGTATGATGGGTCAGATAGAACAGAATATAAAATGTAGCATTTATGATTTACATATACTGTACATGTACTAAAATTATTTCATGGATGCTATTTCTACATCTACCATACAGCTGAGTTATAGCAGACACTTACGCTGCTGCAGAGACTGTGGTAGATACCTGCCACCGGTGTGGCCGAGATAACTGAATCTGAGCTCCAAGATAATAATACTCTTTGCTAAGACTCAACTTTCAAAGCATGGCACTGTTATTAATGCAGACTTGAACCTTAATTAACTCTGAATTTCTAAGCAGTATTTTCAAAATTTTACAAGTTTATCTTTTATTATCTTTTAAATTAATTACAGCAAAGGGAGGAATTAAATGAATTTGTGTAGTCTTGTGTAGTTTGCTTGAATGCATGTACTCCATTATGACTGCTATAGCCAATGACCCCTGTGTACAGCTTAACAGATACCAGCGTTAAGCTCATACCTGAGCTGACTGATACAAACCTACTCAATTCAGAGCCTATTGAGTACTCAACCTTTAGACTTTTAATAAATCAGAAGCAAGTATTCATCGCTGGGACAATGCCACTTTTCCCCACTTTATCCGAAGGTTTCTGATCCACTGGAGCCGAGTTATTATTCATGGACTCAAAGGTGCCACCTTTATAAAGCTGTAGCCAGTGCCAGTAATCCCATGCAGACCTCCCGAACAGATAAATGTAAATCCTTCAGTCGACCCTGCAGCCTCTCCATCAGAAGATAGCAGCAGAGAAAGATAGAGACATCCTACTATCATTTGCATCTACCCTGATACTGCAATTCTGGGACACAAACGAATAAATAACCTGAACATTAGTCAGAAGTTTTATGCTGCCTATTTGTGAATACGAGTTATTTGAAGTGAGAACAGGTCATCAGTATTTTTATTTGGCCTCCTAACATTGGCAAGTCAAGATAATTGCTCAGAAGCTTCTGTTAAATTAATGCCTAGAAACAGCCCGGTAATGGGTATTGGATTCGCGGCCTGGGTAACCATTCTTCGGGCGGATATCTGGGCCTCCAGGTGCCGGCTGACAGATCTGCTTGTATACAAATTGTTCTTACAGTAAATAATCTTAATCTAATACAGACTGTCTCTGTCTTATCAACTGATTTTCCAGCTAGGCACTGATAACCCCGTCATAGAAGACCTTCAAGAAAACCTACATGTACACAGCCGGAGCATGCTCAAGTTTTTAGCAGAAATCAAAGCACTGACCTTCTTCCAGAAGATCATCGGCTTTGGATCACCTTCTGCAACGCATGGCATCATAACAGTCTGACCCATAAGCCGCTGATAGACGGGCTGCGGCCGAAGAGTGAAGAAAGGCAGATCTGTACATAAAAAACAGAAGCACTGTTAGTCTGTTAATAATCTTTCCCTACTTAAATAATTAAGCAGCGCCAAGTGAGCGCAATGGGATACCAAAGGCACAGCAGAACACAAGATGACAAGGTCAAGCTAAAGAATTACTACAGGAGCAAAATCTCAACAGAGAATATTGGCAAGTACAGACTGAACAAAGCTGCAAAACGATAATTAACAAGTACCGGGGTAGCTGAAAATTCATTGTGGACTGAAAGGCTAAAAAGGTTTTTTTCTGTTAAACATGAAAACTACAATCTCTGGTTAGTACCAGTAGTGCAAATATGGGCCCTCAGGTTCTGCAACTGTGGGCTGCTCGGGCCCGAATCTGAAAAATACAGGGCCCACTCACAGCCTGATAAAATCAAACTTTAGCTATTCGAGTCATGTGTAGGGGCCTGAAATTTGAAGTTTCACCACTGGTTAGCAGTCACAAAAGCAAACTGTAAAGTGCACTTAAAATTATTCCTGTTTGCAAAAGGCTAGAGGTTAAGTAGAACCAGTAGATAAAATCCGTTTAGTATCTCTTAAAAATACTCAACATCTTTTCCACGTATTACGTTGTCTCGTTAACAAGGTCACGAGCAAAATATATTATGTTAGTCTTTAAGAAGGAATCTGTGATGTACTAAGTATTCAGTAAGGATAATAAAATGTTCTATTGCACAAATAGAGGAGAATTACAATCGACAAGCGGCATGCATTACGAAATGTCTTCCATCCTCTGGGTCTCTCTGCAGTAGTGCAACATAGCAGATGAGAAGCATACATTCTAATAGAAGTCCAGAGAATAACTCGAAATACCACGACCAATCAAGCAGAATACCGATATCATATATTCCGAAACAATCTTATTAACCAACAGCATGCCATTTTTTATGGAGGACTCTATTTCCTATATACTGAGTGAAATCTTATCAATAGGATCCCATCCCTTCACCAGCACAAATTTCTACTACAGCACTATGTCAGCCATGGATACCGTGGGCGCTATCGGACTGATTAAGCCTCCCGGATTTTTGGCTAATGCAACTTCATGAAAAATTACAGACTCTGTTGCATCTAGAAACACTAAACTGTATTGTGGTTCAGCGAAAGTCAATAAGGCATTGAATGTCCACCCTCAGTAACTCACCCTACAGAACCAATCTTATTACCAGGCTTCCTAATTAGGGTACAGCAATCGCTACTTATTACAAGTCTCGCCGTGACACTTCTTTCTATGTTTACATTCTACAGTCACAGTTCACCATACACTGTAGCCATCTGTCTGTCCCTACCTCCCTAATGGACCATGACTGGAACTGAAACTGATCCAGTCTTGGCCTTATTGATTAGCAATGTCTGAGTGCCTGTAAGAACTGAAAAGACTGTCTGTCCCGATGATCTTCTCTTTTCTGGGAGTCGAAGAATTCCGCAATTAACTCAGTGATTGCTTCAGTTGACAAAAATCCACGAAGACTCTATTCTGGCATTGCATGATCGCAATATCGCTGCAGAACTTAAATTTCCAAAAATTAGATTAAGCAGACATCGCATTGAACAAAGTATTACAGCAGGAAATTCCAGAGTCTTAGCGATGTTGCCAATCAGCACCACAGGAGACTATTGAGGCTTAAGCAAACGCGTCTCTCCTTCGTCACCTCTAAAGAAGGCAAAGCACCGACTGCTTCCTCGCATGCGTGATTCCACTAAACCACCTTCCGAAGACTGCTAAAACTTCATTACATCCACAACACTTCTGGCCAACTATTATTGATCAGCCACGGTTTGAAACCGAGCCCATGTCAACACTAAGGAGAAAGTAAAATTTACATATATCGACTTACACTGTACGTGCTGAAGCAGGTTAGCATTCATACAATGATTTGCCAACTTCATGAAAGTGCTATAACGGTAGCTTATTCAATAGAGCGCTCGGCTTGTAAAGCAGAGAGACAGGTTCCCCTTCGACAGTTATTGCATAGGGATCTTAAGCAAGTCCTTTGCTCAAAATTGCTCAGTGCCATCAACCGATGCTTAGTCATTAGAAAGTGGCACTTGAGAAATGCAGAAATAATAATTCTCTGAACAGTGATTTAAGAGTACTACAACCCAGTCATTGCACAGTGATTTTTCTTGCTGGTCAGCTTCAGAAGGGGCTTTTACTACTGTCCAGTTAAGGGCTAATCACAGAAAATCTGTTATTAGTTTTGTCAGACACAAAATTCCAGTTATTTGTGGAATTTTACTATGGCACCATGAAACCAGGAGGAGGATTTATAAGCAAGAGAATTTCTGGTTGGTCACTGAGCGAGTCAACAACAAACAATGGGAGCCTGATAGCCATTTTTCAGGTTGTTAGCAACTTCATATTATGACACTCAAAACTGAAAACATTCCTCTTTCACAGATCCTATCCTGACACCCCTTCTTCCTCTTACCTCTCTCTGCTCTCCAACCCCAAACACCACCACCCGTAGCTGCCACGCTGTCTCTCCGTCTGACTTTTGGATCTTGACCTGGAACCGAACCCTTTTGCCTATCGATTTTGTTTTGACTGAGCGCCTGTGAATAAGCTGGTCCCCGCGGCGCAGCTTTTCTATGGGCGCTGTAGAAATCTCGGAATTACGATTACGAAATCTAAATACTAATGCTCAATGGTTCCATGTATAGGAATACTCTGCTTAAAAACAGTCTTCAAACTGAGCGTACTACTAAGAGCTTATACTCTGAGGCGCTTATTACACTCACTCGATGTTTCTTAGTCGCTCCACACATTGGTCAGTTGAAATTCTACCCAGTTCGGAACCTACTCAAAGTGCCCACGAACACCCACCTCTAACAATCCCACCCCACCCCACGACTTTTCCCACGATTTCAAGCCATCTGCACTCAGTGTCGTAATCAGTCAGTGTCACTCTGCATTAACGATCCGCTGCGTTGTTTGTCACTTCCTGTCTTGTCTCGAATTAACAGCGGCCAAAGTTACTTATGTCTGGCCTATATTTCCTGTGTCTAACACATAAATTTAAAGCCCCGAGTAATGTATTTGTCTAGGTGTCACTTGTAAGTAAGAAAGAGCACTGCAAAATTGGTGAATTCATTACAAATAAAATTAATTCCATTTTTTGTATACTTTACAAGTAAAACTATGAACACTTTTACTCATATAACAGTAACACAATACGTTTCCTTTTTTACTTCATTACTGATCAGCACTGATCCCCAATCACTCCACCGCTTGCAATTTCTGCTTCAGCCTTTCACTCAAAACTGAAAACATTCCTCTTCCACAGATTACGATTACGACCACTCTTCTAATCACAATCAATGGCTTATTCAAACTCTGAAAATACAATCTTAATACTTCAAGCATTGATTTTATTCGTAATCTCGCGATTTCTGCAGCGCCCAAAGAATAAAGCTGAGTAGTGGGAACAAGCTTATTGACAGGCACAAAAATCAACATGCAGGTAAGGTCATATTCAGTTCCAGGTCAAGATCCAAAAGTCCGGCAGGCAGACAGGCAGCGGATGTTGTTTAGACTTGGGATGGTGAAAGAAGTAAGGGGAAGAGGAGAAATCAGGATAGGATTTGTGGAAGAATAGTGTTTTCAATTTTGACTGAAAAAACTGCACAGAGAGTGAAAGACCTTTGGCTAGTAGTCAGCATTAATGACTCAGAAAAATGACTCAGAAGCCCACCTCAAAAAACCCTGGCATATTATCTTTGAAAGGCAGCCAATCCTTAAATCCTTAAGAAAGGCAACCACTCAAACACAACTTCACAAAATGGTTAGTATTTAAAGCTAACAGTAAAGCATTAATCATATATAAAAACCTTAAATATTACCCAAAAAGGAACTATTTGAACTGATTCAAGACAATAAAGCTAAACACTTAAGCATTTTAAAAAGCCAACAACAGAAAAGAATGGCTCAACTCAGCATTCAAGCTTCACATTTTACTTCCAAATCATCTGGCCTGGCCTGACTAACAGCCATCCAATAAGCCCCTTTATTAGAATGGCTCATATATTTCATCATCTTCAATTCGGCCGTAAATATCAATAAGCCCAGCGATAACGATGGTAAAAGATGACAACTCAACAATGGCCATAACGAAACAGGGTGCTTCAATCGATTGATCCCAGCCATCATCAACCAAAGACATCAAAACCATAATAGAACTGTTGCCTGCAAGTCTTGATGGCTGCCTATAAAATGGCTTGTGCACGTGGCTAAGTCTTCACCAGACTGGAAGCCATTCCAGTCGATCCAAGCAAGCCTCAAATCCAGTGGCACTAACTGATAATTTTTCCAAAAAAAGACACATTGAAAGCATCACCACCTGAAAGTTTCATTAAATCAACATCACCTTGTGTAATGTAACGTATGTAATGCAAGCAGACTGTTTACACAGTGCATTTACAGTAATGTGCACATTTCTGTCAGACTGATAGAAAGGCATATTTCTGATCGCTTCTTCAATAAAACACAGAGCTACTCTAAGTACAGTAACAACAAAGATACTATAGGAATAATGCTATTCCGTAACCGAGAACTGCGCTCGAAACCAACATCAAAACATCAATCCCACTGCTGTGCTTTTCGTTTTCTACCTGTCAAGGTGAACAAAGATGCATGCAAGGATAAAAACAACCTATGTCATCTGATATGTGCACTGGCCACTACTTGCAGCATACGGGTCACCAGTGGCATCCAGAACTCCTAAGGCGATCACGACAAAATACGCACAAAATGTGTCATCACATAAAAAACGAAGCCAAATTATTAATAATATATGGTCATAATTTTAACATTCCCGTACTAATAAATATTCTCTGGTCATGCTGAGCAAGGAAAATGATATTTCAAGTAAAGCCATAACATGGTAATGAAAGTGGAAGGCATGTGTGGAAGATGTGGCAATGTATGTCAAGATCACGAAAAATCAAGTGTAACCTTTTCCCACTGAAATTCAATACAGGACGAAAGTGCCACCAGTCTAACCGCTGGTAAATATCTCACGGTGGCGGTCTCTCCATTCAGTGTTTCATGAAGAAACTGCGCATTGGGGCTTAAGAGAACCTCTTACCGATATTCGGACTACTCATGCACAGCATTGACACGGAGCTCCAACGCTTATAGCCCGCACTTAAACTGCTTCCAGGGAAAAACATTCTGAGAAGATCCTCAGCATATTCACTACCTGGCACACAGTGGTGCCATTGGTCACGTATTCAAGTCAGCAATGGCCTATGCATGACGTCACGTATTCAAGTCAGCAATGGCCTATGCATGACGTCACGTATTCAAGTCAGCAATGGCCTATGCACGACGCCCCAGAAGGGTCGTTGACTTCACAAAAGAACTATTCAAGTTGGCCTGTTTACATGGTAACCAGATTGTTATCAAAGTACACCATTCAAAATCTCCCAAGCGGCATAACTGCATCCATGAACCAGGGCCGTCTTTATATATCTTTATTTGGACTTTTTCTGAAGTTCTGATCCAGGTGTTTTTGGACGGTAATTCGGTTTGATTCTATCCCATCAAGAACACTCTTTCACTGCTCTTTTATGATCCTCTTAGATATCTTTAAGGCAGTGTTTAAACTGCGGCAGTATGGCACACCACCTAGCCATAATTGGCCATACCTTCCAACGGTACAAAACATAAGCACACTGTCTGATGCAAGAGTGATAAGCATAATTGCTACATGCTTTTGTGTAATAAGCATAATTGCTACATGCTTTTGTGTAATAAGCATAATTGCTACATGCTTTTGTGTAATAAGCATAATTGCTACATGCTTTTGTGGAGTGCCTAAGCTTGTGGTTCAGTTTTACAACTGTTTATTGTTGCAGAGGCAGGCATCAGTTTGAATCTGGATAAATCGTAATCGTAATCTCGAGATTTCTACAGCGCCCAACGAAAGCTAGGTCGCGGGAACCAGCTTATTCACAGGCGTATAAATAGCCGTATAAGGAAAATTCAGTAAGTTTTGCCACTAAAGTTCGTAGCCGATGCTTCAGACAAAATTAAGTTAAATCAATGAAGTGATTGTTAAATTTCTGTGAGGTCACAAATTGGCAAAGTAAGCAGAACAACTCTGCTATGAAAAGTCGTACAATGAAGACTTCAAGAAAGTGTTCATGTAGAAGGAATGCCTGGATTTAAAACAAACAATTGCATACAAGGTCTGAAGAAAAGAGAAGTAAAGGAAGATTAAAACTATGCTGAATAGACGATAAAACACATATAATTTGAAAACTGAACATTTCCTTATGTATGTCTTGAAAAAGATGTATAACTCACATGATAAAAGTCACAGCATTTCACCTAGCATTCATACTATCTGGCAGAGTAATGGCTCTGAGATTGCTTAACATCCTTCTTTGACAGGAAAGACATGAACTAAGCCAGGTTTGCAAGACTCTCCCAGAAAAGACAGTACTGTACAACCATCCATGTTCACGGCTTGTGAGGCCACCAGAGACAAAAGTTAGGTTTTTCTTAAGGAATGGCTATATTTCATCAAAAGTAATGGAAAACAAATTGGTCTACGACCCAATAATGAAGTCCCAGATGAGCTTTTAAAGGGTGGCTATTGTCAGAAAGTTGCATTACCAGAAAGTGACCAAAATGTACAAAGAAATCCAGAGACACATGTGGAAGAAATGCATGCATAATGCACCACTCAAGAGATATGAATGGTTAAAAATATTCATTTGAGAAAAGAAGTAAATTATAAAAATTAAGTGAAATAAAGAAAACAAAAGACAGTCAGTGAACGATGATCTTTAGAGATCTTTACCTCTAAAAGAACAAGAAACATTGAAACATAGCATATGCAAAATGAGGTCAAAAAATGGATGGCAAAGTTAGTCAAGGTAACAAAAAAGGAAGGCAAACAAAGCGCATATGCCACAAAAACTATAACTGCATCCAAAGCAAAGAAAGTTAAGGTAATCATGCATGCACTGCCTGCTTCTGTCACCAGTTATAGGTCAATCAGAGTCTTAGTTCTTCCCCATCCAGCACACACACATTGTGACAATGTTGAAAAAAGTTGGACCAACAGTGCAAAAACTGCTAGATCTTATGGATCTTTAAGCTGCTGCGGAAATATTACACAGCAATCCAACAACTAGGCAGCCTGTCCACAAAGGTGACATAGTTTAACAACATACTGACAAGTTCCTATCACACAACAGGATCAGAGGTGAAAGGCCACACAAAGAAGCCAGAATGATGACATGGCAGCTCACTGATAACACAGCACATCATGGACGAAAATGGAAATGTAACCAAAATGATGTCCTGAAAGAAAATGAACAAGAAAAACTGTAGGAAGGATGACATTCTATACACAGACAGCCTAAAAATGTGATTCCATCTGGTGCATCGAGCTGTGCTTTGGGTAGACTTGAAGACATCCGGTGAGACAGTCAAGATCATTGCCTGTCAGCCTCTGTACCAATCAATGCCTAATGAGGCCAATGTTTTTGGCACCAAATGAGATGGAAACCTACCACTCGACCAAAGTTATTGATCATCACCTGAAATCAGTAACCGCCAGCTGGCACTGCGAAATCAAAAAACGCACTTTTGGAAAACTGTTGACAGTCGCATAAAACCATTATTTTCATTACTTAATTTATTAGTTTTTATTTCATTTGAATTTAATATTATTTTAGTTTGTAAGATTTAGGCAGAAAAAGGAGGAAGACAAAGAGAGACAAAGACAAGAGAAGAGAAAGAGGTCAGTATAGGATGCCACAGAAAATTGACTCGATATCCGTTGCTGACATCTACTCAGAAACAACCCATGCCTACAGCAAACACAAATACTGAGTCTCATCCTGTCCTCAATGGGGGGGTGCTGTCCCACCAATATGCTGACAACAACCAGGCTTACACTCATGGCCTGGCCCCTGAGACAGTCTCTCTGGTTCGGAGTGTAGTTGAGGCATCAGCAACTCTTTAAGCTTGGTCAAAATCTAACAGCCTATGCCTAAATCCTAACAAGACCAATTTATCTGGCGTGGCGGTTCTGTCCAACTTCCAAAGATTGATAAGATGAGACTATCTTTATCTTTTCCCCATGTCTACTTTTCCTCTTCAGGACACGACCTGCGAGTGACTCTGGACCAAGAGCACATAAAGAACGTCTGTCGCTCTTGCTTTTATCACCGAAGCGCACCTACCGACGCTCCCTTACGACCCAGGCCGCCAATACCCTGGTTCATGCATTCAACTGCTCGAGAATTGATTTGGCAATGCTGTCCCCGTAGGCCTAGGATCCTCCTGCACTGCACAACTCCAGTCTGTCTTGAATGCTGCGGCACTCCTTATTGGTGGCATTCCTAAGTTCGGCCACATTTCTTCATTTATGCTGGAACAATTGCATTGGCTCCCAATACGGGAGCGTATTCTCTTCAAAATCTTGACCCTCGAGCGGAACTGTCTTGTTGGCTGTGCTCCGCTTTATCTAAGGGAGCTCTGCCCCCCCTTTCTTCTATTCCTGGCCGAAGACCACTGCATTCTCGGGTTCAGGGCGATCTCGCCGTCCCTCTGGCTCGAACTGCCATATCTCAGCGCCAGATAAACAATGCTTCAGCAGCGGCAAAGTGGGGACAGTTATGAAATCTTGGTAGAATGAAATGCCCAAGGCAAAGAACTGCCATCAAAGTCAACTGGCAGTTTATGAGACTAGCTGGCGTCCTGCAGAGCAGCCCAGAACCAATAAATAAAGGCACAGCAGACAAATTTCAGCATTATAAATGATCATTTAAGTATTCCTAGCACTTCCAGAAACATCGGAAAGTAACGTGGATATGCTATTTCTAGTGAACTGCCGGAAAAGCCAATCCCACACAGATACACCAGCATCGTAAAACTTTTTAATACAGTGCGTTGGAAAGGTTCCTAAAACATGTCACATTAATGTCTTGGTATGTCAACACATACAATAGAAACAGGTTAAACAAGTAACTAATTCTCCAAAATGTTGGATTTAAAGGTTAAAAAGTGTATTGTGATGCAAACAGACATTTAAAATCACTCACAGACTATACGGTGAGTAGAAAGCATGACCAAGTAAACCTGAATTTCAGTTATTTGTTGCTAGTTTGAAAAAGTCTGCTAGCCCATAACAGATCAACTTATGGACTACGGTAGTATTTAGTTAATGACTACACAAGCATTAGACCAAATCAAACAGATAATTATCAGCATGCTAATGCCATCTGTGAATCCGAGAATTATAATTTGGCATTTGTGCCAGTGTTTAGAAGTTGCGACATGCAGGATTTCAGTGTCCTCTGGGATAATTCGTGAACCAGATTTGTCCGAATGCAAACACAAGAATTGTCCATACACACATGAATACATCCTTTCCTAATCTCAACATGGCTGACAACTTCATTAGCCATTCATCTGCCACAGTTAACCTCTTGTTGGCATCTAAGCAGCTTTACTGCCATCACTAATCTTTCCATGTAAGTTTTTGTCGATCCATCTCCATCCATTCACTCATTAATGCTGTTCCTATTCAGCCTTTTCTTGGTCTCCTAACTTGTTTAGAAAGCACTCCTCTTTCTTGCTGTTTTTAAGAACTGCCTATCAAAGCTGTCCACTTGGACTTATCAGCTGAACCTCTACTATAGAATCATAGATAATAAGGTATAGATACACACACCATTATATATGTATTTCACATATAATACAAATGTATATAATATAATTATATGATATATGTCATATATCATAATAAACTAAATAAGGTAATCATGAAGGCACTGAAAATTTAAGCTGCAACTAAGCAGATTTTCCCCAGATTGTCTCCTAACTGAAATAGTCCAGATGTCTAAATAATTCTAAGAATGCTCCATCATTCGAATCATTAATCATTCCATAAACACGGATCAATTCCTAAGTCCATCACAGCAGACGCCGACAGTAACTCGCTCAAGGCAACCACAGTCGCAAAATGTTTTACAAGTATCTGGAGTAGGCATGCAACGACCATAGTGAATGTAAATGTACATGTTTTTCTATAGCGACCGTATGGCCTCGACTACACTTATTTTTCAGTGATTTAATCAGGTGAGATCCTTCACCACCTCTGCATGGGCACTATGCCATTTATAGCCTAATAAATAATTAAGCTTAAATTCACAAGCCAGTATAATGTAATCTAATGATTTCTTTCTTGGACTGCCTCAGCAACCAGCACATAAAAATTTATATCCATAAGTCTGGGAGAAAATCAGTCATACAATATTTAAGGCGAATTAATATTTATTGTAATTTTTAATTAATTGCGAATTAATATTTATTGTAAAAGATAAAAAATGACATTTAAAATGTCTCTAAAATGTGCCCAATTCAACACCAGACTATTTGAAAAGATTCTTATTATTTACAAAAAAACCTGTTTTCCATTTTTTCCCCTTAAAGCCAAAGCAACCCCTTTACTGCCTTCCAAATTCTGCCCTTCCCATGTGGACCTTCCCTATCAAAATCTGGAGGCAACTTGACTACATCTTTGTACATGACAATTACAGCAGCAATAAAAATGAAAAGAAAAATAATATTAATAATAACAATAATAAATAATTAAAACTAATAAGAACCTGATATAGTCTTGCTTTCAACAAATGCGAATCAATTGAAACAGCACACACACAGACACACAGACACAACACACAGACACTCGCAGACACACACACACACACTCAGTATAGGACAATACATCCACATTGACCTGCCACCTCGCACAGTCTGGACTGATGATTGAGAATCGAGACACCAAATTACCACCGAATCAATGGTTACAGATGACAGGCCGAAAAACAAATTCTGAAACAGAAATTCCAACATGCACAAACACAATGCAAGACGAAGACGACACAAGCAGCGCACACTCTCGCTGCTGAGCCTCTTTCTTGGATCCAGACGACCTTTTCAGGGTTCCCTATCGTCTTCTGCCAAGCTGTCAATTGGATGCTACATAAGTGGCCTTTATATGGCGGCAGCAGTTTTATTTCTGCCATCTTCAATCTGTGACTTAAACTGGATATGACAGACGAATGTGTGAATGTTACCCGTGGGAGTCCGCAACGAAAATGTGGGATATCTGAGAAATGAAACTGGTGGAACTGAATATATTCTGCCGTGCAGAAACAGAGACTGAAGCCGGACAAGAAAAAGATACAATACAATTGATGCAATTCCCTGAGTGCCACAAAGCATTCCGGTCCACTGAACACTGTGAATCAAAAGCATATGACTGCGAGAAGATGCAGAAACGGACGCAGAAGCTGCTGAAACAATACGGTATTTCAGGCACAGGCATACAGGACACCTAAGGTCCATGCATATTGGTCGAGTGGATACACTGGAGCATTACAACACTGCTGTTCAAATGTTTATGTATCACGGATTTTTGGCAGTGTATTGTTGTTAAATGCAGAGTGCAAGAGAAGTTGTTAGATAATTATTGAATTGTTGGTGTTTATTAGTATTATTTCTGCATTTATTGAGTGCCACTATCTAATGACTAAGCATCAATCGATCGTGCTGAACAATTCTGAATGAAGGACTTCCTCAAAGTCCTTACACAGTAACCGTCTCAGGGGAAACTCGCGCTCGTACAGTCAGCATTACAAGCCGAGCATTCCAATCAATCGGCTACCATGCCCCACGATTGAAACAGCTTAAACTGGTTACCATAGATAATAAAGCCAAAGATCCATTAATCCAAATAACTGTAAGAAAAACAAATAGTTACGCACAGTTGATAAATAATCACAGTTTGATGCAAACCAGCCATGACGGTTCATTAAATACAGAATGCGTAAACCATCTTATCACAATGGAAATTCACATGTACTTCTCAGAAGTGCTGCTGATTACAGAGCTTTTCTGATTTTGAATAAAATCCACAGATAGAACACAATCAACAAGCAAACAAATACAGTGAAACGGCTAAAACTATGGAGCATTGTTATATACCTAGATATTTAACAGCAGCTTTTATGGACCTAAGGGGAAAGGTGACAGTAGCCCATGGACAAAGCAAAACCAGAAAGTGCACTAGAAGAGTAGCACATGAATCATGCAACAGCTTTAGTGTCTTAAAGCTTGAACAGTAAAATTCTGCCTTTCACAGTCTCTTGAATTCAAGTTTAGCAAACCAAAAGAAAAGGCAGTCTGTTTAATGAATTACTTAATGTCTGTATAGCAGAACTTTTTACTCCAGTTTTCATGCTTGCATGTGACACTTCACCTGAATAATTCTTCAACCTCATCACAGAATATCAAAGGAATTTTGTCTATAAAGGCACAGAATTCTGAAGCACCATGAAGAGATTCCTACATAATTGTAGGCACTTCATAACTGTTCAAATACATACATACATATATGCATACATGCATACATACATACACAGACAGACAGACAGACAGACACAGACACAGACATGGATACAATTATCTTACTTTAGTTTTCAAAATTCAGCAATACAGTCTGACTTTTGCTCAGAAGAAGACTGCCAAACCAGAACAAGTGTGGAAAAAACAAATGATAAGTATTGCGGCAGCGCAGCAAAGCTTTGATGTCAATAATTAATGATTCTAAGGCTGGTAGATGTGATGTAAACAGCACAGCGTGGCATACAAGGGATTGCGTAGTTCCTCCTCCTGCTTCTTCTGCTGCTCCCGCTGTTCCTCCTCCACGGAACCAGAATTATGAATGGCCGTGGTCATCAAAAAGCCGTAAAACCAGAATCTATGAGTAACCAAACTAGTGATGTCATTCTTGCCAGAAACACAAATTGGGCCAAACTATCATTAAGTTCCACCGCCGCCTCCGCTGCCACCACCACCACCAGCTGTCATCATCATCATCATCATTCATCACAACTTTTAACAACAAGAACATCACTGAAAACATCATCATAACAGTCTTCACCAGCAGCAACAGCTACAGCACCCCCTCCGTTATCATCAACGGGAACATAAAATAAGCTCGGCCAAAGTCATTATGCGGCCTGGAAGTCAATACAGATTCACTCAGAAACTATCCAAAGGAAGTAGCAAACATCTTCCCACTAATGGTCATCGACGCTAGCAAGATGTTCAGAACCGACTCCTATGCATGCATGTGGCTAATGCAGCCCAACAATGACACCGGCCATTCTGACAAGTGGAAAAGATGTCGAGTTATTTGGCTTCGCAAAAGCATCACATCCAGTTCACTGCTTTCACACTGTGCGACTTTGTACATGCAAAAATGTTTTTAATAATAATAACAATAATACAGTATTATGTATAGTAGCGTAACTAAGTGCTATTAATTTCAACGCAATACACACCATAGCTTCATATGCCTGTGACTTTGATGGCAGGGCAAAGCAGAGAACTGAATGTATGTATGCATACATTATAAATGCAACTGCATTTCACCCAATGATTGACTAATTGCACCTCAGATTTACAATCCTGTTTGACTTTGTGCATGTAAATTTTGTTAAAGTCTAATGATAATAACATTTATGTAATTATGTGCTCCTATGATTCCTCAATGGCCACATGGCACGTCAAGAAATGTCTTACTTGCTTCCTTAAGTATGTATGCATGTATGTATGTATATATGCATGCATGTATGTACGTACGTATGTATGTGTGTATTTGACTGAAGGTTTCTGTACGCCTTCTTAGAACCTCTCAAAGACATCATTGAGAACAAGAATGATGCCTGAATACCTTGAAAATTCACATACCACTGTAGCTCATCCACAGATCATTTGACCAACACTCAACCTCTAAAAGCAGCAGAGAAAGAAAGGCAACAATCGTCGTAATGATGAAGACAATTATGATGACAACTGCAGTGACAATGCTTGTGCCGGATCTGTTAAAACAATTACAAATATGAACAGCGATTTTAATTCAAAGCAACTATCAATTGATACCTATGTGTTATGATAATGGCACTATAAACCTTCTTGATTTAGACTAGATCACATTAGCACAAGTAAGAAAAACTGAATTCTATAAGCCACACAGAGAACGACGCATTCAGTATCTGAACTGTGATTATTCACAAGTACACATTCAATATCTGGATGTATTACTTTCATTTTGTTTTGCATCAAATGACTTTTGTATGCCACACATAAAAGCTGACTACATGTTTGGTGATCATGAAACAAAACCAAACTAACAACGGAAAATGATTCCATTTACATATAGAAAGGGCAGCAAATGTAATTTATCTAATGAAGAGATGCCTGACATACGTCAGCAAAACCTAACATTCGGTATACGTTCAGCTTGCATCCATGCGTGATTTCTGCCAACAGAGCAGGGGATTGAACCATCAAATTACCCACCACATCCAGATGTGTAGCTGTGATGGCAGCACAACGAAGAACTGCTCTGCCAACTCAGCAACACTGAATTCAAGCACCTGCTTCTTCTGGATTATGTTCATACTGCCAGGCAATAGAGGACTTGGTCCAGATATCACTGCAAAAACGATCTAAATCTCTTGAATAGATCATGCCATTATGGCTTTGGAAATTGACTACTGGTAAAATCTACTAACTGAGAGATTTGTACGATTCAGTCTCTACATCTTTCTCCCTCTCCCTGCACATGTTAACAAATGCATTACTTACTTACTTACTTGCTTACTTACTTACTTGTATGTTTCCCTGTCGATCTTCTTCATCCTCCCAATTTTTTCTAGTGGTAATATGAGCAGCATTTCTCTGCCACGTACTTACTATCTCAATACATCATATGTAGACAAAATCTGAAGGCTCTCCAGACAATAGATTTTACAGTCTAATCCAACATAATTGTCTGGTTCTTTCCATGCTCATCATAACTGATCTCGACAAGCCGAGTCCATCTGTCCACAAAAAGTATATGTAGTACAGTCGGCTTTAGCGGTAACATTTAGGCCTTACAGCTCACATCTACTGCAATTCAGTCTTGGCGATTAGTGACTGCCTCTGCCTCCTCAGAGAACAATTACAGTTCCAAGTGAAGTGGTCCTGGAATAAAGGATCGTTCGGCTTCTTAAGGCACAAATATGACTACCGCAATCCAACAGAAGGATAATCCATTCTAATGGGTTACATGGTTTGACCAAAAATTATCAATCAAATATGATGACCTGGGAATTGAATTTCTGGTGAAAAGCAAATGCTTTGGAAATCAACCACTAAGCCTTTCAAATTCAAAGACTTATCAGATCCATACAGTAATTTGTTTAAATACTTTGAATTGAATCACATTTACTTTTTCTGAAATGCTTAACAAAGTCATAACACCTAGTGCTTCATGCTTAAATCAAGCCAAAGGCCTGAGAACTAATAGATCACACTGAAATTAATTAAAATGCTTACTACAATAAAAAAACACTAGAAGTGTGAACAGAACAGCAGCATTGTTTGACTGAACCTAAATCCTGAAAAGAATCAAGAAATCAAGCTCAGATGCACAACAATATCTTTAATTGAAACGGCAGCAGACAGTGACAGAATGCCGAGTTTAGAGAGGTCAGAAGGTCAGAAAACTATTTGAAGGTTTGTATAAAGCTTGCTCCAAAAGCTGAGAAGCAAAAGCTAGAGCACTGTGTCACCTCCGACCCCAATGTATATGTAAACATTTATCACTTGGCTGTACCAATTCATCCAAGCTAAATTTTTAATTTGTCCAAGGAACCCAGTGTACATCTAAACACTTACCGAATGAAAAAAGAAGTGTCACTGCTAAATAAATATTACCATCCTGAAATCTAATAATCGTTAGTGATGGTTTACTGAATTCCGATCACCATCAAACTGCTGTCAAAAGTATACGTGCTTAAGCATGTGAAATGGCAGACTGAGACAAAATTCACCAAAAACACTGAAATGCAAGTGGCATTTCAGAAACTACCGAAATCCCAAGACAGCTCTAATGTCTTTCATCCATGATCAAAGCCTTGAAAGGCTATGAAAGCCATAGTCTGCAAACAACCTTACAAAGACACTGAAACAGAACCAAATAATTCTAGTACCCGGCTGCCTAAAGTCCGTATTTCCTTCGAAATACGCAAAACATTGCGTACAACGTCACTGAGACTTAATCAAACGGTGTTCTGCCTCATTTAGCCCATATTATGAGAAGACATAGCGACCCACGGTGGGCGGAGTAGTTGCCACTACAGAATTAATAAGAATGATTTAGTGATATATCCCATAGCCGGGTCGAGGTTGCATGATTAATAACACTGGTTACGGCAAGATGGCCGACTTCGTTTCTGCCGGGTCTAGTGATAGGCATAAAAACTTCTGAAATCACTAACGACGCTAATTGAAAAACTATGCGAAAACATATTGATGCATTAAAAGCAGCATATATCATGCGTGATCTGGTACACCAGGTTTGAAATTGAAATATACAAATTTATGACTTATAAAAACAGTCTGTTTTCTGTGTTTTATGCTCAATTCCACAGAGCTCTCGTTGACACTGAATTGTGCAATTTATAGTAGGCTTCAGCATGTTTTCTCTTAAAGCAAGGGGATCATACTCCACTGCTTTTCCAAGAAAGGTTGGAATTTACCTGGCATTCCATCATCCATGATTTCACTCTGCTTACTCTCCCTGTCCTTGTTCCACATCAGAATGGAGCACTCATGTTACCTTGCTCTGATCAGTAGTGGAACATGTCCAGAATATGATTATTTTAAATTTGGAAAGAAAACTGCTAGCATAATCAGGAAATTTAACAAAACTAGTGGCTTGGAAATATGCAGTAACACATAGCTCAGGAAAAAATTAGAGATTTGCTGTTGCTCATGTCAAACAGGCAACAGAGCATAGAAATCTGAATTTCAGCATTTCAGCCACTGAGCAAACCCCTCAGGCGAAGCGTCAGATTGTCTACCATGATCTTTCCAGTGTCTTATGGTGAAAATAAACCATATGCACTGTATGAAACCTTACCACACTAAGAACAATTAACAGTGTGTAGGCCAAGAATATCTTTCATGTATATATATTTTGTATATAAACAATATCCATATCCATACTGAAACAATATATTACATATATATACAAATAGCTTTAGCAATTACATCAGAGAGTAAACTCTTTGGTTTAATGGCCGAGAAACTAAGCTGCAGATCCCCAACTTCAGTTGCAGCAGCAGAAGTAACACTCTGGACAATAGCTGCAGAAGCAGATGCTTTGATGTGTCCTTAGAACAAGACAGGCATCAGATAAAACAAAACAAGATTACATATGTAGCACAACATTGGATGGAACGGATATTTATCACATGTTTATCTGCCACTGGAGTGACATTCAAAACCAAAGTGGCCACAAAGTAAGGACACAAGCTGCTATAACAATTTTTTTTCTGCAAACAAGCATAAAAAAACAGTACGTGTGCAAACACACTTACACACATACCAGTACTTTGACCAAATCGTCTCTATTCATTCACACAAGCACAGCAGCAGAGAACCTGCTCAAATTTCTGGACATATTACACACAAACGGTCAAGGGGAGGAGTCAAATGGTTTGATCAAACACCTTCATCACCAGGTTTTAGAAATAGTAAAAAGGCTGAATTCAAGATTTGGAAATGCCATGTACATTATTACTGTCACTGTATGAACTACAGTTCTGCATTTTATTGCTTTACCTCGATCTTCACTTTCACTAGATTGTTCAAACCCTGTATACATCCCTTGGTGTATAATAATAATAATAATAAGACAATTTATATAGCGCCGTAGCACAGCCGAGGCCAAAGAAAAGGGCGCTGTACAAGGGTTCAAAAATCAACTGCAGTCATAAGATATCCTAAAAAGATGTGTCTTGAGTCGTGACTTGAATGTGTTCAGCGATGGGGCATTCGTCACATTCTCAGGAAGACTGTTCCACGCATATACTGCACATTATACAAATGTAAATGTACAGAGGACCTCTAAGGTTCTTACAAGGCGCAATACAAATGTCTGATACAATTACAAACCAAGCAGACAAGCTCTGACTCAAGCAGACACACATACAAATGCATAGTGATACACACTTGCCCACACAAACAAACACACAATCACGTACAGGAAGACAAGCTTGAACCCCGGTAACCTCAGTGTTAGGATAAGGTCATTGTGTCTTCCAATTGTTATAGGAGGTGAATGAATGAGGTTGGCATCAGAAAAGGCGTTTGGCCATAAACCATTGATCAAAACATACCAGGCATTATTCTTGGGGTGGGTGGTGACCCAGGTGACGTTGAATTAGGCTGTCAAACCTATTGTCTGGAGAGCCTCCAGATTTTGTCTACATGTAATGTATTGAGACAGTAATGCCCATGGACTTTCATGTTGTATATGTATATAATATAATTAAGGATGTATATAGTATGGATGTCTGTTTTGTCTGTCTGTAATCTGTGGAGTATGAATATAAAGATATATACATACGTAATTATATATGGAAATATAAACATAAGGATTTTGGTGCTAAAGTGGTAGGGAAGGATAAGAGAGGCCCCATTTGCAAATTACTTCCTTACTTCCTTTGTGAAACCCTTACCCTGGGTGAATGTTCACTACCATTGAGTGATTTGATTTGTTTTTATCGGCTGAAAGTTTCTGAAAGTTTTTTTGTAGAAATATTCTCTCAAGTTTTAGTGTTTTGTGTTTTTGACTTCACACACAAGTAAAAGATATGTAGTGTTTACGTTTGATATTAAGTTCGATCGTGTCGATGTTTTATTTTGTACTATCCCGGAAAATGTGTTTTTAAAATGATAATTATAATTATTATTATTTTTTTAATGACAATGATAAGTGTTTAATAGGCCTAGTCAGTGTAACAATGCCTTTGCAGCTTGTGATGATGAGCACCCAAAACAGGGTTAAAAGCACCATTGTAAAGCCACTCTTGTCCTGTTTTTACCAGCCACTCTTTCCCCATGATTATGACACTTTTGCCTCAGCAGTATGTCAGTCTTGCCCCAATGGATGCCAATATTACACAGGTGATGTGCTACTTTTGTCCCCATGACCAAGGCCATTTTTACCTCTTACCAATGCGTAAGCTTAACCATCCATAACTCATTTAGTATTTTATATTCTCAGCCACATTCCTTATATATTGAAATAAGCCTTGGAGTGTGAATCCGAATTGTATGCGCTTGAGCTTGATTCTACGGAATTTGGTCAAAAGAACAGGAATGCATGCCAATCTTGCCTACAAGTATGCTAGACTAGCAGCTTATCAGGTTTGCGTTCGATATTGCAGCATCATGGTTTGAAGACATAAGCACAAGATTCAACGATGGAGTTACACTGACGAAACATCGTGCCATGCCATGAGAATGGTGGATTGTGGGGATTTGCCGTAATGTCAAGCAAAGATAAAGTTTGGAATTCCAAGAACTATGGCTAATTGCCTTAATAGGCTTTGTCTATTGCTGGCTAAAGGATTCAAGAGAAAAGAGAGTCCAGGACCTCCCCATTAAGCATCCTGGTGTTATGCCAACAAGCCCAGGATGGTTTAAGCAAATGCTTAATGATGAGTTTGAAAAAGAGCTTGCGCACTGCTTTATTTTATGAATAAAGCAAACGCTTTTGCTTATTGCTGTAAAACAAAAATGTTACGTAAATTTACTATTTCTAGGTAAGAGAGAGATGTTCCATCTATATGACAAAACAGGTTTTATCTTGATATTTTTAATACAGTATTTTTCGTTCAATATTTTGTGGGTGTCACACTTGCACCACCTCTCTATGTGACACTGGCCGGGGTGCCTCTGATGAGTCTATCTTGAAGTGGTGCTATATAAATTCTAAATTACAATTACAATTAACAAATGTCATTCTAGTTACTCCAAGCATTACCAGAACTGTTCAGCACATTCAGGAAATGCTAAAAGCCTCGGGTCCTTGTGTGTAGAAAGAAAATATTACATAATGCAACATCATCAGAAATGTCTAGAGCTCCACCCTGGGAAAACTGCTCAATGATACTGATCACAAACATTGCCTACGTGACTGTTATAAGCCTACATAATTATTTACTTTATTTCCTGCATTCATATATTGCCACGTCAACGAAGTGGCAAGGTATCAACAGAGGGGGTTGTTCAGTGCAACTGTGCATTACAGGAAGCAGGTCCTGAATCTCTTCACATACAACTCGGAGGAAGATTCAATCGGCACATAATGCAACACACTGTAATCTCTCAAACCAACCAGCAGCCACACTGTCACATGCATTTACCCCAATCTGGATCTGTTCGTTATTATTACAGGTGTGCTCTAAGCATTTGCAAATGCTTAACATTACAGTTGTCTCTTGACCCTGCACTACTAAGGAACTTTAAATTGAAGGCATATTCTATGTATGTATTGATAATTATAAGCTTTCTCTGAACTCTTAAATACTTGCATCACTTGCAAAAACACAGCCCAGGTCAGGTGTTTTAAAGATTTCATATTTACCCAGTTTTAACCTGTTTTTGAACCTGATAAATCATTTATGCTTTGGGATTTAGAAATATGCTAACACTAATAAGAAGAATAGCAAATATTATGCACTGAGGCTTCTATATTATTACATTAAAGATTTGGCACAAATTAAACCAATTTTCAATCAAAATTCTAAATTTCAGAATTTTGCTGCAATTAACAATAAATACTTTTGCCAAGAATGGACAAATGACCTTCTTCACCTTTGAGGTATGTAAGCCACTGGACATTAATTATTCTTTCCGTAGTAGTAATGGCCACTACCTAATGACAAAGCATCAATCCATGTGAAGGTCTCTACACAGTAACTGTCTCAGGGAGGTTTAAACCTGCACACTCCCCATTACAAGGTAAGGCTCAAATCAATTGGCTACCTTATCACATTTAAGCATCATTTTCTCGTAATCTCTTGAAAGCTGTATTAAAAAGGTGTACAGTTGCTGGATTGTATGGCCTGGTCACGTTCGTGCTTCACCTGAAAATCCTTCAACCCTGGGCCATACTTCTAAAAAGCTCTATAAAAGCACGTAAGAGCTTCTGTGATGTATTTTAAATGTGCTACATTAGCATATGATGCATACATACATACATATCTTTAGCTTTACACTGTGTCCGGAAAAATTCCAAGGCTTTACGGTAAATATGAAAATAATTAGTAAACATTAATCGATTTTTAAAATTCCAAAAACAGTTTAATCCTGAAATATTATTTGCACTATAATTGTTGTTTTGGCGTAAAAATTTTATAACAATTTTGTCTTCCTCGCTGAACGCCATTTTTCTAGCAACTTTCTTTACAAAATATAAAATTCAAATACGTCACTGTGACGTAATTTTAAACGGGGGCCGTTAATAAATTACAAAGAATTTTGTTGGTAATTATATATTTCAGGATTAAACTGTTTTTGGAATTTTAAAAATCGATTAATGTTTACTAATTATTTTCATATTTACCGTAAAGCCTTGGAATTTTTCCGGACACAGTGTATATTAAGGGGAATAGTATTATTTTTCTCCACTCAAGACCGAATGAAACTGACATAATATATTTGCTGCACAAATCTCCGCAAGACAACTGGGTAACACAGAGGTTGGTTTGATGAATGATCAGATTTCAACACAAATCGTGCATGGTTTGAGCCATCCCCGGTGTAGGAACCTTCAGTGAATGCTCAACACACAATTGCTCAGCATCACTGCAAATGTGCCTTGTCATTAAATAATGGCTGTCTTGTCTTGTCTTGTCTTTAGCCATCTTTGATCCGAAGTTGGGCCGCACCATGAGTCGTCCGTCTCCTGCAGATGTTTCTATCTTCAGTTGTCCCCAGTAATTGACTCATAGTTAATCCTGTCCAAGACCTTATGTTCTCAATCCAGGCTGTTCGTGGTCTTCCACGTGATTGCGATCCAGAGTTGTACCCTGCTTTATTTGATTCTCCAAAGTCTTCAGTTTTCCTCAAAATATGACCAAAGTATGTCAGCTTCCTTGATGTTATTTAACAGTTGACATTCCATTCCGGTTTCTTCCAGTACCCAGTAGTGGCTGACCCCAACATAAATTCATCAACATATGTATATAACTGATACTCTGCAGACTGAATATTTCACTGAAATTTAAATGAATTATTTAAGATTTCACTAAATTTAAAGTAACGAGTGTCTACACATATGCATCCATGGCTATCAACATTTCCTACCAGTCAATGAATTTAAATTGATGAGCACTTACAGATTAGAAGTATTAAGAAACCACGGCCTTCAAAACTGCTAGAAGTCAGCCACTGAATTTTAAATTTATGTTTAAATTTATGTAAATTTAAATTAATACTTTGTTTCCAAGACATGCTAATAAGGAAAGTCGACATGCAACACCAAGTCTTATTTATTCTTCCAGTCACTGTCTGTAACCCTCACTCACACGTAAATGTACACATTTTTCTATAGCAACCATATGGCCTCAACCCTACTTATTTTTCAATGAATTAATCGGGGGAGATCCTTCACCACCGCTGTCTATTTGAATGGGTGCCAGGTCATTTATGGTCCCAGCGTACGGACTGTGCTAGCCCACTTGTTTACACATTACAAATATTAGTGGTAGTGATATAAATAAATATATCTTGGTAGTAACATAAAAGGCAGATAGAAATCTTTGTTCTTATTAGAATTTCTATTCCTCCTCATTAGTTTGGTCATCGATACATTCAATAAATTGCTTTATCAACTGATGTATTCATAGGTTCTTGCTTCCCTTCATCGATCATTCATTCATTCATTGGTTCAGTCAATATCGTCGGTGTAATTCTTCGCCTGGTGATGAAACCAGTCATTTATTTATCTGTTACAATTCCACTCAGTCAAAGACACTAGATGTGAATCTCTTACAACTGACCCATGTACATGCAAGGCACAGCTAACAAGGAAACAAAATTCTGCAAGCAGTAAATAATGATCAGAATCACATTTTATGACTGCATTATGAGTACATCTGAGCAATCAATGCATGATACTGTAAGTTCATGAGGTCCAAAATTACCATTACCAAAATTACCAATACCAATATTACCAATAGCAATATTACCATTGCTCATCAGATATTCAAACCAGGTTGTCAGTAAAAAATATGAGCACTGATAAATGAAATAACTAACTTTAGCATCAATACTGCTTTGATTTCTGTGTGCTTTGTGTCCTGTTTAGGAGACTTGGCTTCCACCAAATTGTACACTGGCATTTTAATGCTAGTGATCATCAAGCACAGTTGTCCCCAAATCCAACCATGGGGTGATATACGTTACGCAATTTGGATTTTTACCAAATTACAATTCTTTACATGGCACGTTTGGATTTGTTGATCTGGATAATAAATATATTTGCCAAATGAAATGAAAACAAGCAGATGTCAACATTGTCGATAATCTTGCCATTGTGGAGTTTAGCTCATCAGCTTTTTCATTAGTCTTACATTGTAGATGCAAAGAGCTGTCCTTGAAAGCTAATTATCCAAGGTTCAACTCCAGGTAGCAGATGTCCCTAGGTTGACACAATCTTCTATCCCACTGGGATAGGCAGCTGAAGAGCATCATTGTTGTGGATTAAAAAGCTTCCTCAGTGTCATGACAAGCGGTTATAAATGAGTAATTATTAAATTTACAGGTCTTCTGAGAGGTTTTTAAGAGGCTTTACCTGAATAACAGTAATTGTTGTGAGCTGGTCCCTCAGTTGACATACAAGTCACAAATCGAAGTTCTTAAATTTTCATTTCTCGTTGTGCTCCTCTTTACTATTGCCATAACTTTGACTCTCTTCGAGACTGATCCTGCCCCATACACAATCAAGTAAGTATGTGAGACCTGCAACACCTCGATCCTGACATTAATACTAATACTACTACTACTAGTAATAATAATAATTAATAATCAAAACTATAATAATAATAATAATAACAATAATAATAATAACAGATTTAATAATAATAATAATTATCAGTGTGTTAGGCAGTAGAAAGTGGTACCCACACCTTCTAGATGAAGTTACATCCCTTACATTCACCTTGCAATATATAATAATTAACTACTGTAATTACTTTCATATTATACATGTACATACATATACATATATATATATATTATATATATATATATATATATATATATATATATATATATATATATATATATATATATATATATATATATATATATATATATATATATATATATATATATATATATATATATATATATATATACTTGTTTGGTTCTGCCTCTAAGCTAAAAATATATAAGAAAAATTCCACTTATTTTGCACTGACTATCGAAATGATTACTCTGCCATTTCTCCAGCACTCAATCACAGGCTAAATCAATGTGAAGAACCAGATTACAGTAAAAAGGCGAAAAGTTCTCAAATTCAGTACAAGGTGAATACTTTTTAGAGCTGGAAGGCTCTTGCCATGTGGAGTTACAAGAGACAAGAATGAAAGAAAGAGCAGATGCGATAAAGCCTCCATCCACTATTATTCAATTCAATCCTGAAAACTATAAACCCGATTCATTGACAGAATTATACATCACCAGCCATTCATTTATTGCCTACGGTTATATCTGCTGAATAACAAAAGAAAACATTAACACTTGAGGAAAACAAAGTAAATCTCACCAGACCAGAAGAAGACCTTTGTCCAGAATAAAAACACACTAAAACATTACTTCTACACCCTTGGGCTACCACACTCTTGTGAGCAACTAGACGGTTATTTTGTTTATAATGTTCGCAGTAAACCACATTCTTTGCCTGCAGTAAATCACTCTTTTGTTGGTGCAAGGCAGTTTTGCATACAACAGAAGAAGATTTGAATGAGGTTTGGCTGAGGTTGTAAAGTTGAAATATAACGAAAATCCGAATAGCTATTTAAACTTTCAAACCAACCTAATGAAAGCAACCTGGTGGCAGGAAGGGCACTCACTGACTGAATTTCACCTTCACTTCCTCTGAGCAGATGGAGGAAGCTGGATGAATTGGAAAATCTTAGAACCTCACATCTGTCACGGTGATTTTTGGAAAAAGAATGTACTTGTCTATATATCCAGTCCTTCACAACACTAGGCTGGAAGTCATAGTCATGCAACAAATCGTCTGTGTAAAACTCAGGATTGCCCTTAGAGCCTTAACCCACTAGTAGTCCTGCTGGCTGCAGGATGATTGAGCTCCACATATGCACTTTTTCACCCATCTTGCAAAATACATCAGAGACTGCAAGAAATCTGGTTGAAATTAACCTTAGCACAGTTCATAAATGGGAACCTTAAATGGTGTGGTGTTTATTCAAACGTGCAGCAGTGGTGAAGGATCTCACCCGATTAATTCGTCGAAAAATGAGCAGGGTTGAGGCCATACAGTCGCTATAAAAAAATGTGTACGTTACATTTAAATTCTTAATTATATATGCCTACTAAGATCTTACTTGCTAAAATGCAAAAGCTGCTATTAAAGTTCTTACTTACTTGGCCCATGAACAGCATCAATCATTTAATACTGCAAATTTACACCAAAATGTGAAAAGTTTCAATGTGACACATAACTCACTAACGAAACAATGGCCTGATGCCTTTATGTTATTGTTTCGCACGGATGATAGCAATGTAACACAGCTCAGAGTACCAATATCTGTGGCTTGTTAACCTCAAGTTTTACCCTGTCAAACACAATCCATTCATTGGGTATAAAGATCAGTGTCGTCACCGGTATCCAGCATTGTTCTTTAAGGTAAGAACTTATGACTTCATATCAAAACTGCAAATCTGAAAGGTCACTTCTCCAAGGAAGGGAAACCATGTACAGAGAAACGCGATTTGGAAAAGGTCAATCTGTCTTGTTCCTGTAGATCCACCACTTTGGAGACCAAGACAAGGACCAAGGCCATTCCGAGGAATAATGATCGTTCGGGGGTATGATGATCATTCAAAGGATAAATGATCATTCAGGGAATGACGCCATCCACCAATGCCGTGCCGTTATCAACTCCTGTTGTTGCACTGCAGTCAACACCCGACATTAAAGCATCATTGGTCCAACAGCTGCACGCTGTGCACTCTCAAATACGTGTGCGCCCATCAGTAGGCGGCTTTTCTCACAGAACACAAACGAATTCAGAGGCACTTGAAACAACAACTATTCTGCCTTTTAAACAAAGTTCACACCAGAGCATGTTTTACACTTCCTGGAATCTTCGTGCTGTATAAATAGTATACATGTATTACATTACGAATTCTGCATTATTACTCGACTAAAGTGCATTGTTATGTCATAAATGTTAATATAACAAGCTAAACTCCCGGAAGAACTCTCTTTCTTTCTTGGAATTCACTTTTTGACCAGTTTTCTTCATCCTGGGATGCTGCTGACGAAGATATTGACTGCAGCTAGAGTATGCGTGCTGCATTCATTGAGTATTCACCTCAGCAATACCCTGTGCAATAAGAAGCTTGTGTTGGAGCACCACATTTTTAGAATGAAAAGCTTGTGTTGTATTTAATGTGTATTCACCCCAATAGTGCTGATTTATAACTGATTTACAAATTTACTGACAGAGAATTTTAACAATTCAAACTCTTTACATACTTGTTTACTTTTTATACTGTGCAAGATTGCAATGTTTTAAGCAATGTGCTGAAGTGGGTGATACTAGTGGTGGCTCCTGGACTGCCCGCATTGGGGTAAGAGCATTTCCAGAGGGATGCCACATTCCGGCAGTCCACAGAGCACAGGTCTGATCTGAGGGGTGCCGGCATATAACCAAAAGGGGCGCGAGGGGGCACGAACCACGACCCCACACTTATAGCTAAATCCGCCATCCGGAAGATGCCCTTGATCACTTACAATTTCAAAAGTGTAATGTAACAACAAATTTCTACTGTATAGCACCCTTCAAAATATTTGTAAAATGCCCTCAGTAATCTTTCAATGTAAACTTAAAATGGTCCAATTTCATAATAGATCATATACCTGCTAATAATGATATGAGCACAAGATTAGCATAATCATTCTACCACAAACATCATTTGGTATAGTGATGTTAGCATCATTATACATATACCACAAGCTGTGAATACCACGCCTGTGAATAAGCTGGTCCTCGTGACGTGGTTTTTGTTGGGCGCTGTAGAAATCTTGGAATTACAATTATGATTGCGATCTCTGCTATAACACGGTCAACAACAGGCACTCTATGCTTAATTCACCCTTAGAACAGAACCTCGTTAAAACTAAATCTCTTTAGAAGGGGGCACTTGATATGGCTCCCCGAGACAGTGCTATAAAGATGCTTCAGAGTATTACACAATATAAATTGACGAAAGAAGCTTCTTGCCAATTTGCACTTGCTTTATACTATAAATCTACACTTTATATAGTGCAATATTTCAGACCAAATGTCCATACCAGCTTACAGTCCCTACATATTACGCATTCCTTGCATATTACACATTTACATTTTATATTATACAATATTTTGTGACCAAAGTGGTTTGCATTATCAGCAATTTATAACAGCCAGGTTACTTTGGCTCGAGACATCGTGGCCTCAATTGAATCTCAAAAGCATGACCTGCATCCAATGCAAATAACGTGGGGCAAATTTTCTGTCCTCCTTTAGGAAGACCGCAGAAGCCGTGTCTGTCAGATCGCAGGCATCCTTGATGTTTATGAGGAAATACTGACAGATTAAAACAGATCTGAGTCTGCAGTTGTATCTACTCTTTCCACACCAGCAACAACACATCTAACAGGGTGATAATCGATCATAACCTAATCAAGGCATCAAACCAGGACTGGAAATGAATGGAATTTTTTCAATGTTTCTATCACTTCCAAGAACTTCTAAGACCTATGAATGACGGCTTTTGCAGTTGCCTCACAGCAGATTTTCACATGAAGCAAAGATAAGCATGGCCTCGGCAACAAACAAACAGATCTAGATAAGAAATAGCCAAAGAAGAGGAAAGTCTTAGAACCATGCAAACAGCCGACGGGAAATGCAGCATAGCACTGATCAATGCTTTCAGTCTTGAACCAAATGTCAACAGCTTTTCAGGCCAAATGAAAGCAGCAGGAAAAGCATTCAGTCATTGAAAGGACAAGCCTCCTGCCAAGCATTGTTTTCTTCAGAATACACCAAGAGATCAGTCATATGAAGCTCACTGCTGAAGATCATGTTGCTTGTTTAATATATTAGCAAGTGGCAAGCCATGAACCTGCAGTCCATTCACATTTCTTATTTTCAATTTTTTTTGTAAAAATACATAGAACTGTAAAAATTGTATTATTTAATCATCTGAATGTTTATATAGCACCTGCAAAAGGAAGATGTTGGTAGGGTTTGAAATGATGTAAAATTAATTACCGTAACTGCTCTCGTTTCGCATTACTAAAATAATTTGATCTGTGTTATCAACTTCTCTTCTTTCTGCTTCAAATTCTCTGCCCCCCAGCAGGTTCAAATATCCAAAGGCACCATTCCTGATATTGTTGGGCCTCCTTCCTTCAGTAGCTGTATCTGTCCACCATCATCGCTGTTATAGTATTCACAATTTTAAAATTGCATGAAATTTCTAAATTGAAACTTTGTAAAAGGATTTTTGTTATGTACAGAATTACAACCTCTCGAAGCGGATATGCTCAGGTTGTAACACTCAGGGGTTGGCGAAGCCTAGGCTGAAGTGCAAGGCAATATTGGCAATCAAACATCAGGAAATTCTTTCCCTACCAGTGTCATGTACATGTATGTCCAGATATATACCTACAATTACATGTACATGTATGTCCAGATATATTACATACATATTTATATATGTATTACATACATACATATATGCATATGAACATACATATATATATACACACATACATATATAATTTAACAGATCTGTGGTAGATGATGATGCAGACAATGCATATTTGAGAAGCACACTAGCTTGAAAAAGCACAGATTACCTTGTGGCTTGTGGTTTAATGGATTAAATCCCAGAGACAGCAGACAAAAGGCACAGTATTAGTAATCAGCCATCATGAATTCAACATTTCTTGTAAACAGGAGAGACACAGGTGATAAACAAATCTCCAAATCCATTCCATGCCCTATCCATCATCTTCTTGCCGTGCGGCAGTATCAATTATAATTAGAACTCGGGCGACACCGCCACCTCCTAACAAAGAAGCCTATCTCCTTACAACCTAACAAAGCACTAACAAATGAACCAGTGTTCTGAAGTAGCAAAAGATGACAATCTCCACCCCAGGGTAATCTGTGCTTCTTCAAGCTAGTGTCCTTCTCAAATATGCACTGTCTGCATTATCATCTACCACAGATCTGCTAAATTATATAAACTAATTTAAGACGAAGTGCCCGTAAGTATGAACTGCCCATTTATCATTATTTTCAGTTCAAGACCTCCTTTCGTTGTTTGCACGTCATAATAAACTAAATCTAAATAAAATCAGGTTCCTGATTGTCGTTTCTAGTGCTTTACATTGCTTTTATTTATATTTAGATTAGATAACATTTCTGGTTGTCCGAGTTCATCCTTATCCTAGTTAGCTTCGTACTGACAACTTGCATGTATGTACATAAGCGGTGTACTAAATAAAAGATTTTACTTGCTTACTTATGTAATAATTTACTTATTTGCTACGTACTTATTACATTATTCAAGCTATCTGAATTGACTACATTAAGAGAATGCTAACTTTCAGCAGTACTTAAGTTAAGAAGAAATAACCAAGTCACGTATCTCTTCCGTTTGAGAGCATCTGCTAAGCTGTTGCATGTATACGTGTGTCTTCCTCTGCCACAAAAGCTAAAGCATTCACTAAAACTCGGTTCTGGACAAGAAAATAGTGGTCTTGCTTCCAATAAACTTGAACTCCTTTCTGCTGCGCTAATTTGGTCTAAACTACAGGCTGAATGTATCGCCGCCGCACCAGCTTTGCAATTACCGGGCTTAGGAAAGGCAGCTGGCAGAGCAAAATCTACTCACGTCTTGACCACACTTGACAGCAGATTACCCGCTTTAAGGCAGCTAGTTGTGAGCGCCTGCGTGCGCAGGTGTGTCTTACAGTAACGGGTCGAAAAGGCACGTAAGTGGCAATCAGGAGATGCGAACTTCATCTGACAAACTGAGACGCTGACAAACAACATCACACCTGCCTACGTGACTTACTAATTTCCATCGATGATAAAACCGAAAAAATATCATATCCAGCCATCTGCTGTGACAGCAGAAACACGGCTGGATTTCTGCAGATCACCCTCATCAGCCATTTGATTCATTTCATGCACTAAACTACAGTTTAGCAGTTGGGCATTTATATAGAGCCTTTTAAATTCTTTGAACAGATAAGAAAAGCTGAAATTTTTACGGATATTAAAGCAGCAGATTCATCACCTAGCAACGTTTAATAACTTGACTGTGACTGCATTTAACATCTGAATGGTCACTAACCATTCGACAGCTCAATCAGCTGGCCTGAAACAAATTCAGGATGTTGTTTCAGGTAAACACTTCTTCTTTACAGCTAACAGCTGACACCAAGGTTTTTAATCTGAAATTAAAGCTTTGACACGAAAACAGCACTGCACCCTTTTTCGCAAAACTCTACACCAATGAAGCCATCTGCACGATGCATACAGCATGGATGCTGCCATTTAGTGTAAGTCATTTTTTTTCAATAAAAAGGCTGCAACAAAGTGGAATGAAAGTCAGTAACATTTAAAGGCAATGTACATATCAACAGAGAAAGTGAGAAGATTCAATGGTTTGACAACCTTGAAAAACTTGCAGACCTTTGATCTGATGTCCTGTGTTTGAAACCTGGTGCCTCACATGAACTAATTCACTCTCAGGCCATCACACGATTCACAAGGAAAGCCGACCCAGTTGCTAGATTGCTGATGTCACGACTGCAATCCAAGCTACAGATTTTTCAACCTGGAGTGTTGGATTCACCTCTACCTGACCAACAGTGGCATATCCGAATTTGCGTCTAGTGAGAACAAAGAATTTTACTGATTTTAGCTGATGTACCTTTCTAAAAATATAACTATAAAACATGACTGACAGTTCAACCTGATGCCTGATGCACACATAAGATCCCATCAAAACTAAACCTAAACTGGCTTATAACAAAGTCTATCACATGACTATGACCCAGCTTCAATGACTCGCCAATGCCTATCTAAGAACATAGAAGACCCAACATGGACAATGCCTCTGCAACTGACAGAAATGAGAGATTACGAAACCTTAACCATTAGTCTTTAACCCAGATGGAAATTCTGAGGGAAGCCACAAAAAATGTTTTTGGTTGCACCAGGAACATTCACGGTGTGTTTTCCAGTCTGTCAGCCACCAAAGTGAGACAGAGCAAGACACAGAGGACAACTGACAGATGTCATCCGTTTGGAAAGATTGATAGAATGTGCAGATAATGGAACAGAAAGAATTGTGGAATATTTTTGGCCATTGGAGAGATAAGAATAATTTATATAAAAATACAACTCAAGCAGCCTGGTCTTAAGCCTGCCTAGGAATGTTCTTTTCACTGAAGACCACATGTAGTTATTTGTCACTAGCCTATACGTTTGACAGCGTCTGTCCGTTGATGACAAAATATTGCCATTTCGATCATCCGGGAGTCATATATTGGATACAAGATTTAATCAACTGTCAGAATAGCTTATTTGATGCGAAATAAGTATGTCTTTTCCATCAGATGTGTCTGTCTATTCTATCTGTCTGTACGTTTTCCTGCTGGTCTGTCTGTCAGCAAGTCGGATCTTCCATGCCTGTTTGTCTTCCTGCCTGTCTGTTTGTTTTCATGTTTGCCTGCTGCTCTGTCTGTGTGCATGCCTGTCTACCTCTGCCTCTCTGCCTGCCTGAGTCTTTTTGTGTGTCTGTCTGTGTGTCTGTCTGTGTGTCTGTCTGTGTGTCTGTCTGTGTCTGTCTGTGTGTCTGTGTGACTGTGTGTCTGTCTGTCTGAATTTCAAACAGCTGGAATTTCACATCTCAGATTTTTGAACATCTTCAATAAGTACACTGAAAAATAATAGATACCCAAACAAAGGATCTGATTGTAGACAACCTGTTCCTCGTCTTCCCCTTATATATCTTGCCACTCCAATTCCAAACACCATCCCCTGCCTGCCTGCCTGCCTGCCTGCCTGCCTGCCTGCCTGCCTGCCTGCCTGCCTGCCTGCCTGCCTGCCTGCCTGCCTGCCTGCCTGCCTGCCTGCCTTACTGCCTGCCTGCCTGCGGATCTTTACATGGAACTGAATCTTACTCTACTGTGCTTATGGATGTTGTTTTATTGAGCACCTGTGAAGTGTGATTAAGCTGGTTCCTACAACTTAGCTTTCTTTGGGTGCCGTAGAAATCTTGAGTTAATGACTAGGATTATGATATTTATATCTAGGTGCATTGTGCAGGTTAGTAATACACATATACTTACTCTGAAGCCATTCTCACTTATCCGTTTATTTTAAATAACATATTCTACACACAAAATGGTGAACAAGAAGCCCAAAGAAAAACAAAACACAGCCCAAATGTCTTTACCGCATATCCAGCACCACCACCACAGAGAATCCGGAGAATCCTTAAGTATGTAATTCTAATCCGAAAGATGCGATAAAGACTGCACTTGGTTTAATCACCCTTCTATTACATCAGACAGAAATTATGGGTGCAGTGGCGCCTGATTGTTAACGAGACGGCCTTTGCCTTCTGGGTCTTGCAAAATTGACAATCCGCTGGCAAGACTTGTAACCTGTAAAAGGTCATCTTCTTGCTGCGCTGCTACTGACATGCTTGCACGTCTTTCAAAGATTCATTAACTCAAGGACAATTATACGTCACAACAAGAGCTGATGTACCTTCAGTTAGTAATTAAGAAATGCACTATCTCATCTAACGGCCTCCCCGAATGGCCTCCCTTTAATCTGCGTGTCCTTCTGAAGAGGTATGCTAGATTCACTTTTCACCAACAGTTACAAACTGTTCTCTTTCGCCGAAGCTCGGCTGGGTTCATGGCTCATGAATGAATGGCTTATTTCACATGTGTGGTGCACCATGAATCTTATGGTGGTAGTCCTTATGCGGTATGTGGTTCTTAAAGGACAGTTGCTACCCTACACTTTGCAGATTGTTGCACAGGCTTTTTGTCATACTCTAACAACTCCACTGAGCTCCACAATTTCAAATCCTAAATGTGTTGTTGATTCAGGGCCCAACTTAACCTTAAAAGATAATAACCACAACAGTTATCCTAAAACTCACAAATTTACAAATAGCCTGGAGAAAAAGAAATAAAGTCCAAAGTTCCAAAGAGATAGCTTAGACAATCGCACAAAAGCCAGAAGTAGAAGACTTCACGGCCCACACACGAAGAACAGAATGTTGGTGATTGCAAATGTGAAAAACAACTCTGTGACATTGATTTTCATGTTACGAAATCCATAAGCTGAAATTAAACAAATATATCAACAACAGTATCAAAGCTACTTATACATGGTTACTCTGGGCATATAGTTCAACCATTTGTGCCTCCAGTCTCTTAATCCTTCATCCAATCGCAAACGTAACATTTCCATAACTTCCATTAAATCACAGTAAAAGGGGTAAATTAAACCTAAGATTGCATGTATTAGTCTGACTTTCACAGCCACATCA
>OZ029926.1:18925867-19220867 GCA_964023275.1 Norana najaformis | reverse complement strand
GCGACTTTCTTTTATTAAAATGAACTAAAAAGTAATTTAAATTATGTACCAAGCTTTTACTAATGCAATCTCATCGCTGCAGTAGGCCTAACCCTACCTGGTCCTATTGAAGACAGACAGACAGACAGACAGACAGACAGACAGACAGACACACAGACAGACAGACAGACAGACAGACAGACAGACAGACAGACAGACAGACAGACAGACAGACAGACAGACAGACAGACAGACAGACAGACAGACAGACAGAAGGACAGACAGACAGACAGACAGACTGACAGACTGACTGACTGACTGACTGACTGACTGACTGACTGACTGACTGACTGACTGACTGACTGGGGTTGATGCTGTTTTATAACGCGGACCATTGCAGTGGAGGGACACGCACTCTTACCCAACCCCAGCAGTCGTATGTCGGCTTTTGCCGGGAGGGAATTGTGTTTTTCGCCCGCGGCATTCCACCCCATCCCCACCACATCATCACATGCACGGCAGCAGCAGTAGCAGCAACAGCAGCTGCAGCAGCAGCGATGTCGACCCAGTAATCAATCATACGTGTCTTGCAATCTGTTTCAGCCTGCCTCTCTCCCTTATGACTAATAATTTCTTTCCGTATGCTCCAGTGCGAGTCGCAGTCTGCCGCTGCTGCTGCCAGACGACTTCTGCTGCAGCAGCTGAAGCAATCACGACACGCACCGACGCAAATCACGAACTCAAGCATCTCCGCCGATTACTGCACCCGCCATCCGGACAAACGTACGCTCTTAAAAATCTGCACTCGAGATGTTCATTAAAGGATGATGCTCGGCCGTCACCGCTGCTGCAGAGGACGCAGAGACGAACCATGCATGACTGAAATACGCAACCTCGTCATTACGTAGGTCCTGTGCTATAGCCTATATATGTACTACATGCTCTCCGTCTGACTTTTGGATCTTGACCTGGAACAGGACCCTTTTGCCTATCGATTTTGTTTTGACTCAGCGCCTGTGAATAAGCTCGTCCCCGCGGTGTGGCTTTCGTTGGGCGCTGTAGAAATCTCGGAATTACGATTACGATGCTAGCATGGTGCATTTCCTATCGGTTGGAAAGTGGAACGATCATTTGTTCAAACCGCAGACTGTACAGAGAAATGCCAGAAATTAAAATTGCATTTCTTTTCCCACTCATTCATTCATTCATTCACTCATTCATTCATTCACTCATGGCCAATGGTTGTTAAATTGATGAAGGCACGCGTATGCAGCCTAAGATGCAAATGCAGACGTTTTTCTATAACGATCGTATGGCCTCGACCCTGCTCGTTTTTCAATGAATTAATCGTGTGAGAGCCTTCACTACGTAAAGCCCTTTGCATATTCATGATGCGAAATTCATTTGCATATTCATGATGCGAAAGCCCTTTGCATATTCATGATGCGATTTGCAGAGGAGGAACAAACATCCCCTCACTTGGTCAGGCCATCATCCATTGAAATGCATCAGTTTTCCCAGGGGTCTTCTCCAAAATTCCTCCCAATTCTTCCAAATTGTGTGTATTTACAGCCCAATATGCAACGCTCTTAGTTTATACAAATATTCGAGGACGTGATCGCAGATGGGATTGTTCGGAGCGGCTGTGCAATCTACTGATTGGCTGCAAATAGATTCTTAATTCATCTGAACGAATGGAGTTGTGCAAGAGTAAAGGTAGGCCTGTACAAATGCAATCCTCACAGGAATGCATGCGATCACTAAACAAAGGATGCAATACCCAAAGAGAAAATGCAAATTCTCAAAGGAAGAATGCAATCCTACGATTGCAATCCTTTGCCATGCTGCAGCATTTGCCTCTACTCATTATCCACTCAAGGCTTTTAGGCCTAATTCAACAGCAAAACTTCGTGCATAGTTGTCGGTCTAATTTCTTTCATTGTTGTAGTTCTAGTAGTGCTAGTAGTAGTAGCAGTAGTAGCAGCAGCAGCAGCAGTAGTAGTAGCGTGCACGAGGACCTTAATTAAATGGCGTGGCGCCCATTCAAACGGGTAGCGGTGGTGAAGGATCTCACCCGATAAATTCATTGCAAAATGAGCAGGGTCGAGGGCATACGGTCGCTATATAACACCGATACATTTACATTTTTATTTTAGTAGTAGTAGTAGTTGTTGTTGTAGTAATAGTAGTTGTTGTAGTAATAGTAGTTGTGTAGTAGGTCGTGCTTGCGCTTAAGCCGAATGATCATTCGACCCAGACCACGCTTCTGCGTTTCGACAGAGACATATCTGAGTGCGTGTCATTTAGCTTTGTCACTTCAAATTTACAACCTCGTACTTCATATGCCCACCATTGTAGTTCCTATGCCAGCTTCGCTATTTCTGTACCTAACTTCACAATTCCTAGGCCCATTTTCGTAATTACTGGTCGGCCGTCGACTAATAAATTTCTCGGTGTAAAATGGCATTTTTTGCGCTGAAGAAATTTGGAGCAAACAATCCCAAAGAGCCACCAAATCAGCTTTAAAGCAGTTTTACAAGGCCATCTACCGAATTTAATTTTTAAAGACTGCCCCGGCTTGCGTTCAAGCATATACATCACCAGGCCTGTGGCCTAAACAGGCTCCATTTTAAGCATCCGTAAACGTAAGCTGATTAAAAAAATTTATGATTAGGCCTATGTCTTTCGTAATGTATTGGTGGAATTTATATCTCGTGTCCAAAAGAAAACCTTAAGGGCAAGGAAAACTCTAGGCCGATTGTTGGCGAGGGCGTTATTTGTCATTTAGGGATACGAGGCAATTGTTGGGAGACTTGTTTCGCTTCGATGTTCTAGTTTGTACCGAAAGCAGCCATATCATCGCGTGTCAAATATTACGACACGTAATCTACTGTAAAAGCCGACTGGTCTCATTCATTTTATGGCGCTATTCATAACGGGAACGATAACCTCTCAGCAGATAGTAGGGCTATACTTGGGCGAAGGATTGATCGACGTATGCGATGCTGACTCTAGGCGATAGAAACGTCATGCTTACGTAGTGAACGTAGGACAAACACCGCAGCGGCAACAATAACATGGACGCCAAGCCATTGAAACGCGTAGCCAATCGCTGTCGTAAAAAGCGCCTGATAGTTTGCTTTGGCAGTGCGATCGGTCGGCCCCCTCATGGCTGGCCTCACGGGCGAAAGCGGACAGGCAGGGCCAGTCGGTCGGTCTATATACACCCAGCTGCCATTTGGGACAGCAGTCGTCTGGTGCCGTAAAACAGCCCTGCTGTTAACGGCCTCCAGTCTCACACCGACTCCGCTTCGTTGAATCGTTCGATACAATCGAGTCAATCGGATTCCGGGACGGGACTGTCGCGCAGCCAGTCTTCTTAACGCACTGTATACCACCACTCGACCATTACTACTATGCGGGAAGCCTGTATGCGTGTGGGGCACGAGATTGGGCCGCAGCAGTTTTTACGGGACAAACCAGTATCCGGTGGGGATTAGAGATAGCTTAATGACTGCTGGTGATGAAGCCGAGTGGCTGACTAGTGCAGGGCCCATCCACCCGAAACATGGCGTGATGCTGTTCCACGTTTACACCAGTAAAACGACTAGTTTTCAGGGCAGCTCTTACAGACGAGGCATCTGGTCAGCATCGTATGCCAACTACAGCTATACTCGTCTGCACCAGTCCCTGGCTAACTCGATTATGCCCAGTTCATCAGGGTTATCGGAAGGAAGTGATCGGATCCATGATTCGAACAACTTGCCAACAAGTATGCGCAGAACTAAGTAATCAGGCTGCATCAGAAAAGACCGTCCGTGCGCTGCAGAATCATCATCACATACCAACACGATCGTGGCTCGGGAGGGAAGAATGGACTACCCACCGCAGCAGGAAATGATGGCTTTAAAGCTGAGGGACACGCGCGGATGACGCTGATTGATGGAATCGCATGACGGTGGAACTGTTAGCAACGCGACCGGGAAGGGACATCCCTGGGGTATCGCTCGAAAAGACCGGTCGAAAAGACCGCATTCATCGCAGAAGGAGCGCAGTCTGAACAGTCTGCAATGTTAAGTGGCGCATCGGTAACAACTACACGTCCATTTTGGCGTCTTTAAAAGCGAAATCGGGTTATCAGATAGGTATAACAAAAATGGATAGCCACTTACAGTCACGGACTGTCCAAAGCACTGTAAAACATAATCAGTGTAACACTATGTATATGCAACTTCAAAATTAAGCAGCAACAATCTATGTAGGTTCTGCTTCAAAATGTAAAATGTCTGGCTACTTGAAAGTCAGCAAGTTATCAAGTCTCGTTATTGCAATTGAAAAAATAGCAAATGCACGCACAAACAATTTTATGCATTTATATACACATGATATAAATATATAAAAGGTTTTTCCGTTCTGAACAGTAGCTATAAAGGCAAGTGTGTCATATTTACCTTTTCTTTACATGTAATTTATACTTATTTTTTAGGGCTTTATTTGAAACTGCTTGGACTGAACCAAATAAGCTTCTCAATACTTAAACTAGATCCCACTGGCACTGAAAACCCTTCCCAGTCTCCAACTCATAACTTTCAATTCCACTAAACACCACACATACATGTCTACATATATACATGTATTTCCGTAAATAACACATACACAGATAGTAACTTTTAAGCTTACATGTGTGGTGTGTGCATTTCAACCAGTTTGCATTTGCAGGCTTGCATTGATTTGTTAAGAGCCCCTCAAAAGCTCTGCATAATTGTTGAAGCAATTAAAGGGTATTTCAACATCAACATTAATCATATTTCGGCACAGAATTCAATCATTACCTTTCAGATTTGTCCTTCTTTGCACTTTAACTATAGAGTCTGGTACTTAATACTTATGACCCACAGTGAAACTATTTTGGGTTCAATTTTAAGATAAGAAAGGCTTAGATATCGACTAACAATAAGCTGCTAAGAACCAACATGCACAAAAAACTACCACAAGCTTATGTTAACAAACGATAATTAAAACAGAGCTTCAAAATACACTGGTTTAACAAATGGCCATTTTCCAGCTTCATCTACATTGGAAGGCTTCCCAAATCATAATTTACATTTCTACAGTATTGGATAGTCAGTTAAAAAGTCCTCCAACTTATTTGTCACCACATTTTCTGTGGTAACAAGGGTCAAGTAAAACAGATTGCAATGCACCCAATTAATTAATTAATTGATTAACTGCTTTCTCTTAACACCATATTTCTTAACCACATCCTCCTTAATCAAAAAGAAATCTTAACAAATATTCTACATTTTTGTACACATCTAAATCTCATGATACTGATCGTTGTTAAATAAAATGTTAATAAAATGGCATTAAAAGATCCCACATGGCCTTAAGTTGCATCTCATAGAGGTGGAGAACCATCAGCATACTTAAGGATCGGATCAAGAGAGTTCATAATGCATTCATTTTCACACATTGGCACCAGAGAAGCAACGCCAATGAGCAACAGCATCATCAGCTGAATAGGAATGGCTTTTCGACAGGCACGTTTCAAGAGACCAAGGTACGACCCCATGTCATCAGTCGTAAGATCAGCAGCACTGAAAAAAACAGATCTACAGTTCTCAAATAAATACAACAGACAGACACGACTATTCAAAAGCTTTTGAAAAGGCATGAATGTCTTGTGTAAGGTTTTATCAGATTATATTTTAACAAAGAGTAAACTGCAATGCACACAGAATAAAAACTACATTCTTTGGCAGTCAGGAAATTTTGGCACCATGTGTTGCTCTAGTTAGTCACACTGCACAGCTTGTAATTTTGTTTTAACTCTTGGCAGTCTGGCTGACAAGTGCCATTGTAAAACAATAAAGAAATAGTTCTCACAAGGATACAGAAATTGTCATTAATACAGTTATACTTACAACAACTCTGACATATGAGCATAAGGTCCTTCAGTGCAGTGAGCAATCATATCCTGCTTAAACTGACACTATGGTGTTGGACTTCGAAACTACAGTTGCATGTGATCAAAACAAACTTCAGATGATTAACAATTCTTACCTCTAAACTGATCCCTGCCTCAGCATTTAGACATCTTTGCTGGTGCCTGTGCATGAAACACAGGGCCACCAGAAACCATCTTCTCCTGCAGTCCCCCTCTCTCAGCACATCAACAAGAGCCTCAAGGTGGGCCTTACGGAAACTGTCACCCAATCACTGGCACAATAGGCCATAGATTTCTATGTTCCAGGGCTAAGGATGAATTGCTAGTTGCTATTGCTGGCACTGCTATTTTACAAATTCACACCTTTTCAGAGAAGGCACCATCTGTCTTAAATGTTCTTATTCTCACTGCAGCCCAGGCTACTGGTACCTACTCCCTAAACTGAAGATTGCTTTGTTTCACCAAAACTGGCCAGATAGCACCTCTGAGTAGATACCGTGAACAGGAGCTACACATATTATCTATTACGTCACAAATACCAAAGATTTCAATGAACTATAGGCTATAAATAAAACGCAGCATCCGCAGAGGGAACGATTATTTGCTTTCGCAAAGATGGTAAACATCAAACAGATCTACGTGACACAAAAATCACTTTTCATACTCTGCAAGTTTAAATCAATTTAGAAAACAGAAACAGGAGATTAGGGTAGGGCCCCAAACTGCCTTTTGCCTACGGCCCTGATAATCCTCAATCTGAGCCTGGCTGTGATAGTTCAACAGTCTCATTAAGCTACCATATCTTTTTCTCACTACTTTGTTGCAAGTTGTGTTATTTTTTTTAGAAGTTTTCTTAGTTTAAAGCAGAAACATAAACAGCAGTTTATAGCAGTTCACGAGACCACGAGACAACAAGGAATGAAAGACTATACAACAGACAAGGCAACCAATGCAACAGCAAGCATTCAGCAACCCCATGCCAACCAGAAGATTGAATCAAAGCATTCATGCACTGTGTTAATAGATCATTTTCAAACGCTAATTGTTTAAATCAAGACAATCCACACACTATCGCAAAAAAGAAACCAACAACCAAAACAAATAAAAACTTGATAAATCTATGACAAGTAACTAGAAAAAGGACTATGAACACTAATGAAATCAAGGAAATCGTAGACATTTACATGTCAGTATAAAAAACAAATAGTTTTAAATAAAATAACTAAAAGCAGTTTTGAGTAGACAACTGCCATGCTGATACTTCTAGTTTCTACTAATGATATGTGAATACCATTATGGATAAAAGTCTGCTTGATCTGCAAAATTTTCTGCCTTCAAATATATATTACCACTGTAAGTACCAGTAAATAGAATAACAATTGCTATTGTAATGAATAATAAAATTACTCTTTTAGTTCAATACTACTGATGAGATAGAATAGCTCAACATACATGTACAAGTACTCATCAAGTACTTATCATCTGATAACTTCTGCAAACGCTCGCAATTTTACGATGTTAAGATTGTTAAAAGAATAAAAGGTTGTGATGACGATACTTAGCTGCTGGATTTGGCATCAAATTCTAATTGGCTAATAACATGTAGAAAGAGTGACAACAATGCACAATGCAGCTGGGATACAATAAACAATGTTTAAGTGTATGACATAATTGCCAGCAAAGGAAAATGCTAAAAGCCGTTCCTTCCCAGAATTAAAAAACAACAACGAAACCAAGCAGACACCAAACCAAATAACTGCTTTATGTAAGAGCGTAACTGCAGCAATTAGTAAATAATGGAAAATGAAAGCCCCGGATCTTATAACTGCAGGTTTAGAAATGACTGAACAAAAGGCATGAAAATGAGCAGAGACAAAAACTCCGGAAGCAAGGACTATTAGAAGTAGAACTGTATGAAAGCCTAATATGCAGCCAAGTGAAACGCATGCATAATGAACAAACTCTACGAGAACAAAAGGGGCAGGACACAAGTGAGCCATGTAAATAAATAAATGCTTTTCTAATGGATTTTTTATCAAGCTCTGCAGCATTAGTTCATTAACGGCAGAGTTATGAACGAGATATACATTCAGTGCACTGTGTTATATTTCTCATATATAATGGTTTATTACATCAGTGCGTGAAGCCAGTAAGAACCGTTTTTTGGTGAAATTTTCATCCTTGTGATGCCAATTACCGTGGGCATCTACAATTTTGGTAACCTAACTAGTTTGCACACATTGATTCCACCAGATTAGTTAGACACCTAACATTATTTGCTCTCATTTTCCAGCTTTGTATTCACATTTCTCAGTTTAAAAATTTAATTGTTTAATTGTTCATATCCTGCCCATTCAGCTCATACAATTCTTAAACAGACAATATTTAGCTTAATCAACATTACAAACATACTAACAACTTATAAGTAACTCAGTAATGTAAGATCTCTTGTAAAATGCTGAAACAATGGAAAGACCACACATGTTACCGACATGCTAATCCCAAGCAAACATCACCAAGGCAAAAATCAGTTTGATCAATACCCTTTCGGTGGCTGTTTTCGTCGCTTTTGTTTACCAGCAGACAGATGAGCCTTTAAAAATAATTAAATACCGAAAAGAGGTCTATGAAATCACCGGAAAGTGGGCAAACACCTTCCCTCGATAACAATCACACTAGCTTAGAACAGCCTCTAAATAATAGTGAGTTAAATAGGGAGTTTTTTACAGTCGAGTCTAATCTAATCCGAAATCTTCTATAATGCAATTATGAATGGTCACATCTAAGCAAACTGCATTCCATAATTACGATCCTTTTAGTAACGACAAATAAGCTTAGCATTTTATTTAATCTGAATATTTTACTAGACGAATACTGGAACTTACACAGAACCTCAGATCGAATCTCACTAGAGGCAATCCATGCAAAAGAGCTACCTAAGGACTGATGTGTGTCAAATAGTGAGCAACCAGGTTCCAGAGATGAAATGAAATGGCATGTCAACAGTATGACCGATTGAATGATTGATTGGATTTTATGGCAAATTGGCAGAATACTGTTCTTAGTGCATCATGCTGTTTCAATATTTTAAACAAATTACCAGTAAAGTATATAGGGTTGCAAGTACAATAGTTGAATAAGTATAGTAACAATGCTAAAATTCATACCTGCTGGAAGGGTGGTCAATCAAATGCACATGCCAAAACAGCAAAAATATCTCATAATATGCAGCAGAAAGGTAATTATTTACGGCAAAAACAAATCGTAATAATAATAATTCTGCTTAGAAGAGTCAGAAAGCCTCATGACAGGGATCGACAGCAAGCAAAAGGTATTCTTTTTATGAAGACTTTGGATACTGGATTCCTCTGAATGCATCTGGAAAGATGCAGGTAAGCAAAAGAGATGGCTCCGTGTGCAGAAAGATGCATTGGTAAGAGAGGATAAAAGTGCAGTTAAGTGTACACAGTACATCAACTTAATTCTGCACCACAGTTAAGTGTCTCTTGTTGCTCAGAGACACATCTGAGACAGGACAGTGAGCCATGAGAGCAGGCTGCAATATTTCTCCCTTCCACAGTTAACCGAGTAGAAATAGTACATTTAAGATGTTTTTTCTTGGCGTGAACAGCTGTCGCTGACTGGGTGCACAAGCATAGGAAACACCTAACAATAGTCAAGGAGCACCCGATGGGACTGAGCAAAAAAAGATGACAATAGCAAGCAACAATTTGTCAAAAAATGGAGAAGTCAACAAGTCAAGCCAAGTTGTAGATCGAAACTGACGTCAGAGAGATTAAAAAGCTGCAGCAAGGGACCTGCAAAGCAGTGCAGAGCATCTGAACAACTTCCGACAATTCACTGCTTTCACCCGATATAGTTACAGTAACAAAGTAATATGCAAACTTTCAATTTCTTATATTTATGTAACACCATAGCTACATGTCGCACATTGACAAGACATTGATGGTGCTAAAAACTTGCTGAATGTCACTGTTATGTTTAATTGCCTGAAAGTATGATCAGACCTGTGTGATGTTGCAAGGACAGAAGGACAGTGCCAAACCAACGAGCCACTGTGTCCCAAATAGTAAAACGACTCCTGAATGTTATGAATGTCAATCTTTACAAGCCCTCACAAATATGCATTAAGACAGCAATGATGTAATGATGAGCCAAAAGAACTCTCAGTTACTTACATATCTAGGTATTCTTCGTCCGCTGGTGCCCAACAGAAAAGCAGAACTTTGTGACAAGTAACCTTCACCACTCTGCAAAGACAGAATTTAGCAACGTGTAACAAAATTACCAAACAAATGATTTCCATAGTATGATTAATGAAACCTTAAAACAACAGCACAATTCTTAAGCACCTCTTACACCTACAGCGATCAACGTCACAATCTATTTTCACCCACGACAACTGGAAAGAAGCAATTCCTAAGTAGGTAAGTTAACTATAGGTGATCATCTAGCCAGTTTAACAGAAGCAACTCAACCAATTTAAACACTTTTTCACAATTTTCGATTACTTAAACCTATAAATGCAAAAATTAAATCTTCTCCAGCTGCAAGTTGCCCCTTACTTATTTGAATTATGACCTAATTGAAAATCAAAACATTGAAAATCAAAAGTTTAAACCTGTAGACGTCTTTAATACAGGGTATGAATGATAAAAATGAATGTTCTTACCACCGGACTGTGTTCGAATGATTTGCCTCTGGCTCCCTCTAGCATTGTCTGGTGATTATTGTACGCATCCTGCAATTCCTCTAAATCCTCAGCAATGCCGTCCAGTTGGTCACGATCCTCCAGAGCAGCATCTGATGTTGAATCTTGAAGAAAGTATTCGGCAATGTCACGAATAAAGTTGAGGTTCACACGGATACCTTTGAGATCACGCTCAACCGCCTTAGCAAAAAAACAACATTTAATTTAATGATCGTCTCTCTGAATAGAAAGAACAAAGGATTAAATGACCATGCATCTTAACCCTTTGCCCACCAGAAGTGCAAAACTCTGACATCGAAAAACTTGCCATGCACACCACAGGCGCAGAACTTCAACATTATACGTGTGCTTAACAAAGCGGTTGACAGTTAGGGTACCAGTGTTCGTCCTATGTAAAGAAATGCACCATTAATTAAAGAGATAAATAGGTTACAATTTTTCCATTGGTTATTCATACATACGGAAGACGGTTGCAGAAATATCAGAGCGGAAAGCAGGCAATTTTCTCAAAGTTACTTGCTAGTTATTGATTGCCATGGCCAGCAATGGTGACATTATGTGTACGACTTTTAGAGAATTGGACTTGAATAAAGACTTCAAGGGCTTCGAAGCCAATCATACCAACAGTGAAAGCTTTAGCACAATTATTAATGTTCATACTAGCAATCTACTGGACTTTCCCAGCAAAACTGATGAAAACATTTGGGGTTGCAGCGCTGTGTCGGCTAAGCTGGGCTTTGGTGTTGTCATCTTTAGGGACAAAAACTGGTTGAAACATTTTACAGAATGCGTCGGTTCACACCAACAAGTCAACTTTGGATGAAACATTTTCACATTTTTTCACTCAACTTTTTGATTCTCACTTTCACCAAAACAAATTATTTTGGCCGCAAATGCCCTGCCAGCAGGGGCCGGGAACTGAATGCACAAGGCAATAGTTGGACTGACGTAACCGAAGAAGCATTTGAGCACTCTTGGCACTTATCCTCATAATGGGATTCGTCAAAATGCTCAGCTATGAAGACTACTGGATGACCAACCACATTCTGGAGATGCCTGGGTAGTGAACCATCATGATGTGCAACAGGTTTGAGTCGATACTGGGTTATTTTTACCTCAACAACAGTTCCAACTGCTTGACTTCTGACAACCCAGCTGACGACAGTCTGTACAAAGTTTGACTTTTCCTCAATGCCACCTGGAAAACTTTGACCCAAATCCTAGCTAAATCATTCCATGAAGACTAGATCAATTTAAACAAAAAGCTTAATTTAATTAAGTAATTTATCCAAGATTTCAAACTGCAGAACTGTACACTGCATTTACCACGAGCTTCTTCCTTGTTGCTTCAACCACACTCACTGGTGTGGTAAAGTCAGCTGGCTTTTCCAAATCAAGGGTATCAAGGTCCACTCGAACATCCTCCACCCACAGGGCCATATCCTCGATGCTCATGTGGAACTCCTCACTTCGCATCAGCTGGAGCTGCAGACGCAGAAACCAGTCAGACGTGCGCTGGCAAACACGGTCCCAGTTGGCAATCGCTGCAGAAATACGATCACAGAGGTCCTCTGTGAACCGCGTGTGATGTGCAACTGGACTGAGTGCATTGCGGATTCTAAATACTCTGGGCTTCCAGGTTTCGATCTCGTCTTTCAGGTCCTGCAACGGTTACCAATCACAACAAAAGCAAGTTTTACAGATTTGTTCATTCCATTCAATAGCTTTGTCTTTAAAATTGTCTCCCTTCTGACCTCAGCCATGGACATGACACAAACATCCAGACGAGCTTTAAATTTGCAACTCCGAATAGTTGAAAATTATTCCATTGGAATCCTACAACAAGGCCAGAAGTGCTGTAACAATGCCGTAAGTATGGTTTCTGCTGCTTTGGGCTTTACTTTAACTGAAGCAGTGATAATTAACATGTAATTACAGTTTTGCTCAACAACTGATTAAATATATAAAACCTTATTAAACCATATCAGTTTGATCTTATTAGTTTTAACTTTATCATGAACCTTTTTCTAAAGAACCTAAAAGACTTTGACTGGTCATCTGTGATTCTGATGTGAAGCACAAATACATCTTATATATATAATATATATATATAATATATATATATTATATATATATAAATATATAAATAAATATAACTATTAAATCCAATGCATTCTGTTGTAGAAGAACCATTGACAATAAACTTTGCCCTACTTTAGGAGGATCAGCAGTCGATTCTTATTTTATCCTGTAACATGACTTATTTTCAGGCCACTGGACTTACACAGTGTTTCTTGAGGCATCGGTCAAACTGAGCCATGTCGCGTGGCGCTTTCCTCTCCGAATCAAGAATAGCGTTGGCTCCCAGGAGCCACTCCTCAAGACTGGCCAATTCCACCAGAAGAGATTCATCGCCAGGAAACGAGTAGCTTCCTATTTACATAAGTTACACGGCAAATCACTAACCATGGTGTCAGCAAAAAAATTCTTAGGTCATGCGTGTTTCTTAAAATGTTTTGTATCATTCTTATGTAAGCTAACTATGGCATGTATCCAAATGCATTCTACCTTAAATAAATGTGTGATTACCTTAATTAACAGTAGTTCGGAGGTGCATCTTGTCTTATGCAAGTTATACAAACAAATGGCTCTCATGTTTCATAATGAGCTCTTTTCCTAAAACCGTTTTATTAATAATGCATTTTCTAAAATAGTTTTACTAATAATATAATAATTTGCTCTTTTCCTAAAATAGTTTTATCAGTGACATGTCAACATCTGTTTTCAAACTGCTCTCATGATTTAAGATGTGACTAACGAAACCTGTTATTCTTGATCCAACATCTTCCCCCCAGTCTCGATGCATGCCCTGCCACAAACCGCTATCCCAGTCATCGTCGACGTTCACCTCCAAACGACCAATCTTAAAGAACAGTTCACAAAAGTCTATGAAAATGAGAACAGACGTATGGCTAGCTCGTTTCTTCATGGCACAACACTTCTGAGTAGCTCCTCAGACTGCATGACTCTTGGATCTTGACCTGGAACCAAACCCTTCTTGACTATCGATTTTGTTCTGACTAAGCGCCTGTGAATAAGCTGGTTCTGGCAACTTAACTTCCGTAGGGCACTGTAGAAATTTCAAGTTTATGATTACGATTCTCCGGCAGCTTGACCAAGTTGCTGGAAGGTACTTTCTCAATCTGTGGAGCAGAATTCACGATATGCTGACTGGAAAGGGACAAGTACGGTTTTGAACACAGATAATTTTTTATTCTGCACTTTAGACTGTACTCAAATATCATAAGTGATTTTACTTGTATTTCATTTCCTAAAAGTCACTATTCTAGTCACGCTGTTGACATCACCAGCCACACACTGTCTTTTTCCATGGAATTTTGAGTTCTGTTGTTTCAACAGCGCATGATGTCACACGCTATGGGACTCTGTAAATCTGCTGTAACACATTACATTTCATTACATAAATTTTAAAAGTTATTTGAGTCTATATCAAGAACTCACAGCATCCTGGATCTGAGATGACGAGATATTCTTTCTACCCCCCTCCAGTTGCATTTCAAGCTGACGAACCTTTTCACGACTTTGTTCATCCTCCATCTAATCAAGAAATTAAACAACAGATATATTCATATATCAACATTCAGCAGGAAACAGCAAAATAAAACACAAAAGTTATTTAAAAGTCTTTTACTGGGTACATTTAATTTGGTTGATTACACCAAGAAAAATTTCTGGAAGCACTGAAGAACAGAAACACAAGGGTCAAATGTAAAATTCCTTTCATCACCTGTAACAGTTTCAGGAGGCCAAATGCTCTATAAAATATCACAGATGAAAATTAAATAAATAACATAAAAGTAGATTTTAAGAAACTGTACCAAATTTGCAACTGAAAGCTGACTGTTGCCTGAGGAACATATTTACTACAGATAACCATAACAAACTCAGAATTAATACAGCAAATAAACAGAGATGTGTAATGATGCCAAAAAGATGCGCAAACACTACTCACAACAGCATCCGGACCAGCAGCCAGATGCAACCGATCCTCCAGGCGTCTCAGTTGGTAAAGGATGCTTTCATGAAGCACATGGAATTCATCCACATCCTGCTGTATCTGAACGGCATCTGAAGGCTCACACTTTAGAATAAGATACCTGGACGCACGATCAATGTACTCCAGACGAACTGAGTTGCTTGCCAACTCTTTTCTGATAAACTATATACACAACAAAAGTTGCCGTCTAAGTAATTTTTACAGTAGTAAAGAGGCAAGTCAGCCATAAATTAATTGACCTATAGAGCAGCATCAAGAACCACTTGCCATCTTACATCTCATATGAATGTTGAAATATCTCTATATAATATATATAATATATATATGTAATATATATACACACAAATATATATATATATATATATACTATGTAGTTTTATCCTAATATCCATTCTTGTTAAAAAAGTTGTTTTTAAATTGGATCTAAATAATTTGTTGAAGAAATAATAAGAACGAAAATAAATTCTTTCATACATTTAAAATTTTAGCATTTGGCGGACCACCCAGCTGTTCCAGTTCAGTCAGCACATCGTTGAAGCTGGAAAGCCAGATCATCAGAGCATGATAATTGGCATCAAAATCTTCCTTGATGCTGATGATGTGAGTGAGACGCTTGACGATGACTGCAGCCCTTTCCAACAGATTGTCCCAACGCAGATTGGCATCATCGATCTTCTTCTTCAGCATCTTCCTCGCATCTGTTCGGCCTTCATGCGCCAGATGACAGTAGAGACGGTTCAAGAAATCGAGATCTGAAAGCTTCTTCTGAACATCAACCTGGAGTTTCTGCAAAATTCAAGAAAAATTGCCATTTCAGTCACCATAACTAAAGCAACAGTTCAGTAAATTACACTACAAAAGCAGAAAACACACATCAATTTTAGTGCCTTTGTGAGGTTCTTAAAAGGCACTACATAAGTGTTTATACACACACACACACACACACACATATTACCCTCGATGGGAGCGTCTCTCCCTCCCCTCCCTCTTCTGTAAGCTTAAAGACCATATTATTCCCCAGTTCTGGGATGGGCTGGGAGCGCCTCTGATGAGGCTACCTTGAAGCGGTGCTTTACAAATTTACGATTATGATTATATGATTACAATTACACACATATATGGATTGCTGGCAGAGATCCAGAATTTGATGTTAGAGAGTACCACCTCTGGTACCTAAGTAAATTGACACAGGGACATGAACTGCTACTGATGACACTCACCTGTATGGCTGTTCTTTCTTCTTTCAAAGCTTTGAACGTAGCACCGTCTGTTTTCGGATTCAGAACTTGCCTTTCGACGACTTTCAGCCACACAGTAAACTCCTGGTGAGCGCTGTTGAACTTCTGCCACAGCTGCCCAGTTTCTTCAATCCTAAGATCAAATCCACATCATCTACATGCACTTACTCAAACGTAACTTCCAATGGTGGTATCTCAACACCCTGTAAGCTACACTAATGAACCGCTTAAGAGTCTGCCTTTTACCACAGTAGCCAGAGTTTAATTTTTATTGTATCATTTGAAATCTAAAATGACTGATAGTTATTCAGCCACATAACAGAGAGGACGTCTGAGTGGTTCACATACTCTGGAATCCAACCATAAAACTCCCCAGATCCAATTCCAACCATACACTGTAGCCATCTGACTACCTGACTCTTGGCTGACCAGGAACCGAACCCTTCTTGCCTATCGATTTTGTTTTGACTGAGCGCCAGTAAATAAGCTGCTTCACGCAACTTAGCTTTCGTTCGGCACTCTAGAAATCTTGAGTTTATGATTACGATTACATTGCTAGTGTCAACTGCAGCAAATAATAAATGATCCCATTGCTTATATTACCTCTGTAACACCATTTCCATAAGTATTAATGACACCCATATTTATCAGAAACTTATCCAACTGATACTTCACAGTTTCTGTTAGCACCCAACATTGGGCAGATAAGCTTAGGTGCACAAGCAACTATAGTCCTGTGCATTAAATATGATCATGATCGAAGCAGTATGATCAAAATCTTACAATTTTTTACGTTCTGCAGACATGGTATTAATTTTCCGCCATCGAGACTCCAGTGTGTCCCTTGCATGTCTAATGGCTTGGCCTTCATGAGGTGAAGGACAGGCAATCTTATCAGAGGACAGCGTCTCACAGAGGTTAAGGACTGAGACAACTGGCAAGTTGTGATCATCAATGTCCTTTTGAAGAGCCTTTCAAAACAGCAAAACATTCAAAAGAATCACACAATACACAAAGATTTCCACAGAAATCTACAAGGTTAAAAGCCAAAATCAAAAACTTCAGTAGCAAAATTTGCTTTTGATTGAAAGAAGCAGCCTACACTGTGGAGTGGGCTTGTCAACAATGGAGCATACTAACGTAATGACTCTTGCCTAAAGAGCCATGAAGATTTAAAATAAACCTTATCAGCACGAGATACAAAACTTACACAAAATCAAATGAACTTTTATTGAACACCAGCTTCCATATTAAATACATCCAATCTATCAAAACAATATTTGATGTCAAAAGAATTCTACTATCATGGCCAGTGTTCACCTCATCTCTGAAGTACCTTGTAGTTAAAGGTGACATCAACAAAACCCTTCCATCAGCAACTGTTTAAGGAATAATCTATGATGAACCACGTGATTGTTATATGAGTATCACACAATAAACCATCTTAGATTGTGTCCATCATAAATGAAAACATCTAAATATTCTGCGACCAATTTACTGTAATTATGTTATAAAGCTTACTGAAGACGCTGCTGTTGTGTGCTGCAGTTGAGGATAACATAAAGTTAAGAACTAGCAACAATTAGAAGTTTTAAGCAAAACAGATGTTACTGTTGACAAGTTGTTTACCAATTGTTTCTTCAGCTGATGCTGGATCTCAGCATTGCTGCAAGTTTCGTAAACAGTTGGACTCGTTAGCAGGTGTTCCACATTGAGAAGCCACCAACGCAGGTCCTGTATCTTCCTCTCCAGTTGCTGCAGAGTTCCAAGGGCTACAGACAACCTGTTCAGCCTACGACAGAAACCAAAACAATCCTTCATTATCAATGCTTGCTCAGTTCCAGTTCTGTCACTTAGACAACATTTCGAGACTCTAGCAAGACTAAAAAGGACTTAGATTCGATTTTGGCAGCTTCAATTTTCACAGCCATCGGTCGTCTTTTTGCGTTAGGATTAGTTAAGTTATAGCACATTACTATCACCAAAACCAGACCTCTTTCTAATACATTTATTATAACACACGGTCTGAAATAATACGATCGACAAAACTGACTCCAAATTTATTCTGCTTTAGAACACAAACTTGTCATAGCAGCACGAATATCCAAAAGTCACATATCCAGGAGGTTCCAGTGTATATTAAAATAAATAATATAAAATGCTTATGAATTATCATCATCAACAAGTTACTGTTTAGGGATCTTGAGCAATCAATCCATCATCAATTGCCAAGTGCCACTGATTGATACTCAATTGTTAGATAGCGGCACTTAATGCACACAGAATAATAATGACGTGCAAACACAAATACAGCAAATCAACAACCAAATAACTTGTTCTGGTACTACAAATAGTTTCAAACATAAATCATTTAATATTTGAACAGATTTTTAAAATTTGCACAGTTCATTTAAACCTCGTCCACTATGACTATCTATCCTGTAAGTTGCAAAAGATACTTCATCAATGATGAGATGCCACTCTTATGTGTCTTACCTTTCATTCAGAATTTCTTTCAGTCGTGAACATTTATCGTTTATGTTTGCAATCTTGTGTTCAATGTCACTAGCACGAAGGTCTTGGCTGTTACGTCTCAGCTCATTTCCAATTCCACTCAATTCCACTTTACGTCTCTCCAACCTCTCCATTTCCAGCTGAAGGTCCTACAACACATGCAAATGAACTTCAATAAATAATTGGTATGCACAGCAAAACACAATTGGAATATAATGAATTATAATTCTAAGCTGTAAAAGTCATTTGTTTTTACGATATATATTTTCGAAAATACAGCCTTTATTTTGCAGAAATGCCAGTGTTGGTTCCACATCAGCTGTAACAGCAAAATTTATGCTACGTGCATTATCATAGTGGAGCAATACATGTTTTCAGTCTAGATTGTATTCTGATGGGGGTTATAGGCATTAAGAACCGACTTTTAGTCTGAGTGGAACTACACAAATCGTTGATTACTGCTCTAACCTCTAGCATTTTATATTCCAAACTTTTGTCAGCAACTGATCCCAGAACTACACCTCGGATACACTCAGATACCGAAAGATACAAAAGGAAGTTGATACAGTAGACTGCCAAAACAGAAAACTAAATAGTAGATACACACTTTACAGTATACAGACTACAAAAACTAAACAAAGCACAGAAAACTACAAAGAACCAGAAAAACACAGGACTGTATCATTTGAAATTAAACTCACAGAGTACCACATGAGACAGATTACGAGCAATGAAAGTCAAATAGGTAACAGTTAAAGAGATTACATTTTGGATTTCTGAAATGGCATCTTCAATGCTCAAGGCATCAAGACTGTCGATCTTTTTCTCAAGGCTTGCACAAGCTGCCAACAGAGCATCTGAATTCTTGTCAAATTCCGCCCAGCGATTAAGACGATCTCTGATCACTTGGCGGCGATCGGCAATTTGTCTCGACACTTCAGACTGCTGATTTGTCAGCAGTCTGAGTCTCTGACAAAGAAGCAGTGAATCTTCTGGCGTGACGATCTGCGTCAACTGCTCTAGGTTCTTTGTCAACTCGTCATACCGATCGCTTTTGTCAGATTGTAAACTCTAAACAGATTTAAGCAAAGAAACATTGCAGCCTTTGCAAATAATAAGATCAAAGAGATAAATTTTAAAAAAAACATACTCATTGTAGCATGATCCATTATAGGATAGTTTCCGATATAGAGTGGTCACGTTAACAGATTCCAATTTTAATTAACAAGGTCTCGCTATAACAAAACCTCGTTATGACATGGAAATTTTTAATCCTTATTTACAAAAAAATTTCAGTTGCAAGAGGCTTGGGAATTACTGATTTGCCAGTTGTCGTGGATTTATGTTTATTTTTGGTGACCATTGGAAGGTTCAAAATCATATTATTATTGATATAATCTGCCATACCTCAAGTTTTTCCAGTTCATTCACAAGAGTACTGTATTTATTTGGAACATCCGGAGTAAGAAAACTCTTAATTTCCTTCAGCCAGGCAACAAAGCTCTCCAAGTTGGATTGCGTTATTTCCCACAGTGCCAGCGTATCTTCCAACTGCTTCACGTTTGAATCAATTGCACCACCCAGGTTGTTTGCTTCATCGTCCAATGACCTGACCTCCAACTCGAGATGACTGACGGTGGCCGAATCAGAATTTGGAGATAGAAGCAAACTATAGGATTGCAACTTGTCGATTATTGGCCGAGTTGCGTTCAGCTGGTTACGGAAATCCTGAAACAGCAAACTAATTGTAATGAAAATGTTGCCCTGGAACAGATCGCACAACAACCTGCGTCTTTCCCTCCCTTGGTTCCGTTTGTACTTCATAGAAGTCTTTTGTGGTGCATTCAGTCACTCCATCCTTTGTTATTTTTAAAACACGATACGCAAGTATGTATGTATGTATCCAGGCACTTGTATAGCGCGTTTTAAGAAACTCACAAAGGAGCTGAAGGGTGGCTATCGAAGATTACCGAAAAGATGCGTCTTAAGACGAGCCGAGAATGTTTCCTGAGATGCTGAGGCGGCGAGAAATCGAATTTCTGGGGGCAGACTGTTCCAAAGAAGCGGTTCCACACAGGAAAAAGCACGATTTGCCCATGCCATCGTGCAGAAGCGCGGAACTGTGAGCTGGCCACGAGCAGCAGAGCACAGCCTTTGACGACCCGGACGGCTCGCAACAGGTATGAGAAGCTCTCTGATATATTCTGGAGCTGAACCAGCAATCGACGTCCTGTCTATTTGGAAGTATTTTGAATTGGATTCTCTTCTCGATCGGAAGCCAGTGCAGAGTATCACACATATAGGTTGAGATGTGCGCGAATTTAGGCAGGTTGGCCAAGATCCTGGCTGCGCAGTTGAGGACCAACTGCAGCTGGCGAATTCGGAACTTTGGCAGGCCTGCTAGGACTGAGTTGCAATAGTCCAAGCGCGTCACGATGAAAGAGTGAACCAGGGTGGCCGCAGCACCGTGAGATAAACTGCGCCGTTGACCCTGATCTGATGCAGCTCGTAGAAACAGGTCCTGCAAAGTAAGTTGACCTGAGCCGCCATCGAGAGTTCTTCGTCCAAGATGACACCGAGATCCCGGACAGCATGTAGTGATGCCCAGCCTGGAAATGTCGCCAAAATTGAAGCTTTGTCGATCCTTGGCAGCTTGTACCGAGATCCAAGCTAAATAAACTGTTTTAGCGGGATTCAGTCATAGGCGATTTGATGACATCCAGTTCCGAACGCTGTCAACTATGGCCCTTACCCTTGAGACGCAAAATGGAGCATCAGGTGGATGGCAGGACTGGTACACTTGAACGTCATCTGCAAATTGATGGACCATTGCCCCTAGAGCTGTAATGACCTGTGTTAGGTCAGCCGTGTACAGTATGTACAGGAGCGGTCCAAGTGTTCACTTACATACATACAAACATACATACATATACATCCTTACATAAGCACATTAGCCTTTATAAATTTTCTAGGTGTTCTTCATAGTTTTGGATATATATAATATATATTGCCAGGCAAACAAATTTTTAAAAATGCATTGTAAATAGAAGTATTTCTAATTTCAATTCAAAGTAACATAATTTTGACTGCCACAAGTTTTGACAAAGGTGCAAAATTAGGAGCATTGATACATCTTTTAAGTTTTAGGAGCATTGATACATCTTTTAAGTTTTAGGAGCATTGATACATCTTTTAAGTTTTAGATATTCCAAATGAACTCAGAAACAAGAAATTGCAAAAGTAGATGCAAAATGTAAATATGCAAAAGAATTTGCTCGGTAAGTCAAATGCTACTGCCCCATTTGTACAATCATCAGAGTTTTAATACTTTGCATGTACTTAACCTTCCCATAATTTAAATAATTTCTATCTCACATCCGCTACATGAAAGATAATCAAATATTGTTCTCACTCTGTACTCGTCCACACGATGTGGGACAGAGCTGAAAGTGTCTGGAATAACCGGATGGCTGTCGACAAATTTTCTTACTCGGCCGACAGTTGCTGAAAGTTCGTCGATCATTTCACGATACGTCTGCCACAACGTTACAATATTATCAACCAAAGCCTTTCTCCGGTTGGCTTGCCTTACAATCGTCTGCCACTGTTCCTCCAGCAGCTGGAGCTTACGGCCAAAGTCCTCTGCTCCACTGTTTCCCCTGCTGTTCTCCATCATCTCGTGCCCATCATTGATGATGGAATACAGGATTTGTTGATGAGGAAAGACGTCTTGCTGAAATGCCTGTAAAGCATCAAATGCAAAAGCTAATTATTATTGCACTTAAGTATTTTAAGTCAAAAGAAATCGGAAAGCAAAATCAAAATCAAGTTTCATAACGGAACTCGAAGAAACCCCAAACTCAGTGCAATTAGCTTCCTGTGCTATAAGGCAGATGACGACACCAGGCATTTGGAGGTTAGTTAACGCAGGACCTGCAAAGTTTCTTACATGGATTCAATTTTGGGATGATGTTCTGGTCTTAGTTGATATCAAGACTCAATACAAACAATGAAGTGATAAATGTATCAGAGATTACATCAATCTGAAGCAAATTTGTTGTAAAGAGATGCTCAAAATTCACAAAGTTTACGACTTAAGAACACGAAAAACAAGCACTTGGGCCCGTAAATAAACTAGTAAATACAATTCTCCACATGAAAAGAACTCGGCATCATCTTCAGACAGTGGTACAGACATAAATACTGGTACATATACATATATACCAGTACATATAACATACAGTGAGTTTCAACCAAGATTCAAATTTGAACCAAAATTAATTATTTAAGATTCATTATGAAAGCAAATGCCTACCCTAATGCTGATGTTTGGACATGTCAAAAATGCTCTGCATTTAAAAGAGTCAAACTTTGTTAACAATGAATTTTCGAAAATCTGCTTATATAATTTAATGTAAAGCTGGAATTCAACAGCAAGAATTATTCAGTTTAAATAATAACCCTAGGGAAGTGTCCACACTTGCCTCTAGTTTCTGTTGTTGTTCCAACACAGAATTATAGTTTCCACAGATGTCCCCTTTCAGGTAATTTTCCACTTCCGCCAAGAAACTGTTCCATTCCTCGCACTTGTCGGCAAAGCTCTGCAAAAGCAGCAACTGTTGCTGCAACTTCTTGTGTTGTTCGCAGGACTCTGAATGAAGCTCTTGCCACTGATCGTTGATGTTTTTCAGCCGGTCTGAGTCGGCCTTGGACAGCGAAAGCCGATAGCCAGTATGGTTAAGTTCTGTGAAACATGGATTCAACTGTGCAAATTCGCCAGCCAGGTTCCTGACCAACTTCAGTCGCTCTTGAACGACTTCCAGGTCCGACGGGTTGTAAGGAAGACTGGCTTTGTTCAGACCATCCTTGGCTTCTTTGAGGAAGGCTTCCACCTTCCGGCACAGTTCAGTAAACTTCTCCCTGTTGTCCTCGGCCGAACCAAAGTTCTGAAGACGTCTTTCGACCAACTGCTGAAGGCTGTCAGCCTGTTGGTTAAGCGAAGTCTGATTGGAAACAATGTGCACAACTCTGGCACTATCTAAGGATGGTAATAACTCATTGCTCATGACCTCCAAATTTGACAGCTTACTCTTGAATTCAACCAATTCTTGCTGCTTTGCCTAATAAAAAAAATAATATATCTCATATCTAAAAATCTGCATTATCAAGTTTTAATTAAGTCAGTTAAAGAATTCCTGTTCTTGCAACACTGCATGACATACAAGCAACAAATTTATAAATAATTTCACTTTAATCACAATCAACAGAATAAAATTAAGCATGAAAAAAGTACAAACTGATAATCCCGATAAAAATTTGACGTTTTAAATACCGTTATATCCCTCAGTTGTTCCTCTTTGTCGTCTGGCAAGTCATTCTGGAGAAGCCTTTCAATTTCTGATCCCTTCTTGTTCAGCCAACTGACCGCACCGTTGTACTCATCGTTGTAACGGTTCCAGTTTGAAGACAAAGTCTCCAAAGCCGACAGTCGTTCAGAGATCAGCTCCTTCAGTTTCTGCCACCTAAAGACACCAGAAATGCAACCAATTTAAATGATTTATTTCTAATATGTGAAAAAATTACATTACTTAACTTGGGTCCAATGAGCATTTCCAATGAGCAAATAACCGATTGTTGAGCAATATAACAAGAACCAGAATATGCTTCAGCCTTTCTTCACTATGTCCAAGATCATAAAACAATAAATCTTTAAGTGATGATATATATAATCTGCTGCTATGTTCTTGTACAGGAATGAGTGGGGTGTAAATTTTTATGTTGCTACAAGTTCTATATATATATATATATGTATATATATATAATGTATAATGTATATATATATATATATACATTACATAAGTAAAGTGCCTCAGTGTGGAGAATGTTGGGCTATAGAAACTGATAAATTAACTTGTGCTACAACAAAGAGACCTTGGATTACAATTTACAGTATATTGCCACATTGCACTCGAAACATAATGTAATTTTTTAAGCTTAGAGCCTTACTGGTTTAATCAGGTTAGCGGAGAATTTGAAATACTATTTGGCAATAAATAATGTAAATGAAATCCTCAAAAGTTATCTGACAAAGTTTATTGGACAAAATGCCGATAATAGCACACCTGTCAATGGCTTTCTTCTGGACATCCTGAACACCTTTGCTGGAGGTTGTATCCAAGTCCGACACCAAAGCATCTGTGGCACTAGACAACTTCCTCAGAACTTCCTTAGATCCGTCAAAGTCCTTCTGCAGAGCCTGAATTTCAAAGTTATTTTGATTTAATATAAAACAGTCAAAAAAATTATCTAATCACACGTTGCAAGTACCCAATTCACTACTTAAAATATATATAAGAGAAATTTAAAGCATTTCCCAGTTTGAAAACCACTTGACTTACAGTATTTCTCATTTAAACCATCATTTTTAAATGATTTTACACAAAAAATCGAAAAGCATTTCTATATTAATTTTAAAACAGACTGAATGTTAACTTAGAAGAAAATCTGGTCATAATTACCTGAAGCTGAACAACCTGTTCCTTGAGACTTTCATTATCACATCCACTTATTTGCTGTAGTTTATTTAATGATGACTCTGTGTGATCAGTAGCATCGTTAACGCCTTTCAAAGCCAGATTGTAATTGTCCAAGAGCTGCTTTCTGTCCCTGGCTAACCGCTGTAGATTGTTCAGCTGTATTCATAGCATCAAAACAAACACAAAGAAACTGTACGATTCCTCAGATCCCTAACAATCCAAGTCTTCCAAAGAATGCAGGTGAAAAGAGAAAGACAGCCAACACATGCAATAACGAAAGATGATCATTAAGTAGTTTACAGCTTGTTTAAAGTGAACTGAAGAAAACTTTATTGATCACCCATGGAAATTCTTGTACATTGATATACAAAGGTCATATTACATGTCAAAGGGAGAACTCAAAAGTGACCACATGATCGCTAACTGAGCTGCCTGATATCTATAGTATACACATTCACAAATGACAACTTTATCAGCGTGCTAAGAAACAAGTTCCGTTACTGAACATGTGAAAACAAAGTATAGCAAATGATAAAACAGTCATTTCAGAAAGTTAGGGAAAACCTTAATACAGTGGTATTCATCTTAAGCTCTAATTCCTTTTTACCTTGTCCTCTACAAGTGTACACTGATGGCTAAGTGCATCTAGGACACTGTTTATTGACTCGGCATTTGCAGGCCAGTCTGATGATTTCGTAAGGGCTGAGCCGAGACATTTCACGGATTCAAGGTCTTTCTCCTTCTTGATCTTCAGTGCATCTGCCACGTGCTGCAAAGATTTAATTAAATCATTAAATAACAAAATGAAACAGGAAGGAAGGAAGGAAGGAAGGAACGAACGAGGAAGAGAAAAACAGAGTAGGAGAAAAAGCAAATGAAAAACCAGAATGGAAAATATGAACAAAAAACTGGTTCACAGAAAATGGATCAAAGGTGAACATAAAAACAAAAGCCAATGCAACTTAACAAGACCAAAGGATGTAAAAACAATTAAACTAAAACCAACAATATGAAAGAGCAAGAAGCATATTTATGTCAAATTCAAAAGCACTTAAATGAAATAAAAAACAAAATAGAAACTGCAAATGCAGAAATCATTAGTATTACCTTGCAATTCTTCAGTGTAGGTTCAACAGTGGTTCCATTAAGGTTCTGCTCTTCGTGAGATAGTTGAACGGACTCACTTTCCAACCAGTCTCTTAAGTTCTGCACAACACCCTCATATTCCTTCCACGTGTCCGAGGCCATTTCCAACTTTATCACTTTGTTGTCGACGTCACTGCAAAGGCCCTGGTACTGCTTGTTCATCTCGCCAAGCTGCTCAGCTGAGAGCGCCTGATCCATATGTGAAGCCTGTTTGTTACTCTGCTCAGCGACTTTGTTCACATAATCGACGTTAAGCTGGCGATGTGCCAAATCCCCTTTCAGCAGCTATAAAGAACAAACGCCAATTGGAATTTTTAAAAGTTGCCAAATGTTCATTTCATCTTTCTATCACTTTGAGCTTGAAATAAATATGCTTATTAGTTGAATTTTATTCAAATTTATGTGCATTATTTTCACAAATTGGCTTTTTCCAACATTTTAATAGGAAAGCTTGGAAAGCCATAAAAATGAGACAAGTATTTCTGACATTGTAAAATCATGTAACATAGAAAACGTAACTCCTTAAATGAAGAAACCTTACGTTAAAGTTTAGCACAAACTTGCCTTGTATTTCTTCAACAGTTGCTGAACATCTTCACGGTTTCTTGGACGAGAGCTGCCATCTTGTGCGACTGACTGCTGAACAGTGCCAAGCCATTGAAGCAGTTCACTAAGTGCCTGCCTAGATGGCAGCAGCGCTCTCTGTGCATCCTGTACTTTGGTCTCAATACCTGCAACATCGTTCATGAGTGCTAGCCAATCGTCTGAGATCAGCTTTAGTTTGTTGCGAACACGAGTGTCCGACGAGCGACTGCGCAGTAGCTTGTTGCCAAGTGTAATGGCCGATGTTTTGTGGCTCTGATAATCTTCACAGTCCCTTTTCAGCTCCTAAAACCAGTCACCATAGATCAAAGAACAACACAGCTGTCCGACTTCAAAGCACACTATTTATTAATAACTAATAAAATTACTATTATATTATTACTTCAAAGCACACTATTTATTAATAACTAATAATATTATTATTATATTATTACTTCAAAGCACACTATTTATTAATAACTATTAATTTTATTATTATATTATTACTTCAAAGCACACTATTTATTAATAACTAATATTATTCCATCAGCACTGCTGCATACTGGTGTTTAAACTTATTTGCAATGTTGTTGTAAATAATGCTATAAAATGTTATATTGGGCCATTAAAAATGAAAATGAAAAACTGAAAATGCCTCTGACAGCGTGTTTGGCATAACAGGTATGCATTCGATGACTGTTAACATATGTCTGCCTTCGCAAGTTCTGCGTATGACACGAGTATTTACCAGAAGGCTATCTTCTGCTTGTTTGACATCTCTGTCCAAAAGTTTTCTAATGGAATCTTTTTGACCACCTGCAGCTTTGATCCACTGTTCAACCTTCTCAGCTTCCGAGTCAAATTGCTTTGACAGCTTAACCAGTGCTTCCAAACTTAAAAAATCAAGCAAATGACATAGTATTAAAAAACATAAAGGACGTTTTAGTAAGTTTTAGTACTGCTAATCCTTCTTATTAGTCTGGCAGTTCATCGAACAGTGAAATTGAAAGCAGTCATGAAGTTGGTCAGGAGCCACCTGGTTTGTACATGTCAGTCTGGTCAGCATCAGTCTGTCAGTCAGTATGTCACTCGACTCAGTTTCATCAGCTAAGACATGTTCAAATAAAATGGCACATGGTAAAATTTATATAGCACCCTTACTCTAAAATTAAACATATATGAAAAGAAGGCCAAAGCAAGCAAAAAGCCAAGCTTTATACTGTAAATATTTAGCCTGCATAAGACCACACAATCCTAAGCAAACAAAAGTAAGAGCATAATGCTTTTAATTTATTATTTTCTTTAGCTTTAATTTTTATTCTGCATTGCTAACAGCAGTCAGTATGTCACCCAACTCAATTTAATCAGACTTGTCCAAATAAAATTGTGCACGGTACTCTAAAACCACATATACGTGAAAAGAAGGTCAATGTAACAGCAGATAAAACGCTCTTCAAATTATATTTTGCCTACCTTTTTAATTCTTCAGCAATTTCATCGCCCAGTTTCTTGTGTCTATCTACAAAATCATCCAGCTTACGAGACAAAGCAGGACAAGCCACTAATTTTAGCAGTTGACGTCCGGAGTCCACATCTTGGAAAATGGGACCTTTCTCTGCTTCAAGCTCTCTCTGGAGCACTTGAAGGTCTTGCATCTTCCGCTCCAAAGTTTCTACGGAGTCATTTTCACTTGTTGGCCTTGGTAATCGCTTTTCAATATTTTCCAACCACACGACCCTTTCACTGAGCTGTGGTCCAAATTCTGTCCACTGGTCAACAGCTTGCTTCAGCCTCATCTCCTGGGCATTTGCTTTGTCAAGCACAGCAAGCGCCAGATTGTTGAGACGAGCATGACTGGAATGATACCGCTCCTTTTCCTGTGGTTCAACCTTTCGACCTATGGTCTCCAACAGCGTCTGGTGGCTCACCAAGTCCTGGAAGAATCCCTGTCACACAAGCAGAAAAGAACCGATGCTCCATTTATTTTACTAACATTCTCAATCCTAAATACTAGATTACAATATATAAAATGTTACTAAGAACATAAAATTAATGCTAACCAGACAGCAAATACGTAAAGGATTAACTGAACTATGTAATTCATTAACTGCCTCATTTAGCTAAATAAAATAATGATATTAAAAGGAATATCTACAAGGAATAAAAATAACTAATGAGAGCAGTCAAGACTAAAATGAAAGAAGCAAAGATGGACAGTGGGAAGAGTGTAAGGAATAAAATAAAAATTTGCATTCATTTAACTCTATATCATTCAACACAACAAATCCCAGATAAAACATCAGAAATACATTATATTGCAACCTTATGCATGGAGAGCTGGTCCTTCAGCTGAGAAAGGTCAGATACTGATGGCACTGTAGCCTTGACCTTTTCATGAGCCGTTTCCAAGAACTCAGCATATTGTTCAAGCAGGGTTTCATACTGAATGTTAGAATTGGTTGTTCTTGACAAATCTATTTTCTTCTCAGCAACCTGTATCATCAAACATTTATTATGCTCAACAATCCCGTCACCAACAATGCAGCTTTTCATCACGGTTGTTCACAGTATAAGTCCAAACCATCAAGTAAAACTAGCACAATTAGTTAGTTGACCAGCAAAGCAACTCATAAGTGTCAACTCTTTCACATTTGCACTAAAGTCAAAGTTAACCTACCAGTAGCACATTTTAATAAGCTTTGTAACTGTCATATCACAACAGATCTAAAGACACAAGGACCAGGTTTTGCTCACCTAGTTGAAACAACTTCACATGGGCAATCTAATCTAATCTAATGACTTCCATAGCACCATTACCATAATGCCCAACGCATCAGTCAATGGTCACTTCAAGTCAAAATCGCAATCCAAAATCATAATCCGTTGTAGAGTCTGGGTTGAACATCGATAGGTCAAGTAGAGAGATCTGTTAGACAGCCATGTTTTAGCAACTTCGTTAACGTTTCTTAAAAGGCACTATATAAATGTCCAGATACACAAATCACGATTTACAAAGTAAAAAGGACACTTTGATTCCTGACCTTGTCGTGAAGGTCAATCAGATGATGTCTGAAAGAGAAGAGTTCTGGCGGAATGGAGACAGCCGGATCTTGGATGAACCTCAGCTCCACCTCAGTCCTCAGTGCATCCAGCCTATGAAGTCCCTCTTTGCAATCATCATCCAACTGCTTTGCAACCGTTAGTCGAGTCTCGCATGGCATCTTGCCATCAGAAAGACTGAGGTACTGCTGTTCATAATCATGCATGTCTTTCTGAACATCTGCCAACTGGTTCTGAATGTCAAAAAAAAACAAAATCTATAGGAAATGAAACACATAAGAAAGTTATTCAACTGCTGACTTCGTATTCTTTTAAAGAAGGCACCATCAGCTTATGGTGAATATAGTCAGTCATCTGCTGAAATCAGTCATTTAAATTCACTGTTTTTTTCTTGAGATCTTTCCATCTGATAGTCTTTCTGAGTTTCTGAAAGCCATCTTAATGCAATATGCGTTTTGCTTAGGATTTACATAACATTCTACGCTTAGTCTGAAAGTGACAATAGTAATATAATCAAACATTGCATAATCTCATTTCAGCAAGAAAATAAGTTTTGCAAGATTATGAGGCAACAAATCCGAGAAACTTATCCACTACACTGTTGCAATAAATGACTAAAAAAAGACCTCAAGATTTTTCTGCCAGGCTTTTCTTTCCACTGCCCGGTGTTCCTTGCACCTCTCCTCCTCTTCAAGCAGTGCCAGCCTCCGATCCAAATCCCCCAACAACTGAAGCAAAAGCGCATCCTGTTGAGCACTGGAAGCTGGAAGCTTTTCCTTCAAAGACTGGCCAATTTCACTGGAAATGTCCTGTTGTTCCAGCAGTTCACCGTAAATCAACTATGAACAAAACCATAATAATTAATCTAGTGGCTGTTTGCACCATTGCATATAGTACAATCTTCAACTTCTTACAAATTTTAGAAACAAAAATCCAATGTAAGTCACATACCATAAACATCAAAACAAAAAGTAGAGTCTAAAAACATATGATATACAATGATGTAGCCACAGACTGGATGAGGAGTGGATGTCTTGTAAAGCACAGTTCAAACTTCCTTGGAGAGGTCAATGTACAGCGCCCTTTTCTTCGGCCTCGGCCGTGTTACGGCGCTATATAAATTGTCTTATTATTATTATTATTATTATAATGTATAGAGACTTTGAGCATGCCCTAAACACATACATCCTTAGTTCCACTGACTGATTTATTGTCACTAAAACTACTGAGTGGTACCAAAATGGTGCTATCTAAAAGTGCCCACACACAGAATCGATGCGTACACATCTTACTGTACGCCTATACATATGCATACTTGCCAGACAGCAGATCTATATAGATGCAAGAAAATGAATGCAAAAAATTATGACATTTAGGAAATTGCATATTTATTTTATGCCTTTAGCAACAATTACAGCTGCTGAAATATAATGAAAAATCAACCAAAATTAAATAAACTCGTCTTTAACATGGAACAAAAGATGGAGAGAAACACAAAGAATGAAGAATGCACATTGTAAATGTTAAGTAAAAAACGCCCTCTTAAAGTAATCATAAGGTGAAAACTCACCCTAAAGAGCTTGGTTTGTCTCTGCAAGTCTTGCAAATCAGCTGCAGTAGTTGGACGGGCAGCCTGGCCTTCAATGCAGTCCAGCCACTGGAAGGCTGTAGACATTAAATCACCAAACTTCCTCTGGCCAGACTGGTATTCGTCTAAGCCAGCATCGCTGTTCTGTTTGAAATTCTGCCAATACTTTCTCAGGTCTGCAACTTTCCTTTGAATGGCAGCCTCCAAAACTCTGGAAGAACCCGGTTCCCTAGTCACCACGGCAAGTGGAAGAGGCGTGTACCACGCTGACTTCTCAGGCTGAAATGGAAATCATAAACCAAATGTCATTTGAAACACATTTACAACAGCTTATTGTAATTCTGAGCAGCTGCAAATACATTTCAAATTATTTGTCAAGATAAGAAGAATTCAAAAGGTCAGTCATAAAGTAAGACTTTCCGTTTAAATAAGTCACAAACATTCTGCCAGTGGAAACAAGAACATTACTAATGTCTTATAGAAGTACAGTTATGAAGCATTACATTACAATGAGAAATGTATGTATGTACCTGGATATTTGAGAACTATTTCAAAACCTTTAAAAGGTAAGTGCTGCTCAAGAAAAAGCTCAAGACAAAATTCGTGTGAGCAGAATAGGAATATTTTTGACTAATTGGGTAAAAGGCTTTTCAGGAACAAAGCACAAACATTAAGACAGACACAGAAATTTACAGATAAACAGAGAGATCTTACAGGACTGATGCTCGTTTCTGGTGCAGCAGCTTTGAGAGTGTCATGCTGGTCTGCCACGGTTTTCACAAGTTCCATTTGCTCCTGTATTCCTGCCTCAAGCATCTGCAAAGATCCAAAATTCAACTGATTTACATTAATGTCACTAGACTGTCTGTCACTTTAAAAATGATTCATGTTCAGAAGCCTGCCTTTGACACGATCAGCATCTCAGAGAATTTTCATTTAGTACTGATATTTTCTACACCTTCTTAGCAATCGCATCTATTCTAAAATATCTATTCAGAAGTAAATACAGCTACTATATCCCTAGTGGAATGTAAGGACACACTCAATTTCCACTCTGATCCTTGAGCTGGCAAAAGACAAATTCTAGAGCCTGGATATGGGGCCAAGTGCATCACAGGAATTGTTGTCTCTTTCCCAGCTAATCATGGTAAAAAAATTCCGCTGGTTGATGACAAAGGCATGTGTGTGCAAACAACTCACCGAGGGTCATCACTTGGACTCTGCTCAACGGGTGTGAACCTGCAACCTTTTGATTACAGACCTCGCACACTAACCAAACAGGCCACCAAGTCTTAAGTGGATCATCTTTAATCTCTTTAAATTATTTCATATCAGTCCAGTTCTGATAATTCATATCGTTTCATTCACAAAATTTAAGCAAAAGCAAACAAATGACTAAAAAGCTGATCAAATAAACAAAAAATAAATGTAATTTGATAGTAATTTGTCAATTTCAAGGTGAATACAGATGTTGTGTGGAATATGGTTTTTATGTACCTGTTGTAATTCTCTGTTTGGCTTTGGCATCTGTTTCCAAATTTCAAGATCGTCTTGGGAAGGTAGTTCATTCGATCTCAGCATCTGCGAAACCTTCTTCTGGATGTCGACCAAGCTCACTTCCAAATTCTGCAATTCCTTTTGCCTCTTTTCATTTTTCTCCGTGTCCTCCTTCAAATTTTTCAGTTTCTCAGCAAGTGCATCTTTGAGATCGGAAATATTATTTTTCAAACCGTCCAGTTTCTCTTCTAAGCGACTTTCCGCTTTCAAATCCTTGCATTCGGGTAAACTGTGCAACTGGTCCGTGATGTCGTCTAACTGTTGAAGTTTGGCATCCAGTTCTTCGTAAATGTTCTTCCAAAACAGAAATTGAAATATCTTGTCACCAACAGCCACCAAATAAACATTAAATCTTGATGATGAATACCAGCCAAAAAAAGTTCCCAGCCGTATATGTGTTTGATGTCAAGATATATCCACACAGTGCTGTTAAACATGTCTTACATTATACGTCGTAATATAAGGTACGGTAGACACAGAATATTTTATCTGCATTTGTGAACTAATTTGGGAAAGTGCAGAGCTTGGACAATGATTTTTTTGACACAACTCACAACCAAATAAATTTTCCCTAAACCTTAAAAACTTAATGACAAACTGCAACTTTTAAATGAAATCCCAGTATTAAAATATTGATTGTTACAGACTGTTATTTATTTTTACTATATATAATTATTACTATTTATTATTACAGATTGACTGTTATACAGAAAGGAAATATTGACAAAAGATAAATCTGAGACAAACCAAAGGGAATTACCAAAGCGTCCTTATAACATGCTTCATCATAACTTGGTTTCTAACGTAACATAGTCAGAAACATAGACAAAAAATTTATTTAATTTGTAGGACGTGTCTGTGTCTTCATTATAATACACAACTGCACTCTTGGATCCTGACCCGGAACCGAACCCTTTTGCCTATCGATTTTGTTTTGACTGAGCGCCTGTGAATAAGCTGGTCCCCGCGGCGCGGCTTTCATTGGGCGCTGTAGAAATCTTGGAATTACGATTTTGATTACAACATTATTATAATGTGGTGCTTGCAAAGGCTCACGAAAGTATCATCCTAATGACGTTCTCATCAGCACATAGGCCACAAAAGGTGTCAATCATAAAGCATGGATGTTCTGAGTGACAATCAAAGGCACTGATTTACAAAGTTCAAACGTTAGAGAGGTCATCCACTTCTCTGCTAGAACAGAACTAGAGGCAGGTACTTACAGATATGTCGTAAAGCTGCTCCTGTTGAAATCTGCTGCTCGTCGTTTGAATTGGTTTTCCAAAAGCCGCAGTTTTTGCCGACTGGAACCACAGCTGAAGACTGTCAAAACGCTTGATAATCTTCGAAAGCTCATCTTGTTTCTCTCTTCTGTCATCGATCAGTCGCTTTCAGATAAATCATAACAACAATTATGCCTGGTAATTCACAGCATTATACAAGGAATTACAGCATGTGGTAAGTTCAGAAGAATTTAAACCAAATATCTTTAAAATGAAATCAAATACACCTTAGGATAATGCGATCGTGTGCTCCACCGCAGTTTAAGATCCCCACACTTAAAAAACATAAATCCATACATCCATATATATATAACATATATATATATATATACATATATAAGCTCTGATAAGCAATATACAGCAACACATGGATGTATATGTATTTACATATTTATATATACACAGATATATATAAATATATATGCATCCATATACTACTATGCATTACTAATTTAAATTAGAGCTTCTCCTCCATCAGACTTCTCTGCTGGACCATCCTTCTGTAACAGTCTTCCCACTGATATTTAGAATAGTCTAGTGGTTAGAATGCTGGACTGTCATTTGGAAGATTGGGGGTTCAAATCCCTACCAGGGCAGAAATTTGTTTTGAGATTTCAGTTCCATTTGCAACCCCCAGCCAACTCAGCTATAATGATTACACTGACCATACACTGGCATTGGCCCTCATATGCCAAGGTTAAGAAAATTAAGTCGTAAACATCTATCTCTCTAGGGGCTGTTCTATTTCTTTAGTAACATTCTCAAGCCAAAAATTTCTGTTAGTCAAAATCACAGTAACATATTTATGTGAAAATTTACATAATCATGGCAAAGGCAGTAGATAAACATTGAATCTTCTGATAAAGTGAAAATTGCCACAAAGATAAGTTACTATGTAAAGGAAAACAGTTAAAAAGTTCTGATCTGCTGGCGAGTGAAATGCAGTACCTGGTAGTTGTCAGAACACTTCCTGACTTCGCTCTTTAACGTATTAAGATTGGAAAGCGCAGCCAAAAATGGATCATCTCCATCTTCACCTAAAGATACATCGCTCCATTCATTCTTTGAGGTCAAAAGATCTGTCTCAAGGTCCTTCAGGTCCTTTTGACACTCCTACAAAATATAACATAAAAAATTCAACATCATTTAGAGTTATCAGTAACTAGCAGAAATACCTAGCTCTCATACAATTTTACTTATTTTCCTGTAATCATTGGGAATGCTAGATGTTCAATTTAGAAAAAATTACCTGATTTAAAATCAAACTTTTAAACTCTAATGCGCAGCTTTCATGCTGCCATAAAAATTTTAAGTAAAATTAAGCAGATTCATAAGACTACAATTTGCAATAGAATTTCTTTAAAATATTGGTTTCCACCCCCAACCCAGCAACTCTGGCAGAATATCTAAGTGGATTTCATCACTCAATCCCAAATTGCATAACAAGATTGGTGTACTGGTAGTTTATCACGCAACACTTAATCAGGTGACCTTTAATCACCTTGATATTTAATCACCCGACACTTAATCACATCAGTAAACACTAGAACAGAGAAAACTAATGATGTCAAGTGCTATAAACTTGCATAGTATCGAAGTTAGAACTATGCACAAAAAAAGAAACTCTTTGCAAATAAGAAGTTGTTTGCTTTGGGACCTGGCCAAGACTTTTTAATAATAATTGATTGCTGGATGGACTGTCAAGGTTCAAATTTGGCTAGCTTATGGGACAGTTAGAGCAATTTAGAAACTGGGCCATTAAAAATGGAAATTAAAAACTGAAAATGCCTCTGACAGTGTATTCGTTGTAACAGACATGTATCTGATGATGGTTAACCTACGTCTGCCTTCACAAGTTCTGTGTATGACATGGAAGTAAAGTGAATCAGAGTGAAACCTCAAGTTGCTGCATCCTTTCCTCCAATTTTTCTGGTTGTGATGGTTGTTTGCTGATGTGTGCCAGTCTCTGACCAAGCAGATCCAGGCGCTCGATAAACGGCAGACAGCATGCTTTCTTCTCATCTCGAAGCTCCTTGATTTTCTGCAAACGCTTCTGTTCAAGTTCTTCCAAACGCTTCTGTTCTTCGAGTTCTTTCAAGCGCTTCTGTTCTTCAAGTTCTTTCAAGCGCTTCTGTTCTTCAATTTCTGCCAAACGCTTTCGTTCTTCAATTTCTGCCAAACGCTTCTGTTCTTCAATTTCTGCCAAATGCTTCTGTTCTTCAAGTTCTTGCAGACGTTTTTGTTCTTCAAGTTCCTGTAAACGCTTCTTTTCAAGTTCGTGTAAACGTTTCTGCTCTTCAAGTTCTTCTAAACGTTTTTGTTCCTCAAGTTCCTGCAAATACTTCAGTCTTTCGAGTTCCTGTAAACGCTTTCGCTCTTCCAATTCTAGTAAACGCTTCTGTTCCTCGATTTCTTTTTGATGTTTCAGCTCTTGAAGTTCCTGTAAACCAATGAAAATTAGCAACAATCACAAAATCTGAGATAACAAGAAACATTTTATGCACTCAAACTATAAAACAAAGCTTTTCTCAGCTTGAACTTACTCTTCATTTGCAAGATGCAGTTTTAAAGTCAGTTTTAAAATATGGTAGCTTAATTAATAACCAAATATTTAAAAAAATTGCAAATTAGCCACAACAGAACTTTGAGGGGTGAAGAAAACATTGCAGTCTGAGAATCATGCAGTTAAAGGTCTGAAGTCATGGAGAAGGAATTCAATACTATGAATTTTGTGCATCAGACAATTTGGGCAGGACAAGACAAAAGTGTGTGACACTGTGTTTGGACACTCCAATCGGAGGAGTCTATTATTACTATATGGGCATTTTATCTTCACGGTCCTTATAGCCGAGGCCGTAATGGGCTCTCTCAACACAGCTATATGACAGAACGTAGATGGTTTGACTACGACCTAACAAGTGTTAATTTTTTGGATACTCTTTTACCCTTAAAATAGGTATTGAGAGAGTCTTCTACCATATTTTGTTTCTGGCAAATATTTACTGGTATCAAAACCATATAACTTAATATTTAAGTAAAAAACAGTTCTTGTAAAAAAAATTGTTAGTAAGAGCAAATTTTCCATTATTTTCCAACTCTTTTGCATGTTTAGTGCTACAATTTCACTACAATGCATGTACAGTTTGCAAAGTGGTTACAGCCTTAGTTATATAAGACAAAATAGATAAACTGAAAGATAATCAAAATCATAAACAAATCTCAATGCCTTAAAGTTATACCTTCAACCTAAGCATATAACCGAACACCAAAATAAATGGCAAAATAACCATACAAAAAATGAAATAGCTGTGGCATTTTCAGTAAAAATAACATACAAAACATGAAATAGCTATGGTGTTTAAAAAAATAACGCAAAACATGAAATAGCTATGGTGTTTTCAAAATAATAACATACTAAGCCTGAAATAGCTATTGTGGTTTCAACAAAAGTATAACATAAACATGTTAGCGAACACAAAGACAGACAAAAAAGAAGCATAAATAAAGAAGCTAGTCATGCATTGAAATGCCAAAAGTCCAGTTTACTCAGCTAAAAGTAAAGGAACCAACACCAACGCCATGCACTGGAGAATGCAAGCAATGTAAAATGAAAATCATTTTTGTATTTTATTGAAAAAAATAACAACTTCAAAATAAGCAAATGCTGACAGTCGCCTGAGCTGCATTAAAATAAAAATGAATCACAAAAAGACTTCTCAGAGTTAATAAAAGTTAACAGTTTAACAAAACCAACAAAACTGAAATAAATACCGATAAACATTTCTTACTGAAATAAGACAAGTCAAATCACTATCAAAAGTCAGTCAATCCACAACATGCATGCAGGCTACACAAGTGAAGACGATGATTACCTCAGCTGGAACTGAAACAGATGATACTTGTGACTGATCAGTATCATAAATTGCACCATCTTTCCCACCCTCTGAGACAAGATGGCACGAATCCACACTTGGCACTGGCTCAGATACTGGCAAAGGTTTCTCCTTTGTGGGGTCGGCTTTTTTCTGATCATCAAGACCAAAAAATGCCCCTTTCATAAACTCTGGAGGAACAAAACCACTTTCAGATGCTATCTTGTCAGTGGGAATAAATGAAGCTCCTTCAACAAATCTACCAGATATAACTCCACGATCCGTAGCCATTTCCTGCTCAACATCAAGCCCTTCAATTGATTTTGTTTGATCAACTCCACGATCTAATGACATGACCGGTTTTTGTTGCACATATTCAGGACGATTACCTTCATGTTCTGCTCTATCATGCAAGACAAAATCTTCTCCAATATCTTTACTGAAAACAACTCCCTGATCAGTAGAAGGTCCCTCACCCAAATCAAGCAGTGCTTCCTTAACAGATTTGGTAGGGATATCTTCACGTTCTGAGGTTCCATAACGAACTGAGGCTTCTTTAACAGATCCTGGAATTTCAGATTCTGTTGCAATATCTGCCTCTTCACCTGACAATGTAAAACGCTTTCCTTTGAAAGCTTCTAAAACAGTATCTGTGTGATCGGGTTTTTTTTGATCACCAAGACTCAAAATTGCTCCTTCCATAAATTCTGAAGGAACATCTCCAGTTTCAACCGTAGCTTTCTCCTTCTGCATTACAGAACCAATTTGAACAGATCTACTAGAGATAACTCCACGATCAGCCAAACTGCTATCATCCAAGGAAAATGATGCTTCTTCAATAAACTTTGTTGGAATATCATGTTCTGCTGATATAGGAGATCCTTCTTCCAAAACTTCTGCTGGAATGTCTCCATGGCCTGCCTTTTGATCATCAAAGCTCAAAAGAGCTCCTTTCAAAAATCCAGACGAAACATCTCCAGTTTCAACCGCCTGTTCTAAATGTTGGGTGGGAATATTTCTTCCTGTCAACGATTCATCCGCAACATCTGTACGATCAGTTATTCTTTGATCACCAAAGCTCAAATAAGCACTTTCCATAACTTTTGGGGGAACATCTCCACCTGCACCTGTTCCTTTCTTCAAAAAAGCTCCTTCGACAAACTTACCAGATATAATTCCTCTATCATCTGAAGTTTGGTCATCCAGGGTAAACGATGCTTCACCAATAAATTTTGTAGGAATATCTTCACGTTCTTCTGTTCTTTGATCCCCTAAAGGTCCCTCTTCTGTGAAATACTCTGCTGAAGTATCTTCCCAATCTGCCAGCTTTTGTTCGGTAAAAACTGTTGCCGCCTTTTCCAAAGATTTGCTAGGAATATTTCCCCAGTCTGCTGATGTCTGACTATCTGAGATTAACAATTCTCCCCCTTCCCAAGACTCTGTTGATTTATCCCCACGCTCTGCAGCTCTTTGATCATCCTGGAATAAAGTTTGGCTTTTTTTCAAAATCTCTGCAGCAAAAGCTTCATGTTCTGCGGCTCCCTGATCACCAAGATCATGCAGTACTTCTGCATCAGACTTTGCGGCATCGCTTCTGGCACTACCTTCATCAAGCAATGTTGTTTCCACAGTGATTTGGAGTCGTTCAGTATCTTCTTCCACTTCTTCCTCAAGATGCTGGTTTTCCTTCTTTTTCTTCTTCTTTCCTTCCTTCTTACGATGCTGCTTTCCACCATCTGCAGTTTCAGAATCTCCTTTCACAGCCACTGCTGTTTCCTTTGACTTGGCATCTGCCTTTTCTTGCTTGTCAAGGCCAAAAAATGCTCCTTGCATAAATTTAGGTGGTACCGCTCCACTTTCTATAGCACTTTGATCATGACGGATGACAGAAGTTCCCTTCGGAAGTTTGCGATCTTTACTTGATATAATGTCACGATCTGCTGGTGAATATTCCTCAAAAGCAGGCACTCCATGCTCTGTTGACTTCTGATCATCGGGAAGAAGGGATTCCATTGGAAGATCTGCAAATAATTCAGCAGCCTTCTGATCCTGCGAAACTGAAGCTCCTTTCCCCTCTGTTGAGCTGTCGTCCCAACCCGGTTGTCTCCAGTCATCGACAGCAAGTGACTCTCTTGAAATATTTTGATTATCTGCCACCCTCACCCGGTCCCCCTTTTGACTTTCAGCTTCCAGATCATCATCACCAAATGACGGTCTTCCTGTATGTTTACCAGAGACTACTCCACGGTCAGTCACATTCTCTTTCCCTGGGGTAAAAAGCATTTCCTCACCATACTGCTCATCCAAAGAAATATGCAGTCCTTCTGCTTCAGAAGCAGTCGTGACAGCTCTACGATCATCACTGATACGATCAACATCAATAGATTCTCTTTCAAAATCCTTTGAAATTAATGGTTTTGTTTGGTCAACTGCTGCTGCACCATCAAAAGATTTTTTGTAAGTGACAGTGGAATCTGTAACAGCTTCCGTAACCAAGGGCAGTTGCACACCTGAGTGAAGCTGTTCAGAGGAAGGCAATACACTGAAATTGGCAGCATTTTCATATAAACTGGAATGATTATTGCTATGTGTAGTCTCTGCTTGATCCAGACTTGAGTCAGTACTTAAACCTGCACCAAAAACTTTCTGTTGCATATCTATTTCACGGGTCATTGAAGAGTTCAGGTCTGCAGCCAAGTCCGCAGAGCCAAAGGCACTCTGGCGATCCAGTGATCCTGAGGCAGAGTCATCTGTGACTGATAAGCTTTCTGCTTTTTCTTTCAATTGTCCTTCTCTAGCAAGACCCGATCTGATCACAGAAGCCTCTTCAAAAGCAGTAAAAATTTCAGAGTCAACTGTTTCTTTGTTTCTTTTCGTTATTCTGCCCTCCAGTCGTTCAGTGGACGGATAAGAGTCTTCAACTTCCCAGTCAATTTCGCTAGAAAGAGACTCCTTCAAACTCTTGCCATAAGCCTTCGCATTTTCCTCCAATTCTGTGACTTCTCGACGACTTACTTCTAAAGTGCTTTTCTGGTCTGCTTTACCAACACATGTTCGTATATTTTCAGTGGAGACGCAATGATCTATGCCAAAAGGCGACACTTCAATGACTTTTCTTGCCCTGCGATGATACGCAATTTGTACATTTTCTGTCACAGGATCCATTTTCAATTTTCCAACGCTGTTGGTTGATGACAGTAAAAAAGATTTACCCTCTCAACCCTAAGGCAATGGGACAGCTCTTGGATGCATCTGTAATCACAAGTGCTTGCAAAGTATCTCGAAATAATCTCCACAGAGAATTGAAGGCACGAAAAGGCAGCACTCTGACCCGCTCTGAACTGTTAGTCTGAAGCAAAAATAATTGCCAAATTAATCGTTGTCAGTCAGGCAACCATAGCAAAAAACTTTCATCTGTCGAGTTAATCCATTCACCGTTTCTCTACAAAAACATTAAACGGAGTTAATATAAACTAAAATGACAGCTGACACTCGATAATAGTAATGTACAAGATTGGAAGTAAGCAACTGAGTTTCTGAACACCACAGATTTTTGTCCTATGCTTGCCCAGAAAAGATTGATTGCAATGTAGCCTATCAGGATTCTACACTCAACAATAAAGCACCTCTCATGACAACTTGAGTTACACCTTAGACAGGTCTATGTGCAGGCTCATTGATTTATAATACATTAAACAGTTTTCCTGGCTTCCCATAAAAGTACACAAAAGCTTAAAGTTTTTCCTGTTCAAAGGTAAAAAGCCAAGCAATTTTGCATGGCGAACTGGAGTAGATATTCCCATTATCAATGATGTAACACAAATGTTGCCCCAACCGAAAAGATACAACATATACTGGCTAACATACTCTAATTAAACTGAAGAATTAATTTTTCTGCCTTGCTGCTTTGAGACAAATCTAACAATGTCAGATGAATGTCAGAAACAAAATCAATCGAATCGATACACAAAAGCAAGTTATGCAAATCATGGAATGGAAATGTCCTGGAGCAAACACGACAGGCAACAGCAGAATGGCGGCCAGACACATCAGTCATCAAAATGTCAGTCATCAAAAATGCGCAGACATGCAATGACCCTCGTATGTGAGAGCAAATTTAGAATTAAAAGGACAGATTAAAAATGCACACTGAATGACCCTCATGTATGCAAGCAAATTTTAAATTAGAACAGCGGCCAGACACGTCAGTCATCAAAATGTCAGTCATCAAAAATGCGCAGACATGCAGTAACCCTCGTATGTGTGAGCAAATTTAGAATTAAACGGACAAATTAAAAATGCACACTGAATGACCCTCATCAATGCAAGCAAATTTTGAATAAAAGGACAAATTATTAACCATCCTGGTAGTCTTGTAAGTAATGTAATGGGACATTTACATGTAGTCACTTACAGTGGCATATTCTATAGCATTCATGCAGATTCTCCAGTAGGGAAATGATCAGCCCTAGTGACAGATTTTGGGAAGTCCATAAAGGATGTACAACTCAAGAAACTGTTTATACCGTCACACAAAAACAACATTTTGCCAGCATCAACATCGCTTCACCCACCGCCGCTGCCCCACACTCAAATCGTAAACTCTCTGAGTCACCCATATACATAAACTGAAATGTGATCATTCATGTGCAAGCATCAGAAAGTGCCCTTTATCCTGTAGCCTCATGTATAGGCTAAAATTTACCAACTTGCATACATACATGCATACACAATAACTTAAGGTCGTCTCTGGGTTTTGAGTTGGTATCGACCAAAAAGCAAGCACACCAACATATGACGGCAATTAGAGTTGGGTGAAAGTACAAGAGAAGTAAATGAGCACGTCGATTGTACAGTATGTGGGAAGGTCAGGTCAGGTCAGCAAGGGAGCAGGCTGGCCACCCAACCTTGTGCGTTGAAGCTAATAAAATGAAGTTGCCAATACTTTAATACAGCTGCAGTTGCCTGTCAGAGGTAATTTCAGGGACTGCACTTCCTCAAAAGTCATACAGCATCTGACGTCCGGTTTGTTAGCGCTCCTGCATTTTCAGACTTTAAAAAGGATCAGTCAAAATATTTAAGTGGGTACCAAAACACTGCCGACCAGCACAGATCAAAAGGGCCTGACCTCGGTGACCTGATGGATGCAAGCGTGACAAGTCACAGCGCTCGTGAGCAAGCTGGCGCCAAGTCGCGCTTTAGAAATTCTTGAGTCTACGCGTGCCAACAACGTAAAAGCATGCCTGTCGAGCAGTGAAACGTCTGAAAATCGTTAGCCATTAAATCCAAAGTCAAACACCAAAGCCTGGCAGCTCAGGTCGCCCTTGCTGTCTTCGTGCTGGTTGCAGGACGCGCTATAAACCCAATTTTGCAGACGCCGATAACTGACAAGGGTATTTTCAATGTCATACAAACGCCGCCATTTAGACGAGAAACGTTTGGAATCGGGCCTACCTGTGAATGCCGCCAAAATCCCCGATATTGGCTGCCCGGAGTCTATTGACTGACTAATAGGACGGATACCAAGCAAAATGGAGGGCCCAATCGACATCCCACGCCCGCCCGCCTGCAGCCGCCCTTAAGCAGACGCCTAAGGACGGAACGTAAACACCGGCGCGTGGCCTAGCCTGCACGCACGGCTCTCAACCGCGCCCCCGTGCGCCGACGCCAGGCCGGGCTTAACATCATGTAAACCTTAACCGGGTGGGATAAGAATTATACGGAGTCTTTGTCGCCAAAATAACCGCGGCAAATGTTTGCCGCGGTTTGTTTTGCTAAAATTACGAAAAAGAAAGAGAAATACGTGTAAATAACAGGCCTTACAGAAACAGAAAGAGAACAACTAAATTCGCAGTTATGAGTAATTTCACTTCAAAGCACGAATATTCCCTTTGGAAGGATAATTGCTGAGTAAGGCAAAACCGTACTTTCACCTATAAAGTGAGCAGCGTCCAGGCTATAGGTCGCTAATGGCGTGGAGCCCATTCAAATGGTGGTGCAGGATCTCACCCAATTAATTCACAGAAAATGGGCAGGGTATAGGCCATAATTATGTCGCTATAGAAAAACATGTACATTTACATTGTCATCATTAGTGAAATTAAAAATCCAACAATTTTAACGCAACCCCAATAATGCTTCTCACCTAGTGTAATAGTCCTTTCTCCTCCGAAACTGTGGTCACGCGGCAACGCTAACGTAAGCCGGGCCGCGAAACTCCTCCTCCTCCTCCGCTAGGCCTATGGGCCGAAGTATTTTATTGCCCAGCGTCTGCGGTTGGTCGTCAACAACGCGGTAGGCCATAAATATTTCACTGACGTTTCTCATCTTGACGCGCAAAATTCTAACAGTTATTTTACTGCTCTCTCGAATAACCATAATAACACAGTCGCATTTCATTCTAGTGGCACATTTAAAAACTTGTTAGGTTACACCACCGAGACAATAAATGACCAGTTAAACGCACGCTAACATGGGGTGAGGGGCACAAAAATATTGCCAAGCATTTCAAACAGAGGGAAACTGACAAAGATCGAAGCTGTAGGCCTACATTGTACGGTTGCTACTGAAAACATCCTAAGGGTTATTTCTTAGTAGTCTCGTTGGGTAGGATCAGATCTCGATTGAGACGACACTTCAGCACTTCAGTTTGAGTTTAGCATAAATAAAGGATAAATGCTTACACACAAACTTAACTGCTTTTTAGCGATGAGGGCAGTTAACATAAAGGTTGAAAGAAAACGTAGGAGTAATCGTAATCTCGAGATTTCTACTGCGCCCAACGAAAACCACGTTACGGGGACTAGCTTTTTTACAGGCGCTCAATCAAAACCAAATCCACAGGCAAAGGGGTTCGGTTCCAGGTCAAGATCCAAGTCTGTCAGAGATACAGCGTGGCGTCTACGGCGGGTGATGTTTGGAATTGGCGCGGAAAGAGATAACAAGATGCCGATAACACGGCTACCGGATGAAAACTATCCCGATATCTGCCTCTCCAACTTAATTCAATAAATGCTTTGAGGCGATATTTTGAAAATATTTGACTTGAAAGTGTGGCCCTAATCCAAACACAGGTGACATTTTACTTCCTACTCTAACACACCGGTCACAGGCCTTCCCATTCGTGAAATTATAAACATCAAGTCTGTCAACTGCGAAGCTTAAACTTAATTAGGGCAACTGGCAATGAATCAAACAATTTTATGTCTGTCTTGTTCAGCCTCGAAGCGAATTACCGGCGAAAAACAAGCGAATTACCGGCGAAAAACAAAACAACAAAGGGAACGCCCTGAACGAACTATAATTCGAATCCGGAAGACGCTGACTATGAACCGCACGAACCACCGTGAAAGCTTTAAATTTTTGTGTAACAAGTCCTTATAGAATTGTTGACTGGTGTTTTGATGAAAGACTGTGTTTTTGAATATAGTTTTTTATTCCAGTTTTCATAAGCGTCACGAATTATTATTTGATGTTCTAGGCCTTGTAGGCGTGAGGTTGCCCGGATGGATCTGCGCTGAAATGTCATGGTCAGCGTGTCTTTTTAAAGCAAATAATATGATTTTAATGCACTTCTGGTTGACCGATACGGCAGTGTGGACCAGATTAAACGTCAGGTCGCTTAAGTCCGGATTAAATAATAAACACAGCGTGAAAATCTTTTATCAGCATTTGCGAACGATTTGAAGTGAGGGTGAAATGAGTGTTAACGATAAGAGATTTTGAGAATTACTTACAAAACTATTGGGGAAACTATTGCTGTTTCTTGATCTGCCCTGATTTGTTCTTGGGCATATTGATCTATGCTCATGTACCTTAATGATTTATGAAGTGGATGTCATTATCTGATCTGATATGTTCTGACAAGTATTGATGTGTTGGGAATTCCCATTTGAGCTTATAAACAGACATAGACTGGGTATTAAAGAAATTACTGTTTTAGACCAAACAAGCAGCAGAAATGTAGGCACTGTAAAGAAATTCTTTACCATTGATACAGCCTTCACGATAGCCTGGAACTTCTCGTTAACTTCATGGATTCCTTTTTGGCAGTCCATCAGCAAAGTCTGGGCTTTGCCCTTCTCTTGCTGGCCCAAGGGCAGCAACAGGAGGCCCTTAACCCGAGCGCTGAATTCTGATACGGTCATCTCCTGGTCCTTTATGCTCTGCTTAGCATTCTGACATTTCAAATTAGAAAATGACAAAATACAGTTAAAACTGTAACCACCTCTGTTCAATCCTGTGGCTGTATAGTTCGTCTTTCATAGGCAATTACTGAGTAAAAAATTAACAGAAACTTAAAGTGCTTGACATTTAATGAAATAATGACTTATGACCTAGGGCATGCAAGTGAAACAGAAATCTCAGGGATTCCTCTGCTGTGGCAGGGATCTTCTTCTTGTGGGAAATTAAATTAACAGAAATATACCAGTAACAGCAGATTAATACATAATAGTAAAAATATAATAATGTTTCAGATTTAGCCCAAAGCCACTTAATATTCTAATCTGAAGATCCAAAAATATTGATGTATTCCATAATCTTGCCTCAAATTCTTGGTTCCAGTTCTGCCTGTCTGGCGCTCTGATCGCCTGTTGCTCTGCATACATCTGGAAGCATTCCTTAGTCCATCCAATGAACCTATCCATGCTGCTCATCAGCGTATCCCATGTGGATAGTGCTTTCTCACACAGTTCTATGGAGTTATCAATCCGGATCCCAGATGAAGAAAGTTTCTGCCCAAGTGACCTGAAAGACACCATTCGTATACCCTCTAAGCACAGGGAATGGCGGTAAAGAAATTTTTCTTATTAGCTTCAAATTAAAAAGAGACCAAATCAACCCAGACAGCGACTTGCATTGGGCTCACAGCTGGCCGCATTGTGCCACTGGTGGCCAGCTGTGTGCCCAATGTGGATGCCATGGATGTGGCTGTTGGGGAATAGGGTCCATGTATTCATGTGGTTGACTTTCCCGACACTCATTCAAACAGACTTCAATTAACCATTTTAAATGTAACTTGACAGAGCATACAAAAAGGGTTCTGATAAAGTAAGCAGAAAAAAATAATGAGAAGTGCCAAGTTCTCTTTGAGTTACATGGGCCTTTTGAGTCTATAACAAATAAAAATGCTTTCTGTAGAAATTCATTAATTTTAAATGAAGGACTTCTAACCTGTAACGGTCCTCAAGAGTTTGCCGATCGGATTGGCTCACCAGCATCATCAGCTGACCTGAAGATGTTCTCAATGATTCCAGAGTCAGTTTCAGGTTTTCATTTTCATTCATCAGGATCTGAATTATTAATTAATGCACTGAGAGGTCAACTAATTAATTACAACTAAGTACTATGGCAGCAATTGAACTACGTGCTTTAATCTGAGTAAATGTCAGTTCTTGAAAATAAATATATATATAGGCAATCAAGTTTTTGCAGCTCTTCTGAAAACACAAATCATTATCATCATCACCCTCATCAGTATCATCACAACCTCCACCACCACCAGCACCTCCATCACTACTTGCTTTTGTAAGGTGCTGTTAGAAAGCAACGATGCATTATACAAGAGTTACAAAAAGCAGTAGAATCATCTTTAGTGCCCACAAATGCAGTGAAAATAAGAAATGAAAAACTAAGAACTGTTTGGTCCATACTGAATGCCCAGAAAGCTGAGAAAAATTCAGAGCAGAAACATATACACGTACAGAGGACTACTGAACTGTGGTCCACTGTTCACATGAAATAAGAGTCGAATTTAAATTCATACAATATGTTTAAGACATGTTTCTGTTTTTAAGAGACTGTTGAGATCCCATCTGTTGTCCACTAACAGGCAAAATTTTCTGTTAACTGTCTGACTCAAGTATCAGCATTTGACTTTGTACATTATCCATTTATTACTGGACTCTTGTGCATGCCGACATTTGACATTGTAAAGCACCCTTGAAGTACCTTGCTACTGATGATGCGGTATGAACTGTCATGATTACAATTACAATTACAAAGACAATTAGCAATAAACATTACAAGTTTATTTTGCTACTAAAGAACCAGTAAGTTCAACAGGAAATGCACCTCTCAAGAATTTAACGCCTTTTAGTAACTGGCACCTTTACAGTATTTTTCGATTAATTTTCAGACTGGAGACAACAGACCATCAGCTATTTCTTAAAACAATAAGTATATACAAATATTAATTAAAAGTGGAGGCTCATTGAATTGTGTTTTGGCTTTCCCAACTGATAATCCTTGTTCTCATGTTTTGAATTTTTTTATATCCAAATAATTTTAAATGGCATAACCAGAAATTATGACATAGTAGTGCCTCAGAATGCACACAAGCATTTATGTAACGCCTTTCAGGAACCTCTCAAAAGTGCTGCATACATGCTGTGTTTTGATCAGCACAGATATGACTAGAGGTAAACATAATATCGAATTGAGAAAAGAACATTATCAAATATCAGTTATGTCTTTGTGTTGTATAATTCCATTTAATTTATTCGCCAATAAGCATAACATTTTATAAACTCAGTCCAGTGATTTTACTGCAACACCTGTATATGAATTTCATATGTGTAAGTCCAGAAGTAGTTTCTGTGTAATGATACTGTGTCTTAACAAAGATGATTAGAGTCACCCTCCTCCTTTATCCAGACTTGGGGCTGGCGCCACCCGAGTACGGCAGTGTACAAGTCCGATAACACTGGCCAACACATTATTTGTTGCCTCAAATGTTAGAACTGTTTCTGGGTATATCTGACCTGCTGATTCCAGAAAAGGCACCAGTTTTTTCCCAGCAGGTCTAGTTTTCGAGATATAGAACATTATGCCATATACCAGTCCTTGCCTCTGCTCGCCCATAAAACATAAGGCTATAGCTATAATTATGTAGTGCTCAATTTATTATGTGATACACTAAATAAACATAATAATACAAATACTTAAAAGAAAATGGTAGTACCTGAAACTGTACTTATATGATACCAAGCAGAACAAGTTTGTTATAAAAATTTCAAGTCATTCGACACCGAAGAAGCTCCTTTTGTACGATTTCCGAGTGTGGCATCTGCCGGAACAATCGCGCATAATATTCCAGCAATAGTCTGCCATCATGTGTGCATCCCATCTTCCTTGATATCGATTTTCCATTGTTTTGATGTCTTGGTGAAATCTTTCACCTTGCTCTTCGCTGAAGTCACCAAGATTCTCTGGAAAGCGATCTAAGTGACTGTGGAGATAATAGACTTTAATGCTCATGTTGCAGCCAAGCTTGTTGAAATGAAGAAGCATATCCTCTACTAGTTGTGCATAATTGTCTGCCTTCTTGTTGCCAAGAAAATTTTTAGTTACAAGAACAAAGGAAGACCAGGCACAAGATTCGATTTCATTCATTGATGGTATGAAAAGTGGGTCATTCATAAGTTGCCTGATCTGTGGACCATCGAAGATTCCAGCCTTCAATTTTTCCATTGTAATTCCTGGTAACTTGTGTACTATGTATTCGAAGCATGAACCTTCTTTATTCAAAGCCCTGACAAATTGTTTCATCAGGCCTAGCTTTATATGTAGTGGTGGCAGTATGATCCTATCTCGTGCCACCAAAGATTCCTTGATTACATTTTGAGCTCCAACCACCATGTCTTTCCTCGAAGGCCAATCTTTTCTTGTCCAATGTTCATGCTTGGCTCTACTGTCCCAAAGACAGAAAAAGCAGGGATACTTTGTGTAGCCACTTTGTTGACCAAGGAGGAAATTTACCATCTTCAAGTCTACACAAATTACCCATTGATGTTCTTTGTATTTTATCTTTTCCAGTACTAAAGAGATGGCATTGTACTCTTCTTTCATCCTGGTGGAGTGACCGATTGGAATAGAACCAAATTTGTTGCCGTTATTTAAAAGCACACATTTCAGACTACGTTTTGAACTGTCGATAAAAAGACGCCACTCATCTGGGCTGTAATCCGACAGACCAATTTTCTTCAATAAGTTGCTGATGTCATTACAGAATACTAGGTTGTTGTCTTCGGTAAAGAATGGCAGCAAATCCTTTTCTCTGTTTCTATAAATTGTAATTTTCGTTCCAGGCTGAAGTGCATTCTTTTCCTTTAGTCTGGACGCAAGCAATTCAGAGGACTCTTTGGAAAGATTTAAGTCCCTGATCAGATCACTCAACTCTTTTTGGTCAAAACGTTCACTGTGTGAAGTTGATTGGAAATCACTGTCACTGCCCCCACTTTCTTCACTTTCGTCATCTTGTCCGATATTGGACATGCAAGTCTCATCGTCTGAGAGCTGAGGTAGTTCGCGAAAAGGTGGAACTGGTACAATATCCGAATGCGGAACAGGTCTCCTGGCTGAAGGTATATCAGGGTAAGACAACTTGTGACGATTATTTCGATTGATGCCTATGATATTAACCATACAAAAGTAACAGTCGTCGAAGTGGTTTATCTGTTCCCTCCAAACCATCGGTACACCAAATTTCAGGCAGCTTCTCTTTCCAATTGTCCAGTGGCGCAATTGTTCAATACAAGTTTTGCATACTGTATGAGGAGCCCATTGTTTATCTTGATCTCCAAGTTTGAAACCAAATTAACCTACATATGCTCTTTTTACAAACTCAGAAATCGGTTTCCTGTTTGCTTTTAGTGTGTATTCCCCACAAATGTAGCAGAATATGTCTGGATGGTTAATGCAGCTCCGTCTGGAAGTAGCCATAACCTTAAGGATGTTCGCATCTGAGGAATTAAATGACTAACCTAAAAAATAGTAAGAACATGTAGTTATTTAATGCTCACATTCACAGATTGTTCTTGCGACCAACTCTTAATATGCCCTAAGACGACTGCGGCTGCTCTAGCTTTCAGGAGGCGGTTTATATAGGCTATAAATGCTGACTTCAGCATAATCTATTTACATAATTCGAAACCATGAAACGCTGTATAAGCACAAATAAATTCTAAATGAGGCCATGAATTTAGTGCTGAGTAAGCTGTAGGCTACGGAATAGTTATTTCGTTGAATCAGCAATATCTCAGCACGCGGCAAGATATGCTGATTTTACATTATAAGGATGTAGGCATTATATGAATCAGCAAGAATTATAATTAGCCATAAATAAAGCTTATTATGACATTTTAGTTTTGCCAAAGACATCGTTTAAAGAGTGGACTGGGTTTTCTTTACAAAATCGACGATATCTCAGAAACTAGACCTGATGCACTCAATCCAATGACATTTTCTGAATCAGCGCCCAAAATTACCCCAAGAACAGGTCTAAAACCGAAGGCAACAAGAAAAAAAATTTTTTCTGTTGGCCAGTGTAATGACTCTGCCTTTTGTACCAGACAATACAATAGTTGACAGAATCCATACATAACTATTATAATTGCAATGCAGAGTCCTGAGGCTAAAGGCTTGTTGGGCCTATGCCAAGAGCAAGTCTGGACTCTTTTCAAATCCTATTACACACCTGTATGTGTGTAAAATTTAACTACCAAAAAGCTGACCACCCTTTCTTAACCTTCTATAGAAACTGCCAGAACTTGGACCTTTGCTTTATTCTGATTAGCCTAACATTTCTTGCAAATAAGAAGCAACTTTTCAAAATCTTTTTACGCTCAAATATCGCACGAAAAGAGCACATGTAATTTCGCAAGCATACTATTTTTAGTTCTTTACAAATGCTACCAATCACTCTCCCTCATCCAGCCATTATGAGGTCAGGTAGGCAGTTGAGGCAAATAACAATTGTTTGTTGAGACATACAAAATATGGCAATAATTAACCTAAACCATTTAACTGAAATATGCTAGAATAATTTAAAATATGAAATTAAACTAAACGATCCTAAATTGTCAAAGTGATATGTCTTACTATTTCAAACAGTGGCAGAAAAATACAGAGAATGTACATACTTTCTCAAGCTTCTTTGTAAAACAATAGAGATGTGTGAAATCAAGTGCACCACTTATGTTTTAAAACATACAAAATTATAAAAGCTACATGGCAACGTTTAAAAAGATTAAAAATGCAGGCAATAAAACTGATACAGCAGATTAAGTTAAAAGTAAGAAATACGTAATAAAGAGTAACTTTACAAAATGTTGCACATGGCCATTATGCGTAAAATGGTTTATTAGCTTAGTCTATTCTGAGAGGTTTAATTATTGCTGTTATGAAAATCTGTGATAATAGAACAACCTTCATCAAATCATATTAATTAATTCTCCCGGCATCTTTAATCTTTTTCTTTTAATCTCTTTTCTCTGATTTATCAATAATCACATTATGCCTTGCAGTTTTTTGCGCTTTAGACAAAGTTCATTGTAGCAGTTATTTTAACCTGAATTGAAATCAGAATTTTCTTACACAGTCCCACTGACTTCTCATATGTTTTAAGTCAGGTCAAAATAAAATAACAGTGGAACTTAATATAACAAGTCATGTTCATGGATAACATGCATACAGATTAATTAACAGATTAGAGCTCAATAATATGCAGTAAAGATTATTGTGTTATTTAGGTTTCTGCAACGGAATCCTGCAGATATATCATACTAAGCATCTTGGAAGCACATCCAGTCATCAAATGTTTTAATTTTCTGACATGCTACTGTTTTTCTTTAGCATTTTTGTAAGATTCTTCATCTGCTTTGCCTCTTTTCTGGCTGTTGCCAAAGACAATTTTACATCCGATGATGCAGAATGACGAGATTTGTGATGTCTCCTTGCATGTCGATCCTCTTCACTATCAGACATCCTCTGTGGAGCAGCAACCACGGTGTAAGTCTGGCCAATATTCTCCTCTCCCTGCCTCTGGGTATCTGGTATAAAGACAATCGGAGAAGCAGATATCACTTGAACAGGAGAAGACTGCGGCTGTACGGATTCATACACATTTGGACGCTGCTGATGCCACGGTGGGTTTATCGAATGCTGAGGTTGTCCCTGAGTCAAAGCAGAATCAATTCTTGTTTGAGGAGCATGCAACGATTGTGCTGCATGGAAATGTTGAACTGCATTTCCTGTTGCCCAAGGCTGTTGTTGGCCAACCGAGTATGATGGCTTCCAGTCAGCAGGTGGTGTTTTAGGCCGATCTGCAGTCATTTTTCTGAACCTGGCTGTCTGCTGGCGGTAATCTGGATTTTTGTTTGGATCATAGTTCCTTGGCATTCCTGACTCACTTAGCAGACTTTCAATGCTGTGACGTCGTCTCAGTCTCTGCTCTTCGGCAACACGACGCATGAGCATCAAACGTCTTGATTCGGGAATGTAACTGGCTCTGTTTTCTGACTGTTCGTTTCTTGAATGTCTTGTAGAAGTTTTTGATTCTCTTTCATCTCTGTTTTTGTTTTTTTCTTTGGCTTTATGATGAGAATTATGATGACGATGATGATGATGGTGGTGGTGGTGGTGGGTGTTATAATTACCATCAGGATGATGATGCCTTGTTTCAGGCTCTGACTGTCTTGCATCTGATTTTGTCTCTAGTTCTTCTTTCAAGGATCTGACTTGGTGCAGCATCAACTTTAACAGATCAGCTCGTGATGTGTCAGGCTGAAGAGCTCCACTGTCACGTTCGAGTTTCTTTTTTGATTTTTTCTCAGTTTTGCTCTTCTCGTCTTTGTTCTTGTGCTTACTCTTTTCATGGCCTTTCTTATGTTCAGATTCTTTCTTACGAGTTTTAGACTTTTTAAAAGATACGGTCCTCTGGTTTTCAGGATGACCAGTCTGTGTTTCCACATGTTGCAGCGTGTTCATCACCTGACCAAATGTCTGAGTTCCAAACTCTCGCGCAGATACTGCAGCATCTGAATCCACAGGTGTGCCAAATGCAAACGGCTGCAGATACATCCCACCGTCAGCATCACTTGCATCTAGGTCTGCTAGAAAATACATATCCTGTGGTGCAGCTGGAAGCAATCCACCAGCATCCAGTCGTAGCAAGAGCGGAGTCTGAGTTGCTGAATTCGATGGTGTCTGCTGCCCAAAATCTAACATTTGCGATGGATCCAAGTATAAAGTCGGTTGATTAGAATTCAACCTAAGTTGTGTTTCAAATTCATCATCTTCATCCTCCTCTGCTGATTGCTCAAATTCTGAATTGAGTGTCTGTGTTCCAAACTCTTGACTCGGTACAGGTGTTAGAACAGGGTCTGGTTCCGTTAGACCAGAGTGACAAGATATTACATCTTCTTCACCATCATCTTCCAGGTTCCTTTCGTCTCTATGAAGTTCCAAATCTGAAGAAGCAAGGAATGCACTCTGCAAAAAAATTGTCCTCGGTGATCTGTCGTGTCTCAGCATTTCACGTTGCCGCCGTCTTCCAATACCTCCTGGGGTCTGCCGACTAGCCAACTCAGTGCCATCATCCTTTCTATCAGTCAGAGAAATTTCCATCACAGTATCATCTGAGTCAGTGAGATTTCTTTCACCATCTGCCACACTGGCATCCTGGTCTGCATCGTTAAGCATTCGAGAGCTGTGCAACCCAAATCCTCTTTCTCTAACGTCGAGGGTACTCTGAGGTGTTCCCAAGTCATGAGATTCCAGCAGCTCTGTACTAAAACTGCGAACTGTTTCCCCATAGCCTGATTCTCTGTCTAGTTCTGTGTCATTTATCTGAACCTCACTTTGCTTGTTTCCTTGCTTTCCTTTCAAAGGTTTATCTGCAACACTATCACTAGAGATGGACAAAGCAGATCTTGTAGGGCCATCAGGTTTGTGAAACTTTTTAGCCCTCGTGTCTCGTGGTGTACTGGAAGCCTGGCCCTTGAAACCATGCAGAAGTGGACTGCTCTTTTGTCTTGCTCCAGATCCCTGCTGATCTGCTGTTGATGCATTGCAGCTTGATCGAGTGATCGAAACCCGATACGTGTCTGCAGTTCGGTCAGAGCTGGAAAGATTTGTTGCACTTCTTGGTATTTTGCTGCTTTTCCCAGATGGAAAAAATGCATTGCCTGATGGGGGATCTGAAGCATCAAGACCTGTCTGTGATCGGGTACGGCACTGTAAGCGTCCCTGCATAGGAGGAATTTTTGGTGTTCGTGATCCATGAGGTGATGAGCCCCTCAGGACACTAAGAACAGTCTGTGTGCCATGTGAAGCAACGGGACTCTAGAAGAATAGAAATAATGACAGCAGAGTTTTAGAAACACCAGAACACTTCACCCACATTAAAATTTCTTATCACAATTGCACTTACATGTAGTTATTGAGCTTTGTATTACAAGCCAAGATTACTTTACTGGATGCTTTTCTACCTCATCAGGCTCTGACCAGATCCCCTCTTTTGCAGACTAAGGTATTGGTACTTTGCAGTTGGATGCTCACTCTTATAAAATCAACAAATTAACTAATTATAATATTACTTACCATAACAGTTTTGTTTATAACCTAAGTTGTAAATAGTGCCAAAGTGCCCAAATAGTGCTGTGACATGTAACAGCTTCCACAGGAGAATTTATTAATTCTAAATAATTCTATTATTACACAAAGGAAGCTTTACTTTGCCTTTCCTTACTTTATTTGGAAACACAAAATATTTATATTTTTCATCAATATTATTATCCTGTCCTGCACGCAGATTTTTGATTTTAAGGCCAGATATAATTTCAGTTTTCATTTGCAAGTACAAAATTATTTTTACTTTCTCAAATGTTCTTGGATGCTATTTACTATAGGATTTTAGCACAGAATTGCAGAATTCATATTGATTAGGTTACAATTCAAAAATATGGCCTTAATTAAAATCCTTATGCAGTCATGTAATTATGACTGCCAAAAAAGAAGACAAATTATTTTAAAATTAAATTATTTGCATTTAATTAGCAGGCAGAGTTATTAATCCACAGAAACCTAGGTAGATGATTATCAAATATAAGAAACAATTAAGCAAGTAATAAATCATTACCACAAAAAGGTCAGCCTACATAAAGCAATGGGTGAAAGCATTGAATTTCTGAAGTACTGCTTTGCAGAGTAGTCTCATGCTTTGCAAGTATTTCCAGCAGCAAGAACTGGCACATATAACTTATAATATCAATTATAAAATAGATAGTAACATCATTCTTGTTTGCATGAAAAATCAAAAGGAGGTTTCACTCATGATCATGGCATGATTGAGTAGCAAAGGTGCACTCTGAATTTCCCCAAATGCAAAAGATAGAAAAACAATACCAGCAGGAAAACTTAAGATTATTAAGGTTACTACTGACATTACGCATCGAGATGGAAACTTGTCTAAACTGCAAAATCAGATACACATCAGAAGATTGTGAGAACTTTTCCAATGACCAAGTAAGCTCAAACTTAAGAACTCCGATCTGCCCTAGAAGTGAAAACTTAGTTTATCAGTTCAACATCAAAGCTTAGCTTAGCAAGCTTGTGATTCGGGCTTACACTACCACACTTAGCAAATATAATAAATGGCATTTGCTTAACTGGTTACATAAATTAAAATATAATTGGACAGTGTTTAAGTAATCTGTTTAAATTATGTCATGGTAAAATCACTAAAAATGGCCACACAACAGTCAAAAGCTTCCACAAAGGAACAACATCCACTTGTATTGTACATGATATATACAACAGCCAAAAGCCAAGTGATGTGGTCCTGATTCAAGTGAAATCACAGAACAACCAACAAATATTTTTTAACATATAAGCAGGCGTATTTGTGGACTGTTTATTTGTATTTAAAGTTAAAGATTACATGACAAATCATTTCCCACAGTTGGTGAGCACAATCATCTGTTGTGAATGCTTCATTTGGCGGTCGTCATTCCTCGTTTTAAGCACAACGCAGATCAGCAGCTCTGAGCAAGGTGTCAAGCATCAACCCGAACGAGGCTCCCTTGGTTGGATTCCGCATGGGCACGACAGCCCACAAGAAGTGGCTTTCCCTGTTTGTTTTTGGTATTACTTCTTTATAGGTCCACTTCGATGAGTTCAACTGCAGTTTGACACCCCACAATCCTGTAAACAGTTGGTGCAATGCTCATCCCGGCAACCACTGAACTCGAAGCAAATTCAGATCATATCCCCCGTACAAGTCTGATGCCCACTACTCTTGGTCAGCAAGGTCAGTAACATGGCCTTTTCCAGTCCTTCCAGTCTGGCTGAATATCATCATATCTGGAGCTGGAAAGAAGCAGCTGTACTCTGGCATCAAATCTAGAACACACTTCACATCTGATTCCACTTCCCTTATCAAAGACACTGTACTGTTTGATTTCGTCAGTAGCAACAAAATCCTGTCAGTCACAAGCAATATCATATCAGCCTCGCACATCTGTATTCACGAGAAAGTTTCACGTACAGCAACTCGCCCAAAGACTAGTCACTGGTGAAGTACTCGTAACAAGCACAGCAAATCTGAATGATTAGATTACAAATTAGAACTGATTCAATCACAAAGCTTCAATTGACATTACATATTTTTAGCGAATCACAATTAGAATGCAAGCCTTAATATTGGTTTCACAGCACACAGACATATTGTTGGTTGACAAAGAATATAGCCAGTAATATAGCCTGTTACTGTATAATGTAACAGAGTGACAAAATCTGAACAGCATATGCATTTAACGAACTTAAGTATTCTGAAATAGCTAAGTATATATGGATTATCCAAAATAACTACAAATGTATAAGTACTCACATAGGGTAATGGAAAGAGAAACTTTGAGAAATAACAGAAATTACTGAAGGCTAATGAAACTGAAAATAAATAAATGTACAATGGAATATCTGCAACAGAAATACAACAGAATCAGAACTTAGAGGATTTGTCAAGAATCAGAAGTGCAAGATGGAAATGTATTTAAAAACAAAATAAATATGAAATGAAAATAAACATTTACAATTGGTAAACGCTCACTTAATAAATGCTTCTACAAAAAGCACAGGCCCAGGGTATCATTGGGCTGAAGCACAGAACAATCTCAAAATACTGACAAGCTTTCTTCACTAACATATGACACACATGCAGCGATTTGCATTGTGATGGACAGTAATTAGCATTAGCACAATTTTCAGTATTTAGGCATGCAAGTGCATAATGTTATGTTGTCTCAGTTATGTTCATGAACAATACATATTTTTTGTTTAACTAATTTAAACTTTTGTGGGATGCATATACTGTAATATAATTGTGTTGTACTCTTCTTAAGACGCTGTTGCTTGTAGACACAGTAAAGTTCTGGATTACATTAACCAGTCTTCCCTCTCAGCTGTGCACCACAAAAAATGATCACATAAAATAAATCCATCCAACACAGCTTTCCATACTGCAAGTTCAGAAAAGCACATACTCAGGCTAAAGTTTCAACTTAGAGGGAATCCTGGTTATTACACGGATGTGTTCTAAAGCTGATTAGAATGCTGAATTAAACTAGATTAGAATTGCATCATGTGACGCTAATATCACATGGAACAATGTGATATCATAATTCCAGCCTTAATTATGTAACATGTTACAAGAAGAATATCAAGCACACTATCTCTTAAGAACAAAAGCAACAACTGGAACACACTGGAACTGGAAAACAGATTTTCAAAGCACCTCTAAACCAATCAAGTAAGCACAACTGTTCCTCTGCCTGCCAATTTGTTCTGTATAGTAAACAGAGAAAAACAATTTTAGACAAATTGTAAGTTTTCAAAAATCAGTGAAGCTGCGTTATCACTTGATTTTTGGCCAGGCTCTGGTGCACCCTAGGTTACTGCTTTGTACATTGGATATAGGCACCACTAAAATCATCGGATTAGATTAGACTGCAAAAACGTTGCAAAAATATAAAAATTGAAGCAAAAAAGTACATTGGTAACATACCTGATTATAGTCTTATTAGTTTAAATAGTCTTCGTAGAGGAAAGTTATATCAGGTCGTACTTCTTTACGTCTTTCGCTTATGTCTAATCAGTCTACTAAGATTCAGCATCAGATCGTTCCATGTGTAATTGAAGACACTGTTAACTTTGTAATCGTCCATGGCACAACTGAGGAATTAATTGCTTCTCCTTAATTACCGAATTTCAGTGTTTCGTCACCAGAACTAGCACATGCTGCAGCTTAATTCCATCACAAAATTCTGTCATGCTTTAACATGTAGCTGTAATTTACAGTAGCAAATTCAGGCTAGCACAGAAGTTGTAGAAGAATGATAAGATGCGAATGTCAGATCCAAAGGATTTGAGTAGCAAGTGAAAGATGTCTTTTCCGGTGTTCAAAGATAGTGCAAGCATACTACCAGTAAGCCAGTGTAATGTGGGCTTGTCAAGCCAATGTAGCTTGCTAATTGTTTATCATAACGCAAGTGCTTACGAAAAACTCAAAAATGCCTCTGAACTTTTCCTAAATATGGCTCTTCCATAGTACATTACTGAACAGACTGACAAAAGCATCAAATCATAGAAGTCTAGCTTTCAAACTGGTTCCATCCAAAACTGTACAATGTTCAGAACGTTTCTTTGACACAAAATATGAGATTACTTATCCTCATGAACTCTCAGGTAATATTGACCCAGTAAAATGCTGAAGTCCTTACATCAAACCAGTTTAGAGTAGAGGCTGAATGGGACAGAAGATATATCCCAACAACAGAGCACAGTGTAGTTCTACATCAAAATGAAGAGAAGCAAGAACATAGGTATCGGCACTACTCTACAGATTCTGTGTTCAAATCTTGCCCATAGCAGGCATTTACAGGTACCTTTATTTAAGAAAATTTACGTTTAACTGCCCTCCTCCTTTCAGTTTTTTTTCACAATCAGTGTATATCAAATCTCTGATGAACAATAATGAAAGCGTGCACACAAAGGAGAAATCAGCTAACGCTTAGGCCACCTGGTGAGAAAATTCAGTTAAAAACAGAAAAAACTGAAGACAAACTGTTCAAATATGGACATAATAGCATTAGCATATACATGCATACTATAAATTTATAAGTATTTATATGCAAAAGTGTTAATATGTTTGTGATAAATACAGTTATTGAACTTTTATGCATACAGTGCAGACCCAAGTTAAGCAGATTCGCATGTAAATGTATCGTGCGTCAACAGGACTGCACTGTATCTACACATGCAAGTATATATTTAATCATAACAAACTAAAATTAAGCCTTTTTCAGAAGGACCATTGACTGTTGTGTGGAAAAGAATTTTCACCAAAAGTTGATATAAATTGAAAAATAATTATTTGCTACACTCCACCATTCAATCTCAGGATTTACTGGGCTGTTACGAGTTTCACAATTGGTTCCTACAGCCAAAAAATATGACCGAATATGCACATCATTCGGAAATGAGTCAAGGGTGAGTGGATAGAGAAGGGATGCAGAATCAAGAGACAGACATACACGAATAAGTCACAGATACGAGTATACGCTCAAAGAAAATTACAAGACATATAATTTGTAAGTAAAAAACTGCAAGCCTCCCAGACCGCAAATACAAATTTGTGCCTCAGAAAATGTTTTTCCCCGTTAATTTATTAAAGCAAAATGGGTAAAAGAATAATTTTAGAAAGACATGCAAGTAAATTTATAATGTTTTAGCAAAAAAGAAAATCAGACCTGCAGACAACGTTTCTTTTCCTCCGCTGATGCTCCATCTGCCATGGTCTGGTCAATCCTCGTATCAAGATCATTACTTGACTGCATCAGTCGTGCTTGCTTTCTATGTAACGACTTCGTCTGCGCAAGAAACTCCCTGCGTTTGGTGATCTGTTCTTTCAGTGTGGCAACCAATGATTCCCAGAATGTTTTTATTGGCTGAACTTGAACCTGGACCAGCTGAGCGCTGTTTGGAATAAGACGTGTGTAGCGAATGGTCAGCTTTTCTATCGTTGGGCCTTTCTCTTGAAGCTCTAAGAGAAATCGCTAAAACACACACCAAACCCTAGTAGATGATTCTAATTTTGAGATAAAATCTTAGTTTACCAAATGCTGTAAAAACCTTGTTTTCAGAAATCAGTTTAAGAGCAAATCTTTTCAAGTACTGCTTGTTACAAATTGAGCTAATAGCCAGGCCCTTGCATTTAACACACCTTTCCAGCCAAATTTCTACATGTTGCTTGTGATCATTTATGCAACACAAAATGCTAAAACTGACAACTAAAAATCATCTATATGGTAGCAGTATACACATAATTTATGTTGAATGTACATCCAATCCTTCACCAGCAAAGTAAAGTAAAGTACAGATAATGTATCAATACATATATGTAGTTTGCAAATTCACCAAAGTTACCTCAAGTTCCCGTATCTCATGCTCTACACTGTCGGGATGCAGTTTGAACGAGCGATTAGAGATTGCTGTAATTTCAATTTCTTTTTCAACGATCCAATCCTTCAGCTGTGCCTTTAGTTTTTCTACCTCAAGCCATTTGGATTCTGCTTCCTTAAGAATGCCTAGGTGTTCGCTAAGTCTGCAAAGAATATCAGACAGTTTCTTGTTGACATATTGCACTTTCTGTTGAAGCGGCGATAAGAGGACGGTTGGTTCCACATCTTCGTGAAGGCTCGAATCAGAGCAAATGAAAGCTTTCTCTTTCTCCATTGCTGTTAGAATTTCTTGACTGAACTTCTGCAAGTTGTTCAGAATGTCCTGCAGAAATAAGGAAAACCATTAAATAGCCGCTATTGGATTAATTTTACTGCCAGTTATGCATATATGCAGCATGGTGGTCTATTGGTAATGCCTTTGCAAACTGATCATGTGGTTGCGGGGTTGACTCAGTGTAACTGCCCCAGGCAAGTTGTCTGCGCACACCAAGCCTCTGTCACCAAGCAGTATAATTTAGTACAGGCCTAAGCTGAGAAGTAAACGGAAGTCCTGCGATGCACTGGCCCCACGTCCAGGACCTTGGGAATAGTCCATTGCTGGCCTAAGGGCCAAGAAAAGGAGATGAGTGCCTTCATTACATCTCACTTGTGGGATATGGGATACTTTACTTTTACTTACAATTAAGCATACCTTCATTACATCTCACTTGTGGGATATGGGATACTTTACTTTTACTTACAATTAAGCATACATTTAGAAAAGGTAATTATATTTATACACCAGAAACTCGTCATACTGTTGTCTTTGGGATCCACATCAAAAACCTTATAGTGAGGTCATGTTATAACAAATTTATTTTCAATGAACGAATTAAGTTTGGGATCTGTGTCCACAATTGTATTATATCAGAATCTGCATTATAATGAAGCGTATTATAATGAGCCTCAAGTGTATTATTTTCATACTGGTGTATCATATAATAATAATAAGAAATAATAATAATAATGACAATTTATACAGCCCTGTAGCACAGACAAGGCAGAAGAAAAAGGCGCTGTACAGGAGTTAGAAATTCAACAGGTCATAAGTTATCTTAAAAAGATATGTCTGGAATATTAATTAGTATAACTAATTATGCAAATGTGATATTACCTTGGAATACAACAAGACATTTATAATACAATAGAATAGACATTACCTTTGTTTCAGCAATCTTCAGTGTCACTGTTTCGTTATCACTAAACGACGATATATCTTCGTGTAGGATCTGTAGAACTTGTGTGTTGATGTATGCAGCACAGTCGTCTATCAGCGACTCACAGCTCTTCCAATGTTCAAGAGCATCTTCTAGATGAGCCTTTAACAACATGCAGAAAGATTACCACCAAAGTGTCAGAGCTTTCTGTGAGCTTTCTGTTAATTATTCAGTTTTTTATTTTATGGCATCACTTCTAAACGATCACTCGACAGCATAATACAAAACCGCATTAAGGACTTTCTCCAGGTAATTTCCAGCCCAGTGTTTCAGTGTAGATTTACACATGCAAACTTCAAATAACAAGGCAATTACCTATTGATTATACCATTTAAATTCATATGGAATAGTTAAGTTGTAATGTAACTAGATCATACCTTTTGCAATGTAACAAAAACTAATCACTGTGTAATCACATTATCTTGCATTACATTCCACAAACACACAGGGGACAGTCATCAGGAACTTTAAAAAATGAAATGAAAAACAATTCTTAACGCAGTTTTAAGGCAAAAAAACTTGAACAGTGGGAACATAAGTCCTTAGGAGTGCTTTTTGATACTCTTAAAATAGTAACCTTTATTTGATTGGCTGCAGTTTTCAATGAACTGTAAGTATCTGTAATTGTTGTCATCTGTCCTTCTATTTCTTGTTTGAGGTCAATCGAATCTGGGTTGGCAGCAATCACTTTCTGACCCAATGCCTGGATGTTGCTGATGGTGAACTGATACGACTCCAGCTCAGACACTAATTCCTGCAAATTTTCCAAAGAAAGCTGGAAAGTTATTCCGCACAGTCTATTGTATAAACTCATGTACATTTCATAAAATACTTTTATTAGATTCTGTGAGCTGGTATTGATGAGACTGAGATGCACAGCTCTCTAAGATTAAGATCAAATGAAGCACAGCACCATGACAACTTCCTTACTTATCAAAGTACGAAGACGGCAGAATTTAAAAGAAAACTAATACAAGTGATCACCAGATGGAAACCAGATCCCTTTGGTCACATAAGCAGGTTGAATAATGGCAGAAAGATCGAAAACTCAGTGAGGGGAATTATGGAAGGCAAGAAAAAAAGAGAAAGACCTTGCAGAGAACGGCTCAATCACGTGGATGACGAGCGCTAAACAAACATTCACAACTTGACTCTAGAAGCATATAATAAAGAAGTGTGGAGGAAAACAACTAAATGTGCAGGGGACACCTGCAGGATTTCAGCCCACTGACAGAGATGCTGATGATGATGTAAATGTATACTTACATCATATTACATTAGGTTACTCTGACGTCAGAGTGTTTTATACTGTCTGATCACTTATGAATATGTTGGTGATACCATAGAAATACAGTATACCAGTAACTGGATTCGCAGTAAGCTAGCTCTTTCAGTTATATTGTAATATTTAATGTCCTAGCTTTATTTAATCTATACACTTAAATCAGCTAATGCCTCTAATGTAGATAAAATCCACATACAGGGAGAATCGCTACAGTCACATTATACGGAGCATGCTTCAAGAATTTACTCAGGTATACCTTGTGCTCACTGAGCCGAAGCTGAGTCATTTCGTAGGTCTGGATACAGACAGATCTGTGCGCTGTGAACTTTTTAGACATGGTGACAAGTCGTCTCTCACAGTCACAAAGAACATCGCTGTAGTTCTGATGGAGACTGCAAGATGCTTCTAAAATCTTGATCATAGCCTATAGAATCACAATTACAGTCTTCTCAATAACCAACACATACACCGTGCAACTACACATGCTATCATGTGAAATGTCTAATCACTTAGGTGTCAATATTATAAGAAATAGACTGACCTGCAAAAGGGTTATGGCATTTTGTGAACTGCGGTAGCAAAGTTCATACACTGTTACTCATTATTGTGTAAGATATAGAAGAAGAGGTCAGTGCAATCTACGCTCAATGACATAACAGATTGTCCTATTTCTTCCAAAAACTTATTAGTTTTATATAGCCATGCTTAATGCAGACATAAAGTTTCTGTCAAAATAGAACTGCAACATTTTTTCAACATATTTAATAGCTCCTAAACCTTCACGAGAAGGTAAGGAATCACTCTGCTCATAGAATCAGTTCCAAGACCATTAATGTTGAAAACAAACAACATTATTTTTCATCAGTAACTGATAAGATAAGGAGCTGAAACTCTGTGAGTAAATTATTAACCAACCTCCAACTGTCTTCTTCTGTTCTGAAACTTTTCTCTGAGGCTGACCGCATCTTTCTTCCATTCATCTCTTCCTTGTTGAGCAGCAAGTTCTTCCGCAAGCCTAGATAACTCTGTGACCTCCTCTTCATGGTCATCAAGAGTATTTAGAGAATCTTTCAACCTATTAAGCTCATCAAGACGAACTGAGAGGTCAGTAGAAGTACTCAGAATGATGTCATTTTCGCTCTCACTGTCCAGCAGTAGTTTCTCAATGCTACTCGTCAAGCTGCTGTAAGCATCACGTTTTTCAATCCAGGACTTCATGATATCTGAAGTTGAATTCAACTCATCTGTGAGTTTGTTGTATTCCTCTTGAATAGCTTTCAGCTGACCTTCAATCTGGACTCGCTCCCCTGGTTTAACTCGGTCAAGAATTGCCTGGCACTGAGCTGTCAGATCGTTGATCGGTTCTTCGTGACAAAGTTCAGATATCAAGTTCTGTTGCAAAATAAACCAAAAATCAATCATCTGAAACATCCACTAGCAAAACAAATGACACCTATTTGTTTCAACCTTGACTAAAAACTTATACAAGCCATCACTGACAACTCTACCGAAAGTCCATTTTACAAACTCACAGGTATCATAATAAATGAACTACTAAAACGCATTAAAACACAACATTCAGTAGCTAATAACTTTGGTTGAAAGTTGTCTAACATTAACACTTGCTAACCTTAAAGTGCGACAATGTTAAGCCGTACCAAGCAGAAACAATTTTATCCTAGACAGCCTCATTCTTAGGGAACACATTGGGCTGACAGCCGGCCACCAGTTTCCACCTGTGGCATAACAGGGGACCGCTGTAAGTCCAACGACCATGGCTGCTTGGGTTATAATTAATAAAGCGTTGTGCTTGGTTACCTGCATCACGCTAAACTTCAGCTTAATTTCTGTAGCATCTCCACTGATTCTCCTGCTCTTATCCAACGACCGTTTTGCACCAACCAGTTGTTGCTGATGCTTTGCAACCATTTCGACAAAAAGAGTGACATCTTTCTTAAAGCTGGCCACCTTTTCCACACCATCCTGTTCACATCACCACAAAACACATAATGAAACAATTTCATCACATTTCCGAAAATAGTGAACCATAAAAAAATTGACAAACAACTCTCAGTAACAAACTATCACACAACAACAAATGTGACAGGATGCAGTGACAAAGAAAATAATTTTACAGATAAATTTTTTCTGTGTGGCTCTGAATTAATATACATCTTTTATGACTCACTTTGGCATCGTTCTGTAGAGAGTTGAATCGCAAGACCAAGGCAGCCACCTCTTTGTCAATGCCTTCCTCAGGAAACAGTTGATTAACTACGTCTGATTTTGCCAGAAGCTTCTGAAGAAGCTGGCTCTCATGTATTTCCTTGCTGAGAGACTGTAGAATAAAAACAGAAAGAATTCTAAGACAAGGTAATTTTACTTACTCAAAACACACAATGTTTTTTATCTCCATTTTCCATCAGTGGCTATTCCAGCATGAGCACATTTCAGAACTGCTACAATTACTCAACTCTAGGCCTGAGACACCTGAGTGCCTCTGGGTATACTCCTTGAAAGGTCACCATGAAAATGCTAAGGTCCATATGAAACTGGTTATAGTACAATAGAGTGCAGATAGAGACCTACTAACTATGCAGATAATACAGACAAAATGGTACCTGTATATCAGTACTGGTCTGATCTAAAGAACTCAAATCCATATTGTCAACAGTGTTCCTTAGTTTTTCCTCTGCCACCTCCAGCCAATCCAACAGCTCAACACGACCTTCTCTGTATTCAAGCAGATTTCTCTTTGCCAGTTCAAAATCCTCTTCTGTTTTATCCATCGTCATCTGAAGCGATGCCAGAATGTCTTGACACTTTTGAAGTTCCAGCTGAATTCTGTGAGCATCTTCAACTGAAGTACTCGAAACAACTTTGTCTCCAATTGCCACAACATCTTCATACTTACTTACAAGTTCAGCTGCAAGTGACTTCAGTTCCTGGTGTAAGACAAAATGACACTGATAAAGAATGTCTTTAACATACTAGGCCAAAGTAATTCAGCAAAAAGTAAGTCTAAATTTAAGTGCTTAAGTAAAAGTAAACACTTATCAGCAAGTTTACTTGGTAAAAGTAAAAAGTATTCTTCCATATCACACTTTTAAACTACATAAGTAAAAGTAAAAATCTAATCAAAATAACAATGTGTATATGAAAGCATGTATATATGTATCCAGAATTTAATATAGCTTCTTTATAATACTCTTAAAAGCACTGAGCTTATGGTGTTGGAGAATATGCTGTGGTGAATATTTAAAATAGGCCTAATATTTAAAATAGGCCTAATATTTAAAATAGGCCTAATCACTTAGTATTTTGCTTCTGTTGTTCAGTCTGTTTTTTACTTACATCATTGAGGTATCATAAAATTTGAAAGAAAAATTTATGTTGATTGTGTTGATTGCACATGGCAGAACAGGAGTCAGAACTAAAGTTACATAGAGATAAATGGCAATGAGTTAGGCATTAGGCAATTTGCCTACGATTCCTCGCCCAGCCAAAGGACACACGGCATGTTAACAAATGTCTTATTATTTGGCCACCATATCAACACACCAGTAACGTTCACCCCACATCTTACAGCTTTATCAATATTAATAATTTCAGGTTTAACATTCATGTTCACACACACATACACATATATATATATATATATATATATATTCAATCATCTGCATATTGAGTAGTCATATTCACAGCCAGATACCTTAAGTTTGTCCAGTCTTTCATTGATGCTGCTTTTGCTAGTCTCAACGTTTCGTACATCAGATTCTAACTTGGATAACTGCCGTTCTAGCTGAGTTCTTGAACTCATGTACTGCTCGTGATCTTCTAGCTGTTGCTTGAGCAGAAGCAGCTGCTCATTTGCACAACTACTCAAAGATTCCCAAAGTTGCAGAGGTTCTGAAGCATCAAATGACGTTGTATGAGGCAGTTTTGCAAAAAGGAGGCTCAGGTTGTCCAGCTCAGACTTATAGCTCTCGATGTGTCCTGCTAACAGCTGAAATAGTTAAAATAATCAACAAATAACAATAATAATAGGTCATCAGAAAAAATGACCTGTGTTGTACCCCTCCCCTTGTGAGTTTGTCCGCATTTGGCATTACTCTCCCCCATCTCTCGGAGCAGACGTCCACACTCTAGCAGAGTACCAAGGCCTAGATTAGGCTATTCTGTTGAACTCGCAGAGCTAACATTGTTAGGGTGCTTTGAGGGTGCATCCAGGAAAGGGACTTAAATTAGATCCAACACAATACAGCCTCATTTTTATCATGAAATGCTTGATTATCTAACATTTTTGCCACAATGCCACTTAATGAGAAAAAAACAATAAACAGCACAGTTAAGCTTGTTAGCAGAAAGATTTCTATAGCACACCTTCATTTTATCCAGAAGAGTTCTCTTCTCATGTAAGTCACCGTGCTGTATTCCCGGCAGCAATTCTTTAATGGATTCTTCCGTTTTCTCTAGCCAGTTATTCACCTTTTCCCAAGTGTACTCAAACAGGGAGAAGCTCCCCATTAATCCTTCCAATGTTGCTTTACCCTTCATCAGGTCACTTTTTACATCCTCAAATTTTTCGCTCAGACCTTTCATTTCCTGCCTCACAGTAGCAGCTCCTGCAGGACTGGAGTGGAACAGGACCAGATTGCCTTGCTCTGTAATTGCCAGCATCTTAGCATGGGCCTTGCCTAACGACGATTCGATAAGCTGTAAAGTAACATAGACACAACAGCAAAATTTATAGGCTGCATACAAAGCATAACAGTACAAAGCATTGTTAAATATGCTTCAGTTCTTCAATTAAATTCCTGTTAGCAAAAATTTTCCTATAATTACCAGAAGCATTTTTTAAAAGCTCGAATTTCAGTGCTTTCTGGTCTTGTCCTGGCTTTGTACCCTCTACTAGTAGCAGACTTAATTGACTCAAGTACAGGAATTTTCCCCAAGACACTCAGTTATTTACTCTTATTCACTCATAGAAAAATGTGATTTTTACCACTGTCCCCATTCCAGAAACTTTTTGTTCCTATAATGTCAGAATTAAAATTCTAACATTACACAAGTTGTCATCAACTCAAAAATTCAATTATAACTGCCAACAGATGCTGAAAATTAATTCTCAAAAGGATGCACTTACAGCAAGTTCTGCCAGTTTAGTTTCAAGTTTTGCCCTTTCGTCTCCAGTATTTTCCATGTTTTGGACTTTGCATTTGATGTCTTCTAGCCATGAGTCATATTCTGTGCTCGTCTCATCAAACTGCAAATGCTCAAGATATGAAGACTCAAACTTCTTAAGACGCTCCTAAAACCACAAAAACAAGTTTGCCAGACGAGTCCTAAACTTCAAGTTCATTCAGATTAGTAGCTTCACTCATTATTACTTTGTTCATCAACATAATTTTCTTAGTATTATTTACCATTTCTTATTTATTATTATTTACTATTATCTTTACTGTTATTTCACCAGAAAACGTTTAGAGAAGAATGACTCGGGTAATTCCAACCCCAAACATCACCCACCGTAGTTTTCCATGCTGTCTCCCTGCCTTACTCTTGGATCTTGACCTGGAACTGAACACATATGTCTATCGATTTTGTTTTGACTTACTGCCTATGAATAAGCTGGTCCCCATGACGTGGCTTTCGTTGGGTGCCGTAGAAATCAGGATTACGATTAAGATTATGATAACTGTAATAAGTAACCTGCGATGCATAGAGCAGGGATTGGTGGCTGTTCAGCATTTCAGTGACTTCTTGTACAACATGAACAGATGAGATATTGTCCAGTAGTTCTTTAGCTTTCTGATTCAGACAGTCCAACTCTTCTTGCCTCGCTAGAATCTCATCGTGATAACTCTGAAAGAAATATCACATAAAATAAGGAAAAAAGAAGAATGTCCTCCATTAAGAATCTCACTTTCCTAATTAAAATGTAATTAAATGTGCAAATAGTAAATTAAGAGAAAACAAGTTTCTAAAATTTTGTCACTTTACTTATGCAATGATTAGTTTTGTTTTGTTCTTAACTTTCATAAAACTATTTTGTCATTAATAATATAATTTTTTTTAAAACTTGCCTCTTGCATGTCATCATCAATACATTTTAGATAGCAGTTTTTTAAATCACTTAAACACTGGATGTGTGGGACAGCAGCTGACTTGGTCAGTCTGCTCAGCTTGTAACGTGAAGAGCATAGGTTTGAGCATTCCTGAGGAGGTTACAGTGTAGGGTCCTTCAGCAAGTCCTTCATGCACAACTGGTCAGCAACATCAATCCTCAGTCATATAATTGTGAATGCACTTTTTAACTTTGGAAGAAGGGCAATATCAAACACAGCTGTACATGAATACTGCCAAAATAATCAGTGTCACAATAATAATTATTATAACTATAACAATAATAATAATTATTAATATTATTATAGTTATTGTCACAATGATTACCACCAAAGATTTTGCTCACTGAGCTACTAAGAAGCAGTTAACAATGCTACTAGTTTCTGCAAAACAGAAGTTCATATTCTGGCTAGACATCACCAAAGTCAAATACCTGATGAGTCTGATACTGCATCTCTTTCTCTTGAAGACTGCTGCCATATGAAAAATCAGCTTTGAAATGACTTCCGATTTCTTCTAGCCAGCTAAGAAACGACATTTTCTTTGAGTCATATTCCTCCCTCAGCTTCTTACACAACAGAAGACTCTTATGGGAGGCTGCAAGCTGCATTTTGAAATCCTCAAAGTCTCCAACAACAGCTTCCAGCTCTTGTGTTATGCGGGAACAACCAGCTGAAGAAGTATTTTGGTAGACAAGGTCTGCCATCTGCACAACCTCTTGAAGCAAATTATCTCCAAGTCCAAGACTCTCTTCGAGTTTCTGAAACACCCATATCGTCGTTATTATCTTAAAACCTTACAGTTTATTCATTTAGTTTGCTTTTATGACATGCGCAAGGTCCGTAAATCTGAATTGGAGTCGTGAGTCACATGCGTTTGCACAATTTGTCCAGGTCATCACACTGAGTCTGCTCAAAAACTGCAATCACTGGAATACGCACCCAGCACGCTACCAAACAGACCACAGTGATGCACAACCTTTATACAAGGCTATGAATCTGGGGATTGATATTGAAAAAGTCTTAAGCAAGTACCTTAGCTTAGCTTAAAATCCATTTTGTGAGTAACCAGGTCATAATTCTCAAATGAGTTCATGATAGCCTATAAACAGTATTTGCCAGCTAGAATAATGGAGTACATATTTCCACAGTAGCAGCAGTGTGGTGTCTAACTGGTACTGTTTCATCACATGAAACTGAAATAAAACATTAAGTTTCAAAAAGAGAAGGTGTTGATGAGATAAAGAATTTAATGCAATCAAGCATTTCACAATCATCATTGTGAAGTTCCTGACATCAGCCACTTTGCGGCGATGGGTGCAAATAATTTGTAAAATCTAGTGCTTTTTTCATGTTTAGTCCAAGTCTTGTCATAAGCAATTGTTATGTCTTCACTTATGTTGGCTTTTCTTTGTTTCTCTTTCATTCGAATCTTGCATTGGCGCACTGTATTGGATTCAGTCAGCCAGCATTCTTTCCACATGACCTAACACCAAAGTCTTTCATGAATGACTCTACTGAACAGAGTTGTCTGCATATCCAAGGACTGTCATATTTCATAATTTCAAATTTTTGCAGTCTTGAAATTCCTTCAGAAAAAACTCCTCAGTGAAACGGACACCACAAAACTAGCCAAAAACAAAAATGGTGCTCCTGCTGAAACGCTGTTGCAAATTTTGATGATACCTCTGTGGAAATGTGTGATAAGTACAACTTAACCTAAAGCAAAGCACTCATCAATTCTACTGGTCTGAGAGCAGCTGCAAAAAATGTTTTACCAGTACAGTGGTTATCCGGTTGTCGATTGATTCCAAGTTTCCATCTGCTTGGCTGGCTGCCAGTGACTCCTTCGAGGTGTTCAACCACTTACTAAACTCTTCCCATGCTTCATTCAACTTTACGTGCTGAGCAACAGTTTCCTCTATAGTGTTCAGTGACATCTGAAATATAAAGATGCTTTCTTTCAGGTAATTCTATCTAACTTTAAAGGTAAACAGAACATAATATTTATATAATCTAATGACTTCTATAGTGCCATTCTCCTAACACTTGCGGCATCAATCATAGCTTCAAGGAAAATCATAATCAAAAATCAGAATCCACTGGAGAAGCTACCGGGTAGGTTGAATTCCGATAAGCCAGAGAAACCAGTATTTAGGCTACAGTGGATGAGCAATTTGAAACTTATGAATGCATAAAATCAAAGAATGATGGAATGAACAGAACTGGAATATGAATACCACAGAAGATTAAAAATGTTTCTGATCAATTAGTATCCCAAAAAAGGTTTTCATTTTACATTATGTTTTCAGTTGTTATGTTTACCGTAGCTTGAGAGTTCAGAGTTTCATATTCCTTAACAATAAGGTCAACGTCAGAGGTCAAGGACTTTTCAACGTGTCCTAATTGTTTGGCTTCAGTCTTCAGCTGAGCCACGGAATGTTCTTTGGAGGCAATTTCCTTCTGCAATGCCTGAAATGCAAATAAAAATTAGTAATAATTTCTTATTTTAAAAATATTATTGGTCTTTTAGGTGTCAAACGCCTGCGTGAAAAAATCAAAAGATTAGAAATAACATCTGGAATTCTAAATTAATCAAGCTATTGCAGAATAAAATCATCCTGGGTGACTCAGTCATTTCAACATTTGATGCAAAAGTCTTAGCCAATGTGATGCTCAGTGAAAAAACCAAAACTGATGTTTGGGCACTGAGAATTGCTGGCCTTCCAGCTTCAAAAGCCCAAGAGTCTTGACATTTAAGTAAAACACTTAAAATTAATCTTCTAATTGCAACTGTCCTTTGCTATGGGCTCTTACAAATGACTAAGCAAGCAACCAAAACGTAGTTTGTCACTTTAAGAACCAGAATTATTATTAGAAAGAGACAAGTACAAGTGTGCTGTCTGCACTTTTACTTTTTAGTTGAAAATAAAAAGAAATTTCGATAATCTGAGGATGAAACCTTAGTTCTTTGAAGCTGAGCCTTTTTCTCATTCAGAGTTGATGGGTGGTCAGTTTCCTGTAGGCGTCTCGCTGCTTCCTTCATCCAGCATCTCAGCTGATTGATGCCACTGTCCACATCACTCCACTTCATCAGAGATGCTTCCAGACGCACTTTTGTTTCCGCAAGCGATGCCAGAAAGCTGTTCCACTCACGCTGCATATCATTCAATTTCTCTGTTATTTTTGACAGACCAACAGCAGATGTGTTCAACATTGTTTTCTTTCCATAAACGTCTGCAGAGATCATCAAGATCACTGCCTCTTCCTTTCGTGGTGAAAATTCCTGCAGAAAATAAATTTTTCATTAGTAATCAAACATTTGAATAAAACAATACTGATGATTTCTGTTGCTTTTAAACGCGAAGTGAATAACAAATTATGAAAATTAAACAAACTTTTGACCTTGAAAAAAAGGTTAGATAAACTGGAACTAGTGACAAGTGAGTGGAAAATTGGCAATTACTCAAACTTTTTTCATCCACACACCAAGTTTTTTCCACACGTAAAGTATTTAGTTTCTTCCACACATAAAGTATTTTTTTCTGGGGAACCCAATATGCATGATATGCAAAAGAGCAAAAGAGACATAAAGACTGTCGGCTGTTCTAAGAATAAGTCAAATATGAATTATATAAATCTACTCTGACTGAGTCATTTGTGTTTTGTGTTTCTAATACGATTTAGCAAAATATGCAAGAAACAAAGTGATTTTGGTGGGAGCTAAAATAACAAGCTATCATACATAAAACTGTTTAAGTTGAGCTTGAAGAGCCTCCTTTTCTCTGGCCACATTAAGGAAATCATCCAGTCCACTGTTTACTGAGTCGAACCACTCAGTAAATGCATCACAAGCATGCAGAAAATGCTTATGATCATCCACGTGATGTTCGAGGATTTTCAACTGGTTCTGGAAAAACAAAGAGAAAACTCAGGAAGCAGTAAAGCAGCACATGATCCTGAGCACATAATACACTATTTTAATAAAATCTAATCTAATTTACTAATTTATCTGCTCTCAATAATTGGTTGAGCCCGAGCCCTGTAAGTGATCGTGTCGGTTCAAGCCTCAGCCATTGCATATGGATCTAGGGCTAAGTCCTTAACACACAACTGCTTCAGCTGAAATATCTTTCAATCTCAAGACCAAGCTGTAACTTAACCTAACCATACCTTACCTACCAATAACTTATGTGTGTAGAGAATATAATGGTGTTTAAATAAGCAGACATTTTAAAACTCAAAAACATCAGTAGTTACCTAAATCACTGAAAATTCTTACATCTACTGCTAATGATGAACTGTTGTGTCATACGAATTTGTAAATACAAGGCAACCGTGTAAATTATAAAACTGGTATCAGCCAAAACCAAGCAAGTGCGTCATATGCAGAACACGATAAGTCACCTTGGCTTGTTCTAGAAGCGTTGCATAGCGAGACTTGAACTGAGCAACTTGCTCAGTGAAGCCTGAATCTGAGCAGCTCTCGAGCAGGACTTGCGACAGTCTGCTGACTTCTCTGAAATGCTCCGCTCGGCTTTCTATATCTCCGATAAATTTCCTGTAGTCATCAAGTGCCTGCTGTTTATCGTTCAGTGAGGACTTAAGTGTAAAGCTCTGACGGGCTTTGTTTTCCATATTCCTCAGCCAGTTGCTTCCCTCTTCATAGATTTCATTGAACTGCTTCCATGTTTCAGTAGCTGCCTCTGAAATGTTGAAAAGACAACAATGACACTGTTTTGTTAGTTTTAACTTTCTGAAAATCGTGAACTCTGTTGCACTTCTAACTAAAAAATAAGCTGGTTCTCTTCACTTAACTTTTAGAGTGCTTGAGGAGTGCAAGCAGACATTGGCACCTGCGCATGGGTAAGATGGAAGGGCATTTGCCCCTCCTGAGTCATATCTGAACACCTCTGGTCCAGATTAGACTGGGACGACATGACCTGGTTTTCCAGTCAGGTTTATTAAATAAATAATTAATAGTTTTTTATACCAAACTCATAATGGTTATAATTGTTTATCACTATTTTTCAGCATCACTAAACTCTGTGAGAAGTTCAGACTGAAGATTTTGAATCTAAATTTAGCATTTCTGTTTTCATTTGGAGCAATGTGATTTGATAAATTTTTATAGGAGTAAAAATAAACCAAAGGCCAAGAGAATTCACAAGTCTTCCACAGAACATGAGACATACTCAGCTGCACTGATTTCTCTAGAATGGCAGCATTCCGGTGTTCAATGTCGTTGGTCAATAAGCGAACTTCCTCTCTCATCTTTGTCTGTCCTGGGCCGCTGATAATTTTCGTTACACCATCACAGCAGGTGGTTACTTCCTTAAGTCGGATTTCACCCTCTGGCAGCATTTTCAGCAAATCCTTGAAAAAGAAAATAAATGTTCGGTCTTTAAAACTCTTCAAAGCAATCAATTATGTATTAAATTTATCAAAAATGAATTTCGAACTATTGCCAAAATCCAATCCAACAATCCCATTGTTTCTTAATTGTAAAAGTGAACACGACAAGTGCTACTGTCAAAAGAAAGGACACTGGAAGAGCCTCTCAAAAAGTGCCATTATAAATATGCGAGACATTCAGTCGAAATGCTACCATTGACAAAGTCCTCTCCAGAAACAGCAGTGAATGCTGATTTGTTGCACTGTCCTTCTTCCCATCACGAGACTTTTACATCATACAAAAATAGTGTGCCTTATCGTGCATAATAAGCATAAACTTACAATTAAATTAGTAGACAACGATGCACACGTTGTGCACAATTTTTGGCTTTTGACAAATAAAGATTTATTAAGTTGAACTGTACTTACCAGAAGTTTTTCATGTTTTGCCATCAGCATGTGATAGTCACCTTCAACATCAGAGCAGGAAAGCAGTTTCTCACTTGTTACATTCAGCCAATCAGATGCCCTATTGAAGGCATCTTGAAACAAGAGGTGCTCCATGACGTGCTTCTCGCACTTCTTCACGATCGTCTAACAAGTTCCATAAAACTGCTATTTTATTTTGTTACCTTGAACTACCTGAGAACTTTTTAATCACATATTTCATATTTCAGTACAGCACTTATAGTCATGAATTAAAAACTACCAGATGAAAACTTTTCAAAATTAAGTTCCTTCCCATGAACTTCATTTAGCTTAATTATTTTCCTGTTAAATCACAAGACCAATTCATAAATGTTACGGACAATACCTGAGTGCGCTTTGAAATGTTATCAAACTTCTCTGATAATGTTTCAGCAATTTCAACGTCTTTCTCATCAAAACCAGTCTCAACCAACTTCCCTGCAGTCTGTTTCAAGGCAACAATTTCTGATTTCTGGCCAAGAATTTTCAAAGACAAAACCTAAAAAATGGAAAAATGCATAAATACTGTATGAAATTTAAAAGTTATAAAAAACGCAAGAGAAGAATAGCAAAACAACTTGTTTTTATACAATAACTGCAGCAATTCTATTTTTCTATCAATTAACTTTAAAAAAATTCATTTTCATCAATCTTCACCAAAGACATCCCCGTTAAGTCGGAAAGAGTGAGAAACTGAAAAGTCTGTTGCCTGTTAGATATCCCAGTGGGACTATACTGCACTTACATTGGCTTTTTCCAGCTGCATTTTCTGTTCCATCAGCGTAGCCAGCAACTCCTCCAGGAGGTTTATTTCATCCTCCGTATTATGCAGCCATTCCGTCAACTGCATCACAGAACTGGAAAATGACAACTGTAACAACAAAGCAAGCTCCAGTTTCTCTTTTGTAGTATTCACTGATGAGACCAAGTCTTTGATGATTCCTTGAAAGTCTAGAATGTTCCGGTTGATCGAATCCCTACCAGCTGCAGCGGTATTGCGAGAGACGATTTCCGCTTGGCTGACAGTGTTCTCCAATTGTGCAAATCCTTCGTCCTTGAACGTGGAGAGTTCTCTGAGTCGGCTGAGCTTTGTCTCAAGGGTAAACTTTGTCTCTTTGCTCGGGAAACAAAGCTTCAAACGAGACAGCGCATCTCGGTGCCACTCTACGAAATTCTGCTTGTGGTCTTCAAACAGTTGATGGTCATTGACATACTTTTCCCATAAAGCCACTGCTTCCTAAAACAAGAAAAAACATTAAAATCCATTAACAGCACACTGTCCCCATGATGTTGTAGCACCGGATGCAACATACTGATGGTTTCTTTCATCCTCTTGTCTTCCACAGCGCATAACTGCATCTAAATTAGAATTCAGTAGAAGGCATCAGAGGAACATCATTTATGAATACCTGTATTTCTTGGCATGCAGTCAACCCTCATTCACCAGATTACCTAGTCCATACCCTTTCCTGTGTACCAGTGTACTTCACCACACCATATTGGTAAATATGTTTAACAAATAATGCAGTTATGATCCCTTAAGTGGAGAATTCTGTTGAGCTACCTTAACAACCGACAGCTGGTTGTGAAATCTAGTGGAGAGTTGGTCAACATGAGAAGACAATGGTGCATCTGAGGTCAGCTTCATCAGTATGTCTGTGTTCGCATTTAGATCTTCAATTTTTGCAGCATAGCTACTGAATTCCTCTTGTAGTCGCTGTAAAGTAAACCAAACCATCATCAGTTGTCTCAAAGACAAAATAAACAACAAAAACATGCAAACCAAGTGGTTCACTGAAACAACGCTAAACCACACTCCACAAGTGCTAAACTACATGGTTCATTACAATTCTAATGTAACCAAATTTCATTTTAATATGTTAAAGCACCAATGTAACAATGTACAGGCTGTCACAAGATAACAGTCCCTGCAAAATACAGGGACTGTTATAAGAGATCAGTCAGGTCAAACTCTCCTATTCAGCAAACAAATGCAACCTACTGCAGATACGATCAAGAAAGATGTTATCTCACAGAGTTTGTAAGGTGGTTGCAGTATTACTAAGCATTTTTATAAAGAGCACGAAAGAGGTCCAGATGAATAACAAGTACGAAATGGATGTAAACGAGCATTAAACCTCACTCAGCAAATATGTCAAAGATTACGAAAAGCAGATCAGAAGAACTGATTTTGGGAAACTGTGCTAAAGAAGACCCAAAGTATGCCAGTTAAACTTATTCCTGTGTTTAGCTGTTATACGAGCATACTGAGAACATGAACTGCATACTAGTACTTACTCTGATTTGCGACAGCTGTTCCCGCTTTGTAGCTAACGTTGGCTGTAGTTCAACATTTCTTAGCTGCATTTTAGCAGTTCGTATTGCTGTTCGGCAACCATTTTCCACTTGCTCAAAGCTCTTCCAGACGGAGACACACTTTTCCAATTCTGTCTTCATCTTCATGAATTTATGATAATTTTACAGAAACACACACAGTTTTTTAAAATATTGTCTTACCTAATAAATAATTCTGAACAAGCTGAGAAGTGTATACCTGCACTTAAGTTACTCTCTTTAGTTATCCAGGTTTTTGGAGACTATGCTCCATGAATCTTAGTAATTATAATTACTGGGTACAATACCCCCTAGCAAGCAAGCATCCACACCTCAGATTCAGATTTACTGACTCTGCGCGCTTTATAAGTGCTTTTAATAAATAACAAATAAATACAATAGCTAAAATAATTAGGACTATGCAATTAAAGATATTTGCTAATTAGTTTTGAATGGTATCATTTATGAAATCAATATAGATTCCCAGTTTAAGAGGACAATAGCAAAGCCCAATAATCAAGCAAGGAGTGACTAAGACAGTCATCGCTTTTTCAATGCAAATAGAAAGTGTGATTATATTTACATACACAGAAAAAATTCAGACAGAATTTTATTCAAAACAAATCCTGTCAAAGACAGACAGCATGCCAAAGGCTGAAGCAATGAAGGAATCTTGCATTAGATACTGCAGATCAAAACTATACCTTCAAAATGGCATTCTGCAGTTGTGCTAGATGGTTGTGGGAATCGTGAACTTCCCTAAAAATCACATCTTGACCCTCGGTCAGAGTATTTGGAATGACCTTCTCACTGCAGTCTGCGATTTTCTTCAACTTGGCCTCACCCTCCTTCAGCAGGCTGTCAGAAGCCTAGACAGAAATTTCATAATAGCATGATGCATCTTTCATAAACAACTACAATATCAGGGAGGTGGTTACACAAATCAACCAATAGGTGGCATTAAAGAACAGAGGAGGAAAAACCTTTGTCAAAAGGTCCTTCTACACTAGAACCACCTTTCTAAGGATTCTTGCTGGCATATAACAAATTACCATCTACTGTTATCATTTCAACTTGCTTATCCACCACAGCATGACTTCTGATTTCCTTGACCAACTGGATTAAACCTGGCTTTTCCAACAGATTACAGTTTTTACTGTAGCTTTACTTGAAGCACTTATCAACTGATGCCGTATGCATTATGTTAACGGCGCTACAGAAGGCATTAGATTAGATTAGATTAGATTTATCGTACGTCTAGTTTCTCCAGCCTGCTCTGTATCTCTGAAATGTCTCCCGTAATATCTTGCTGTAGCTTGAGTTTCTCTTGTACCATGTTCAGCCAATCCCTTAAACTGCTGATAGCTGAGTTGTAAGCCAAGTGATCCTTGACGATGCCTTCATAGAAATCAACTCTCTCCTAATAAAACAAGACTACATCAGATTAATACATTCAATCATTGGACTTTGAAAGAAAAATCAGCTTTAGATGGTGCACGTGCAAAGGTTCTTCAGCCAGTGTAATTTATGTTGATATAAACATGTGGTAAGGGCGCTATAAAAGTCATTAGACTAGATTAGATTAGACATATACTTGCAATCTAATGCAATCCAATTTAACACCATAGCTGTGGCAACGATGCACCAAAGCTTCTAGCCAGCCAATGACTGGGACATACATATGATGCGCATGCAGGAGATAAGTCTTGCATCCGTCAATGTGCCTGCAGCTGAAAAAGCCACTTACCTTGGCTACGGAGCAGAGATGAACATAGATGTCATTCATACGACCCATGGCAGGAATGATGCTCAAATCATTGGTAGTCTGAGCCATTAACTGAGCCTTGCTTACCACACCATCTATCAGACGTTGGTAGGAGAGAATATCTTGAAGCAGGCTCTGAAAGCATACGACAGCATAAGAATCATTACTGATAGTACAGTTTAAGGCTAGAAAGAAATCCAACACATTTCTCAGCCCGACTGACTAAAAACCTAAAACATAGAAAACAAATGCAATTGTAAATCAAAATTCTACCGAGCACAGAAAATATGAAAGCAAAATGAAAGTAGACTCCTTAGTTGCAATAAAGTGACTTGCCAGTCATGTACTTTTACAGCCTTTAATTAAAGGTATTACCTGCCTCCATTACATTACATGTCAAGCATGTACTGTAAGGTAAGCACTTCAGAGTACTTTTTCTGTAAGATGCAACGCATAAATAAAAAAATACAATACAGTACAGTGAATATTTTGACTGAGCATCTGTGAATAAGCTGGTTCCTGCGACTTAACTTTCATAGAGTGCTGCAGAAGTCTCGAGTTTACGATTACAATGTTGCTATGCATGTAAAAAATGTTTTCTCTTTTAAAGTAAAGTAACTCCAATAATAAGTAGTACCCTGAAAGTGAACAGCTGCATCTTCTTGTCTTCCAGTGTACTGTGCATTGGAACCGATCCTCCAAGCACTGATTCCCTGCTATCCAGCCAATTTCCCAGCTGTTCCAGACTCTCCTCGAATGAACCCCATTCCACGAGTAAACCCTCGACTTCTCTCTGTGAGCCAAGGATGTCATCTAGAAATGCCTCGAACTCCTGTTTCAACAATCGAATCTGTTGCCTGATGGTCTCTCGACCATCTGCCGAAGTTGTCGGATGCAGTTTCTCTCCCGCTTCAGCAGCCTGGCTGATCAGACTACGTCCTTCCTCTCTTTCAGCAGACAACTCCTGTAAGCCAAAAAATTCTAATCTTCTATAAGCCAAATAATTCTAATCTAATCTGCAAATTTCTCCAGTGCCATTATCGTGATTCTATAAAGCTTCTAAGTAAAACTGTGTTCCCTAGTCACAATCCTTCGAACAGACCCAGTTGAGATCTTGAGGCCACATTCACCAGAAGATAGGCAATCCAAGATGCTCCTCATTAAAATAATTGCCAAGATGCAGACATAAGGTGACGAAATGGTACTTTGCTGCCCGAGGAGATATGCAGGTGCCCCACTTCTGCACATCAATTCAAGCCCATTGTAACTTTCCCAGTGTTGGACCTTCCTTTTGGAACAGACATTTATGATACTCGTTTACACTGTTCCACTTGACTGTGTTCGGCAGACATTTTTTAAATTACCTTAAAATGCACCAGTTTAGATCATATAGATAGTTGCACGTGCAGTGCTTAGAGAGGTACTTAAAAGGCGCTATATTAAGTGCCTTGATAGATTCATGCACACATAATATAAAATACTGAATTATTTTCATTAAACTTTTTGTTAAACAAATTTATAAAGTTTTTTTTTATAAATGCAGCCCAAAAACAGTTATAACATGCATTCAATGGCTGGCATTGGTATCACCTGAAGTATGACTCGCTTTCGCTGTACGTCTTCCTTAGAATTTATCAGTCCAGCCCATGAACTGAACTTCTGCTTTGCTGTCAGCAACCAGTTACGTGCTGAGTCATATGCCTCATGATAAAGTTTGTGAAGTTCAAGGTTCTGAAGCGCATTCTTCAAAAGACCCTAAAAGCAACAAAAACCTTGTCGCTTAAAGTTTCATCCATCTCCATGCAACCAGAAAGGTTTTATAATTTTCACAATCATCAACTTCTCACATTGAAGTCATCGTCATCACCTACATTGTCACCACCACCGCCACCGCCACCACCGCCACCACCACCACCATCTATTCTATGGTATAGTAGTCTAATCCAATGATTTCTATTGCACAATCATCACAATGCATAAAGAATTAATTGCATTGGGTGCTTCAAGTGAAATCATAGTGAAATCATAATCCATTAGGAGAAGCCAAGTTGAAACCTGAAAGGTCTAAGAAACCAGCAGTCAAGCTAGGGTGGATAAACAGTTTGTTGTTATCATCATCACAAAAATATGTTATGCACACTAAGTCAAATAGCAGTGAGAATTGAAACTGCTAGTCAGCCACCAGTTAGGAGGTACTCCGAACGCACGGAAGCCAGTTTGCGTCCTGGACGTGTCTTATTTCAGAGATTTTAATCTCGGGCTAGCATGGTCCTTACAAGGGGACCTTAAATGGCGTGGCACCTATTCAAATGGTCGTTGGTGGTGAAGGATCTCACCCGATTAATTCATTGAAAAATGACCAGGGTCGAGGCTATATGGTCACTACAGAAAAACGTGTACATTTACATTTGGTGGATTTAGATATATCTGTCAATATCCAAGACTCATAAGATGCACTCAAATGTTTGTAGCAAGTGTTTTAAATATCTAAATATTCCTACCTCAGTTGTTGCTGAAAGAGAATGATATCTTGTAGTCATCTGCTGGGTAGATAATGTAATTCTAGATAAGATGAGGCTGTTATTTCCACTGCCAGACTTCTGACTTTCCAGAAAATTCTGAAGCAAAAAATAAGGCAATGAAACTTGTCAGGAATTAAGTTCACCAATACAAATTTCAAAAGCACATAATATGCAAAACAAATCAAAATTATTAATTTTTAAATTCATTAATCAATCAAGTAAAGGACATTTGATAATCAGATTATATGAGTAGTTATTTAATTGTCCCTTGTTCTTGCAACTTAGAATGTTATAGAATGCTAAAGAATTGTACAGTATTTCAGAATGTTGGAATGCTAAGTATTCATTAACTAATTTTATACAGGAGGAAATGAATAAATGTATGTGGTAAGCAAAAATAATTTTCATTAAAAAAACTAGAGAAGTGCTTAGGTAATTGTGTTCACATCTAACTGCTTAGGCATAGGAAATGGCTAATTTTTGGCCCTTAATAAATCCAAAATGCCCAAACAAATTAACCTGATAGTTGGTGGGATCTATTATAAAGTTAGAATAGTCTAATAATAGGTTTCATAACATACGGCTTGTTTTTCCAGAAGATCGTTCAGTTGAGCTTCGTTTTCTTTTACCTCTTTCAATAAATTCTACAAAACAAAACGTTAAGTTGCAAATCATACAGATTCTACATTCAATAATACAGACAGTTAGAAGACAAAAGGATTATAGAATCATCATAGTCAACGTAATTTCAGATGATTCATCCAACCAAACACTTTCTTACCAATATCAAATAACGACAAACAGCATTTACCTCTAGATTACGTTTAAATGCCATTTATTAAAAGAAAAACTTTCTAGTGCACAAAAATAATTTCCTGACTTAGTATCAGATGAAAACCAGAGATGTTAGGTCCTTTGTATATTAAATCAAAATAACTCAATTACAACAGTAACTGAAGATGTCCAACTGTCCAGCAGAGGTGGGTGGAGCAAGCACCCAAACTGGTCACCACTATGGCCAGATGTTATGTTATGACCATTATTATAAAAGACCACAGTTATAATGATATTAATAATAACTTGCTACAGTCGGCTAGTTAATATCATTAAAATAAAATATAATTAGAATTATTTTACAACAATATTATTTTACAATAATGCATGTATGTTATTACATTAAAACTAAAATTATAACCTTGCGGGTCCTGGCCTTAGCCTGGGCCTCATGAGTCCAGGCCTCAGCCTCATGGGTATAGGCCTCGTTAACATCACTGAATTGAAAACAAGCAAAACTATAAAACTGAATCACCTAAAACTCATTACAAAGACTAAATTACCTGAAGCATGTTTACGTGGCCTTGTTTCTCTTCCACAGTTGCCACAGGTACAAAACCCTTAGCTTTAGCCTCTTGCATTGTAATCCACTCACTAAACTTCTCCAGGCAGTCTTCAAAATCTTCCAGCTTCTCTGAAGTCATCAGCAGTCTCCTCTTTATCTGACTGATGGACGACAGGAGCTCTGCCCACTTTTCTTCCACGCCCTTCTTTTCATCTTCTATTAACTGCTTTCCTTTTGCACCTGTGTTGACCACCGTGGCACTGACCAGGTGGTAATACTCCCTCAGTTTGCCTTCACCATCCTGCACGGCAGTGTCAACCTCTTGGATAAGCTGCTGCCAATTTTTTGTTGAATGCTTATCAATCACTATTCGGTCGCAGAGCTTAACACGGTTTGCAATTTCCTGCAGCAAGTCAACCACAGCAGAATACTGAAGAAGATAATTTGTGTGCTCCATCACCCGTTGATTTGAATCGTGAACTGCCTCCTGCAAAAACCAATAAAACTATTATTTCATATAGTTGAACAACAAGAGGTTTTTTGTAATTTGTCATGTAAGCAAATATAATTTTTTTGTTTTTGGTGATAAAATCAGAAACCATATTCTGCAGTGATTAAAACCAAGTCATAAATTCCAAAAGACTAAGTAAATCAAACTCTGGTGACTGACTGACTGAAATGTCTCTTCGATCACAGTTTCTATATCCTCATCAATCAAACCAACATTCGACAATTTGAAAACTTTTACAAACATCAACCTGAAGGGAGAATTAGCTACGATAAGAGAATATAAGACATTACCTTTAGAGTTGCGAGAAGTGAAGTGTATCTTGGAATTATTTCACCAGACAATTCTTCAAACTCTGATTCCCTCATTTGCATTCGCTTCAACTCAGTTGACTTCTGCTCGGCACTGTCTATCAGCTTTTCATATGAGATCACATCTTGTAAAGCCACCTAGAATAATGAAACAAAAAACTGTGCATAAATTACCATCTCAAATTAATCCAGTGAAGGATGACTTTGAGAGCACAGGCATAGTTTCCAAATAAAATAATGTATCAATCTCTCCAAATCAAGCTGCAACAGACAAGCAGAAATCCAGAACATATATGTACTCTAAAACACAAAACTGTTGTCGCACCACTGTTAAAATAATCAGAGGAGCTTCACAGTCATGAGAGAAATTTGCAGCAATCAACTCACTACATTTAAGAGGTATAAAAGGTGCAAATAGGAGGAGCTTCATGGGCTGAACCAATGCTCGTAAAGGCAATGTACCAACCTCCTTTGACTGGTCAGAATAAATATCTATTACCAACCAACCTTTCTGGCCTGCACCAATCAACTCACTACATTTAAGAGGTATAAAAGGTGCAAATAGGAGGAGCTTCATGGGCTGAACCAATGCTCGTAAAGGCAATGTACCAACCTCCTTTGACTGGTCAGAATAAATATCTATTACCAACCAACCTTTCTGGCCTGCACCAATCAACTCACTACATTTAAGAGGTATAAAAGGTGCAAATAGGAGGAGCTTCATGGGCTGAACCAATGCTCGTAAAGGCAATGTACCAACCTCCTTTGACTGGTCAGAATAAATATCTATTACCAACCAACCTTTCTGGCCTGCACCAATCAACTCACTACATTTAAGAGGTATAAAAGGTGCAAATAGGAGGAGCTTCATGGGCTGAACCAATGCTCGTAAAGGCAATGTACCAACCTCCTTTGACTGGTCAGAATAAATATCTATTACCAACCAACCTTTCTGGCCTGCACCAATCAACTCACTACATTTAAGAGGTATAAATGGTGCAAATAGGAGGAGCTTCATGGGCTGAACCAATGCTCGTAAAGGCAATGTACCAACCTCCTTTGACTGGTTCCTTACAGAAGCTATATAAATGTTTGAATATATATATGTATGTATGCATGCATGTGCGTATGTATGTATCTGCACATTACTATAGCATTACTATAGCATCTTTATCCTCACAAAGGTGCTATATAAATGTTCACATACATGCAGAGGCAAGGATACATGTATCAGATATATGTATGTATGAATGTATGTATGAATGCATGTATGTATGTATTTATGCATGCATGCATGCATGTGCATGTGTATGTATGTACTGTATGTATCTAAACAATTAGATATCGCCTTTAACGCACCCTGAAAAGGTGCTAAGTAAATGACCATGTGCATACACATGTCTCCTTAGCAATGAGAAATGCCAGAATAAATATCAATTACCAACCAACCTTTCTGGCCTGCAGCTGCTCTCGTTTCTCCTCTAAACTGTCCTGGAAATTTTGCAGATCTGCAACAGTCCAATTATCTTTCAGCAACAAGAGATGTGTCAACTGTTCAATGTCTTTACTATAGGCCTGCCACATGATCCTACTGTTGTCCACTCTCTTCTGCAGGTTGTCAACTTCACTGAGCAACAAGTTCCACTCATGTTTTAAGCCAAACACCTGCTGTCGTATCTTTTCTCGTCCAGGGGTTGCCGTCGTAGCCGACAGTTTCTCTCCCTGAACAACAACTGCATTCATTGCTTCTTGACCAGAAATTTTTTGTGACATCAGAGTCTGAAATAACCAGAAAAAGTACTCAAACACAATGGAATGACATTTTCAGTTTATACAGCAAGAAAAAACTAGTTCATCCAGATGTTGTCAAATGCAAACACATGTTCATAAAAGTAACTGCTAATTTCTCAGAAATGCTGGCATCTGTAAAGCCTGGCACTTTAAGATACGCAACAATTGATAAGCACTACGAAATACTGCAAACTGAAGACTTATAAACATAACATGCCTAAATCTTGTAACATATAAAACAGCATTTTGCAAAAAAGTACTTCTTCTTCTCTCTTCCATCAGGCGTGTGCCGATTATGAGGTCTGAACAAGATGTCTCCACTTTGCTCTATCCTTGATTGTGTGAATGGCTGTTCTCATGTCCAATCCGTTGATTTTATCAAAAAAGTACAAATCTCAGCAACTGTGTATCCCTGTACTTTGTCATGCTAACATCATGCTCAGCATAAATGAAACTCACATGGCGTTCATCAGCTGTCTTTTCAAGCCCTTCAGCAGTAGTCAGAAGGTCAGAGATGGTGTGCATTTTGTCCTTTATTCCTTCCATACTTGCAAGTAAGCCTCGAACTTTCTCGTCAAAGAGACAATGCTCGGCCACAGAGGCATTCCACTTTGCAAGCAAATCCTGAACAGAAAGAGTAGTTGCTAAAGACCAAAGTAACTTATTTTCAAACAACTCTACCAATAATGCAAGAACTGACTAAGTACATGTCAAGAAAGAATCATATACACATAGAGTAGAACACAACAGCTGACAATCTCATCTAAAGACTTCCCTAGCACCACCACCATAATGCACAAGGCATCAACAGACTTCAATTTCACACAGACCTGATAGTGACATTCGTGGGGCTCCTCAGTGGGTCCACAGCTGACCATCAGTTCCACCAATGCCACAACATGGGGCAGATGTAGGCCCAATGAACATGGATGGCTCTCTGGATTACTCCACGCTTCCTGTCAGCTATCAGGGCCAGCACCTATCAATCTATGGCAGATGCATAAGTATTTTGGCTAGCATGGTGAATAGAATCTCACCTGGACTGATTTCTGGATCACTTTATACTGACTGACAAGCTTAGTTGTGCGCTTTGTAATTCCTGCATCCTGACTTGACTGCATCAGACTACGAGTTGTATCTGTGATTGCTTCAAACACATGATTTTTTGCATCGACAGCGTCTGCAGTTTCCTGCAAGAATAAATATCAGGATAAACACAAAAAGGATGATTGCTGTAACTTGACACAGTAGCAAAAGCAGTTTAAAGTGACTACATGGGTAAATTTGCCTAACGAGAATCTTTGCCGTTTACAAAACACCTTTAAATCATCTGAAACAGAGCTTCACTGCAGATGAAAAATGGTGTGGTGTGATTTAACATAGGCAGAAAACGTTTGGTGAGTAGTTTCTGGTTGAACAGTTCAGGATTTCAGCAGTATACCAGATGGAAGGTCCAATGCATGAGAAAGCATGAACTGCTGTTGCGGGGGCTGCACAATGCAGCACCATTGACGTAGATGGCTAGAGACTGACACAGAGCCCCCTTACACATATTTGTGGACATGCCAAATGTTCAAGTTGCTGTGTGCTTCACAGGGCCACAGCTGGTTCAAGACAGGAATACAGCTCCCATGAATATATTTTACAGCTGCAATGACTATGCTACTTCTGTGAGAAGGTGCTTTGGCTTTTCATAGCTTTTCATTACAGTCATAGCTCTAACACACGAAGTTTTCTGAACCCCTTAAAACTCATGTAATGTCACTGTTTTGTTACCTGCATTTCGTTTGCCACTTTCTTTTTTTCTTCCAGATTTGATTTAAGTTCGACTGTCTTGAGGCTGACTTCAACAATCTGTAACCATTCCTCTAGGTCACGCTGAATTCCTTCGAGCTCAACGAACTTCTGCAGCGACAGCTTCAGCCTGGCCGACATAGCGTCAATATTTGACCGGAGCTGTTCATCCCTGTCTGAGAGCATTTTCAAGTCTCCTTTCAGCATCAGCTGCCCTGCTTCCGAAGTGCTGGTCAAAACTGCATCACAGGCACCAGTTACCTGTCGCAGAAGAGGGATGAAACTGGACAGGAGGCCTTTTGCATCCTGTAGCACAAACAAATGAACAAAGCAAATGTAATGTAGTCAAACATTTATATAATTGTAATCGTAATCTCGAGATTTCTACAGCACCTAAAGAAAGCCACGTCATGGCGACCAGCTTATTCACGGGCGCTCGGTAAAAACCAAATCGATAGGCAAAAGGGTTCGGTTCCAGGTCAAGATCCAAAAGTCTGGCAAAGAGACAGCATGGCGACTACCTGGGTGATGTTTGGGATTGGAGCGGAAAGAGAGATAAGAAGAACAAGAGTATATACAGAGCCACTTCCAGAAAACCCCTTTGCAATAGCACTTGGAAAAGACTTCAGTGTTCACTGCAAAGTTGCTGTTTAGACTTGATGCAAGCTAAATGAGCAAGACTTCAGCCGTCACAAGAACTGTAGAAAATTCATCTCATCTGTAGAAGAAAATGCAATTAACTGAACAAATTAGAAATAGAAAATCATGTTGCAAACAAAACCTAGTGAAAATAACCATCATGCAAATGCTAAATGGACCTGCTTCAAAAATTATCTCATCAACCTCATTAAAAAACTTGAAGCTAACAGGTCTGTTCGAATAATCAGTACCTCTAAAGCTGTTCAATGCCATAATGCCATTTAAAAACTGAAGTCTTCATTGAATAAATGAAAATTTGCAAAAAAATGCAGAAAATAACACACCTCCATTTTGTCCAATTTGTTCTGAAGGATAAACTGATTTCCCGTTTCATCTTTGACCGAAGACAGCAAATCTTCCACAGATGATAACAGGTCAAGACCTCTGTGGTAAACGTCTTCGAATTTCTGGTGGTCATCGACGGCTTCGGTCACTTCGTTCAGCAAAGCTTTGCTGGTTTTGAACAGTTCTTTGTACTGGTCAGTTAGCAGCTGAACTTCCTTTGGAGTCTGAAACTTGGCAGCAGTGGTAAGAGGACGTGACTGCCCAACCAGAGAGTCCAATACTTTCTCGTGATATGTTACATCCTCGTACAGAACCTGAAGTCAACATGCAGTATGCTGCTCAGGATCTGCTTAAATAGTAAATTATTCCGACAATCGAATGCCATTTACTAAAATGCTAGCACCATAAAACAGTTACACTTCACCACAGGATTCTAAAACAGGAAAAAAGACTGCTTCACAAATTAAAGTAAAAGTATGAAAAAATGCAAAGTGTAAAGGCTGATAAGCAGAGGTCAAAAGAAACAACATAAAAATTTTAATTTGATGTTTCAAACACCATTTAACTGCAATAATTTTCCTGTTTTAAAATAAAGCAAAATAAAAACTCAGCAGTGGCTGGTCTATTGTAGGCTACCTTGAAGTGTTGAAGCTCAGTCTTCTTTTCATCAAGAGTGGTTTGGAGACTATAGCTTGCAATTTTCCTCTTGATGCCATCCATCCATTGAGAAAACTGCTGGCAACCCTCTTCCAAAGTTGACAGCTTAATCACCAAAAGATTGCAATTTTGTTCAGCCTCATTGAGATCATCTGTAAACCTCTCCCATCTCTCTCTCAAAGCCCTGCAGAAAAATCAGCCAATTAAAAATCAATCAGTGTCAATGGAAGTCAGTCAATCGATCAGTCAAACATAATATAAAGCAACAGAAATTCAGAAAGCATTCTTGATGTCTTGGTAATTTACGTACAAAAGCCGGTAAGTATCGGATCAAACTGTCTTAAACTAAGGATGAAATTCAGATCAAAGAAGGCTATGACATTTTATCAATTTGAATTTTAACTGAATGGCATTACTAAATTATATTGGATTTCATTATCAACTAGTAAATCATTACCTGTTCTGCTGCCTTATGATGTCGCAGCCTTCAGCTGAGGTGCTTGAATGCAGTTTCTCTCCAGCTTCTGTTACCTGGTTGACATGGACGGCTGCAGTGGCTTTTTCTGCCACCAAAGCCTGAAAAAAGAACATGTTTTCCATTCATGGTGAAAAAAGCTTTTAAGAATCACAGTTACCACCATGGTATGAAAAGGAACCAATGTTATGAAAATGTTAGTCACAAAAGTCTTGAAGCTGCATTCTACGAAAAGACATGACAACTAAGAAAGCAAAAGAAATAAAAATAACTAAAGATAACAATAAATCCTGGTAATTCATTTTGCAAATAAACATTATCATTGGCAGTGTGACGCTTTGCAATATGTATTTTGCTAACAAACCTTTAGCTTAATACTGGATTCTTTGACCTTCTGTGCATCATCATTGTCTTCAAGAACTTGTGTTAAACGTTGATTTAAGTCACTCATAAGCTGAGCACATGAAGCATAATTCGACTCATACTGCTCATGTAGTTGGGCATTGTGTTCATACATTTCAATGGCATTCTGTTATAACAAAAAAATATAAACACTCAGTAAAGTCTACATTTCACCCAGTTACCCAATAGGCATCTTTAAGATTTTCTGACATCACAAAAATGAACTGATAAGTCCTGAAATAAAGACAAAAAGTGGAATTGTAAAGTCATTTATGACTTCTTCATTTGTCATATTATGCTATTACCTTACAGAGCTCTGTGAATGTTAATTAACGTAAGCATATTTATACCGCCTCAGCCGATTTCAGCTAAAGCATAATTGCAAACTCAGATTTTAAATGCAGATATTTCAAGAGAGATGCATAACAGAATGCTATTCCATTCATCACAATAACTTTAACAAATCTTGTGAAAGACACTTCACAGTGTTATATACCAGCTAAATGTTCTGACACGTATAAACACATACCAGGTATAATAGCACATACACACATACAGCACATATGTCTGGAAGATCTACATACCTGTAGCTGCCTCACAACCGTCTGGTATTGGTTGTTTGGTTGGCCAACGAAAACTGACTCGTGCTCCTCACTGATATGCAGATGTTCTGATTTGGTCTTCAAATCACTAAATGCCAAAGACCTGCTCAAAACTAATGTCTCCAGATCCTAAAAATTATAAATAAATGTAATTATAACCGGGAATTGTTAGGCAATGAATTTCCAGCTTTTCCCATATCATCCAAGGTCTCATCACCCCTAAAAGCCATAAACAGGGACACAAGTTATAAATTTATTTGGTATGATTAAAACATAATTTGTGCTGAAAATGGAAACATATAATGTCTGGTATGAATCAAGTATAATTTGTGCCTTGGGGCTTAGATAACTACTCGTGGCTGAATTACACTTTCAGACATCTCTGATGTGTTTCAAATCCTTCCTCAAAACGTGTCATTTTCCTATTTAATATTCAGAAATTTTAATACCTGCATTTGCACAGTGCTCCAGTATCAGTTAACCAGTTTTCCAATAGCATCTTAAGAGTTTTTGGACAAAATCATCCACTGGAGCTGAATCTTTTTCTTCTAATTTTGGTCCTGATCCTGGTCATTATACCTTAGAGGCTCCAGTCTATCCATGCCATAAACACAAGTCATTGTGCCACCAGTGACGATGTTTATTTAGAATGAAGTTTACTGCCAGAAACTCGGCAAAAAACAAATAAAAGTACCTTAAGCCTTTGAACTTGTGCTTCTTTTTCTTTGAGATTTGCTTTAAGTTCCTGTTCCTTCAGCTGTTGTTCCACTACTTGTAACCACTTTGTAAGTTCATTATACAACTGGTCAAAGTCATCCCAAGCCAACTTCAGTGACTGTAGATCATTCAGTGTTACAGTGACTTCATCTGTGAAACGTTTCCAGTCCTGCTGAAGCTGCTCAATTTCACGCTCAATAGCTGTCTGTCCTTCAACTCCAGTTTGTGCAGACACCTTCTCACCGAGATGAATGACACCTGACTGCTTGGATTCCCAACTATCTTTCAACCCAGACAGAGCCTGCAATGGCAAGACTTTGCAGTTACTGCCTAAGCAAAAACATGTTCTAACAAACTGCTTAAAATCATTCAGAAAAATGTTTTAGTAGATATTGTCTCCAAAGTCCTACCTGCACCTCACCGCGGTGGAGGGTGAACAGCTAAGTAGGGGATTGCCTGGTGGGGCTATGCCATCAGTGGTGAATGTCCAGGGGAAACCTGGGCAGAAGGACCACCTTGGGCGTTTCGCGAGGTGGAAAGGCCTACCGGGAACCCTGAAAATAGCTGGCTAACGCAGGAGGCAGGTGCTGGAAGGACACCTGAGGGCGCAAGAGGTCAATAAGGCCCACCGGCTTCCTTACCCTGCCAGAAGAGGATTGGTCACCGTCTGGCATAGAGACCAAGAAACCTCAACATGACTATGTAACGAGGAGCAGAGGAAGAAACGAGGAGCAGAGGAAGACAACAGAAGACATGGATGGACAACATAAGAGAAGATCTGGAGGGAATGAAAATAAGCATGAGAGAAGCAAGAGACAAGATCAGCGACAGAGAACAGTGGAGACGACAGGTTGAGGACTCATCGTCGGCGGTGGCCTGACGGAGGAGAAGCAAAGAAGAAAGAAGAAGAAACTCTAAACCAATAAGAAAACATGTTCTAACAAACTGCTTAAAATCACTCAGAAAATTTTTAAGTTGATAATATTATCTCTAAACTAATAAATTAGTTATCTATACGCAAACATTAATACTGTTACTTACAAGTACTTTGTCAATTTTGTCAGTGACAGTCTTCTTATCTGTTGCCGGCTCCTTACACAGAGCGAGCTTCATCTGAACAGAGCGTAGCCATCCATGACATTGTTCATAGGTATCGGCATACTGACAGTGGTTAGTGACCATCTCTTCCCCATTCTGCAACTGACTCTGTCAACAACACAGAAATAAGTAAGTCAGTAGACCAATGAAACATCAACCACCAACAGCAGTCATCACTCTTGTTCCCTCAAAACTTGCATCTTTCCTCAACAGGGGACCCAGTATATAAAACACTGCTGGTCACTATATGTACATGTGGTGCAGAGTAAAAACATGATGTACCCCTTCACATCAAATCAAATCACGAAAATCGGTTCAAAATAAGTAAGACAGTTAACTTACTTTTGCTTTATCAACAAGACTATGGAATCTGGAACTAAGGTGTTTCCACTTCTGCTGAACGAAATCCGATGGAATTGATCTTCCAATCTCCATCACGTTTTCAACAACCAATCGATACGAGGACAAATCATGTGAAAGTGCCTAAACCAAACATCACATGGTTTCAATGAATATCATCTCAATCATATCACCACGACCAGCATTTAACCCAGTCTTGATCCTAATCATTTCTAATCCCACCTAATCTAACAACTTCCCTTATACTGTTGTTAAAGTACATCACATTAGTTCTTACCTGCAATGAAGCTAAATATTACCTAACTTCCCTATAGTCATATTCACAGCTCCAAACCGTCACCTGGTGTAGTCTCTGTGTTACTTCTACACAATCATACAAACTTGTATGGCATTTGCAAAAAGTGAAGTTAGTGGCAATATGAGAGGTTCACACAAGGTACTGCATGAATTTCCAGGTACAGTATATACAACCAACACACAATAAACTACTACATAACTATTACATAAAAACTTACTCGGTACTCCTGAAGAGCAGTCTTCTTTTCCTGTAGGGTGTTATTTGAAGCAACATCATCAGTGATCCGTGTTTCAAAGCCTTCCAGTGAGTGAGCTACTTCTGCTGAGAGCTGATCAAAATGTTCCAACTGCAACAGCAGTCGTTCAGTTTGCTGGAAGAGGCGTTCAAGGCGATCCACGTACTTTTCCCACCGGTCGTGAACATCACGAAGTTCCTGATGTATAATCTCACGTCCATCTAATGACGTTGCTGGATACAGTTTCTCTCCACACTGCTGCATTGCACTTAGCAGAGCATGTCCATCTGATTTCTCATTCAGCAGTTTCTGTTGGACAATATCAAATGAAAAACTTTAAGTAGAGCATAAATTTATGAGATAATCAGAGGAAATTTATGAGATAATTAGACGCCGATCACTGAAAGAAAAATGAATAAATTAGAAAAGTTATTAGCTCGTTTACTGATTGGAAAATAATAAACCAAAGAGGAACCAACAAAGTAGCAGGAAGTAAAAAAAAATTAAAAGACAAGTGTTTCAAACAGACTGTTTTTGCTCTCTCATTTGCCCAGAAACCAGAAAGCCATACCTTCACAGAATTCACACCATCTCTTGCTGTAGACACATCTTCAAAGGTACTCGGACAGTTCTCAATTTGTTTCTGACTGCTCTTGAGCCAGTCATTTATGGAAGTCAGGGCACTAAGATACGCCCTGTGGTCTTCACAGCCGACTGTTTGTCTTTCGAACAGATCCTGGAAACAACGCAGGCCACATTATCTTTTATGTGGATTGCATACTGACGTGTCTGCCTTACAGTACCAGTATATAGCAGGAATTTACTCACTAGCAAAACAATCTTGGAATTTGCCACCTAAAATTTACTTGCAGCCAACAAATGACCAACTACAACTAAACGTGTATACGATGAAATGCATACATGTATGTATGTATGTATGTATGCATGTATGTGTGAATGTATGTATGTATGTAAGCATTTATTCATACATAAGCAGAATACCATTTCGGAATCACCCAAAGGTGCAGAGAACTGCCGTTGCTTGAGTCCATGAATAAGGATAAACGTCAAAGTGACAGACTATGGCAGTTCATGTCATATTTCTTAATGACAGACGTGGCCATATTTCCTGATAAAAGTGAAATACAGTAATTTTGCAGTGAAATACCTTGATGGTTGAAGTCAGGACGTTGTATTTGTCCTTCAACTGATAGACAGCATTTGTCGGTTTGCTATCACCTGTACAGCTGAAAATGACATCTGCCTCTTCACTGAGTTCATTAAATGACGATTCCACGGTACCCATAACAGATCTCAACTCCTGTAGCATTTACAGGTACAACAAAACAGGAATCAGGCTAACTAAGAGCAAAGGAAATTTTACAATAGTCAAAAAACTCTGAAAATAAGATAAATATATTATAATAAATATATTATAAATATATAATATATATACATTCATGAAGGGTAAAGGTACATTAAAAATGCTAAGAAAAAATTTAGAGAACGAAGCTCACAGTTAAGGCTTTGAGTCTGTCTTCTTTCGCTTTGAGACTGGGCACGAGGTTTTTGTGATCCCGAAGTTTCTCCTCTGACTCATTGATCAGCTTACTTTGGATGTTAAATCGTTGATCAAACTGTTGCCAGTGCTTTATTATGTCTTCCAGCCCAACTCTATCACATGAAGAACACATATAAATACACACAGAGTAAATAATAAAAAAATGTAACAAATACACAGTTCAGTTAACATTGTAAACAAACCATCTGCTGAGATAGAAAACCGACTTCCTTGGCATTTAGAATATATATAAATTATATATGTACATGAGCCTGTGTGTATATGTGTGTATGTATGTATGTATGCACTTAAGTTGCACAGTTCAAAAGCGTATCACCAACAAATTAATTACAAAGCCAACTGACGTGCTTTTTAAAATTGAAACATATGTTGGCACTGTAAACTGTTAAATTTTACAATGATGGCAGAAATTTGTGAAGAAAAATTTACTTTAATTAGTCCTCACATCTGCAATGCTGCTGATTTATGATAAAATTTATTCAAAAATAAATCCCATAATAACATGAATAAAAAGCAGAAACCTTGTGGTTAGCAGTTGACTTTTTAATTCTGTCCACATGTTGTCGTTAGTTTGCATTTCTTCTTCAAACTGTGCCTGCTTTTCCTGGGTCAGTGCCTGCTTGGCCTTTTCATATTTGACCGCTAAATCTTTCTGCTTTTCTTCACCATAGGGCAGAGAATCTTCCACCTCGAGTGTGGTAGAGTACTTTGTTTCAGTGGAGTATTTGTCTCCTCTGAAGTCCGAACACCAGGCAACTTTTTCCAGCATAGATGTCAACCAGTGGACTTCATCCTTGAGATAGGTTTCAATCTCCCTCTCCAAAGCACGCTGCAGTGTCTTCAAAACCTACAAAAGACATTCCGATGTTTTCATCATATAAGCAGCCATCATATTACACACTGTGCGGTCCTTACCATACATGGTATTAGACACGGTCTGTGTCCAGCACCTTGGGATTTTTCTAAAGCCAGCTCAAGGACCAAAGAGCAGGAAACAGGCACTCTTAACTGGACTGCCAGTTAAGACAATATATCAAAAGTTCCATTTTTTAGTGCTATAATCAGAGGCAAGACCTGGGTAAAACTGGAAGAATCATGTTCAAGGCATGCCTGAATGGCAAAGTATGAACACATCCTTAGTGTTGTAATCTTGTGTGTAATCCTGTTGTAATCTTAGTGCTGTGTTGTAATTTCTATTGAATGTGACAAATCTTAACAGTAACCATTCGAGAGCAAAGACGTTTCAAACTTACCACAGTGTTGCCATTGATTCTGCTATAAATAAAAAGCTTGACTGTACATATACAATCTAAGGATGACAATGCGCATAACTTACATTTTCAGCAGCTTGGCGTGTCACTTCACATTTTTTTATGTTTCCAGAAACATCTTTTACTAGCAACGATATGTCTGAACTCTGACAGGTGGTTGCGAGTTGTTCCACTTCTTTTCTTGATTCTTCCATCTGCAGACGATACTCGTCAAGTTCTTCACAGACTGCCTAGAACCAGTTAAAAGAATCAACCGCTTTTTATTTGTGAAGCCTCAAAATAAAAATTGTACATTGACCACAAAGATTAATATAAACAGAAACAAATGCAAAATCATTGAACTGTTGTAACAATATCTGAGCAACAGTGATTTCAAAGACCATACCAATGAAGTAAGGTCATAAAAAAACTGGTTAAATAAGAATATTTACAAGATTTGGTCATTTGCATAATAATCGATGTACAAGACTTCAAATTAAGGCATCACATTAACAACATGTTAAACTCGGGCCTAGTAGCATGGCATCATAATACAAAACACTTTGACAGAGAACCCCTACACAAGGACTTACAGTCTGATTGTTAACACAACAATGAATAAAATAAACAAAGAACTTATTTTGTGCCTACTCCACTTCTGTGCACATTTCTTGCAAATTAATTTTTCCAACTTTGGGAGGGTTTTCAAAGGCACGGTCATGTATTTGATTATGCTAGTTTCATAGTTGCAACACTTGCTCCAACCACTCAACACCACATAATGTAAATAAGCAACAGGGCTGCTTCTTAACTTACTTAATTATAATTGCACGTCCAGTAAACATAAGGTTTTCCTTGAAATATTGTAGCACCAAATGTTAACTCTGAAATGTTACCTTTGCAATATTCATTCTTCTCAAGATGTCGCTTTCATTGCCTGATACATCATCTGCTTCCTGAAGCCTTTCTTGTAATCTTACCAGCTGCTGCAGCTTCATTCGAATATTATCTTCTAGGCTGCTCTTCTGCTTTGAGAAGTCAGCAAGACGCTCATTCAGAGAGCTGGCAAGGTCTTCAGCGGACTGGAATTCACCTTCAATGGATGACGTTAGTTCTCTAAGAGTTGCAGCTGTTCGGTGTTTCTTGTTTAGTTCCTCAAGAGTTTTTGCCTTTTGACAAGTGCCACTAAAGATCTCCGTCATCTGCGGTAACTTATTCTGCAACCAAAACACGTGCATGAATTATTATTATTATACTATTATTTCTGTATTTATTAAGTGGTGTGTGGAATTAAACTCCCATGCATCAATTTTAAAGCCAGTTCTAAAATACAGAGACATCTAGCGGTAAAGCATCAATCAACGAAGCTGAGCAATTGTGCATGAAGGACTAGCATTAGGTCCCTACGCAGTATCTGACTCCGAGGAGGCTCGGACCCACACACTCCGTGTTACAAGCCAAGCGCTCTCTCCATTCGGCTACTGCAAACTAAAATAAGTACGAAACAGGTAGACCTACTTTTGAAAATTTGAAGTAAATCTGCAGCAACTACAAACCCTTGTCCAATTCTGTTCCATACAGGAAATAGCAAAGTTTGAACAAGAAGAACCATAAGTTGCTAAATCACTGGCATTTTTCTGAGAAACACATCTGCACATTAACAGCATCACATCATTTGTGATTTTATGCAACAGTTACCCGATACTCTTTAAGGTTTTCTTGTGCAGCAACTGCATCAAAATAGCCCGCTGTCTGCTGCCGTAACTTAGTAATGGCTCCAGCAAGCCAATTTTCCAGTTCCATCTTATTCTTCTCCACCTGTTCCCAAAGGGACAACTGTTTCTGCACGAACTCTTTGGCTTCACTTATCACCTACAACATCAAATAAATAAATAAATAGTAATACTGGGCTGATCATACGCAAGGTTCTAAGCAATGATGAGTCAAAAATCAAGCCAAAAGTCGGGTCAAATAGCCAGGTCATTCCACTCAAACAAAGGCAGCCATGGTGGGTAAGCCTACACCCGTAAGATGCAAGAGTGAGAATTTCCTACGGGAATATCACAGATTTACTGTTTTCTCCATGGGTCATATGAAGCCATAATCAGTGACTATATTTTGTCGTACAGGCAAAATATCCTGAAATGAAACTGCTCTGGATTAGAAAAAAATGCAGAAAACCTAGGTTGTATCCGAATGAAGCCAAGCCTTTGCATCTGTGAGCAGGTTGAACGATGTCAATGATTTATTAAAAGCCAGCCAAATGTAAAACGCTGTTTTTGTTTGTTAATTTAGAGATAAATAAATATAGCAGAAATTTGTAAATTTAAGCATCTACAAAGAAATACTCCATCGTGTGACAAGATACTTCAAATTAAGGGTGCATTTGCAAACTTCTTGCATAGAGGTTTCTTGACAGACATACTGCTGTGGCATGAAATTTATCACAACCTCCACTGCCTCAACACAGCTGAAAATTTCTGCTACTCACTCTGATCGTGTGCTTCCATCTGTCATCGTACAGGTGCTGTTCTTCACGAACTGTTGTTACACTGAATCCTGGAATGGAGGCAGCATCATCAGCCAACCGATTGCTTGACACCAGCAGTGATGCAAACAGCCGCTTCTGTCCATCAAGATCAATGTCTGCTCTCTAACATTCAAGAAAACAGTTCAACCTACTGACTAGCATGTCAATCAGCAAACGGTAAACTAAGACACTCTATTATGGAACATTCAGGCATCAATGAATGAATGTATATATCGAGAAACTTAACAAAGCATCCCTGTGTACCTCTCAAAAACACTGTATTCTTGAACTGCTCAGACACTTTTGTAAGAAGATCAGAAGCACTCAAAGAAGCATCTGGACAAGTCATGAAAGCATCAACCATCAAGGTGATTTAGAAACCCTTTGTAAGAAGCTGAAGTCTCTGTAATAAATTGGTGAATTGATTAGATGATAGGAAAAAAAGAAATACCTTGTATACATCAAATGTCTGAAGTGCTTCTTTGTAAGAGGCTATGGAAACATCTTCTTTGACTGCAGATTCTACAAGCTCCAGTGTCTTTTCAATCTCCGCTTTGGCATCTGCATACAGCTTCCACTGCCTATGGACGGCAGATACACCAGCAAGTCGTGATTCCAGATCCTGATGAACCTCCTCCCACAAATTCTCCACTTCGTTCTGCTCATTCTGAACTTGATGTTGGCGAGTATCATCAGCAGATTTAAGCTGCCGGCAAAATTTTCTAAATTCCTCATAATCGGAATTCAGCGATAACAACTGCGATTCGAGATCACCAAGGATCACTTTCAGCGATTCAACCCCCTCGAGAGACGTCTCTGCCAGAGAGCTCTTCTCCACCTGATTCTGAATTTCTTTCAATGACTTGGACAGTAAAGACCTCTGGGTCTCAAGGTCACTCCACAACGCTGTCAGCTCATTCTGCTTCTCCGTCTTCCTTGTCAGAAGCAGTTCTGTCCTGCTAAAGGCGTTCTGCAAAGAATCTGTTTCCACCTTTAGGCTTAAGCTTCTCTGAGTTTTTCTGTCCTTGAATAAGGTTCGAGTGTTCCTCATTTTCGTCTGCAGGTCATTATGATTGGAAATCACAACGTTAAACCTTTCACGTACTTCTGTCAGTTTTCTGCTCATGTCTTCCAGTTCCTCAAGACTGAGATCTTGTATTTCAAGTCTCTGTTGAATAAGAGCTACCATATCTTTAGATTTCTTTGCAACATCCTGAAACTCCATCCATTCCGAAATCACAAATGCTCTGTCTTCGGCAAGTTCACACAAACTGGAATACGTTGATCGAAGCTGGCTCAGTCTGTCTGACAACTTTTGCTTGTCTTTTTCATCTGTGCATACTTCAATCAAATGAGAAACTTCCATTTCAAGCTGGCTGAACTCATCCGATCGCATCTGACAGTCGGCACCCGTCTTCTAAAAAGAATAAAACAATAAACACATGGAAAATTTTATGCAGTTTGATCTCTTTGGAAATTTTTTAAAATTCAAGCAAAGCATTAGTCCTAAGAAGTTTGATGAATCAAAAAAGTAAGATAAATAATCAGACATGTGTGTTCAATCTCTTTCTCAACAATGTCTCATGAAATTTTTACTTTTGGCTATCTTTAGGTATATTTGTGGAACCTTAGCTGCATGAATTTCACCAGTAGCAACGATAAGTTTATATATATTTTAAACATGTTATTTTAGGTCTCATTATCTTCTGGTTTACTCTCTTTGCATAAAAATTGTTCCTACAGCCTCTATGACTTGATTGTAGCTGAATCAAGCATGCATTATGTACTGTAATGTATGAATCTGCATATGTAGGCAGGTATATATTCATCTGAACAGCTATATAGCACCTCACTGGACACTGCCTGCTAGACTAAGTGATGTTAAAGTACAAGGATGACAAGGCTGTAATGTAACCATAATCAGACACAGTATCATAAGTAGCAAGCTATTAAAATATTTGAATTCAATTGCTTTTTAAGACAGGAATCTTGATCTCTTGAACAGAAGCCAGAAGCTCTTTCAATCATGTTGGCTGAAGATTCAATTTTCAGTGGGGATCAGTTTGTTGCTGAGACAGTTAGTGGCAATAAAGCTCACTCTAAAACAGCTTACCTGAATTTCAGCCAAGGCAAAGTTGACTTCATCCAAGTAGACCTCCTTTGTTCCCTCTATGCAGCTTTTTGTCGTGGCCAAAACCTTATCAAACTCATCCAGTTTTTTAAGCAGGTCCTGCCTCTGATTGTAGGTAATACTTAGTGAAGAGAGTTTCTGCTTGGCATCTTCAATTGTTAATTGCAAGGCTGAATCTAGTGACATCTGATCTTGGGTGACTTTGTTTAAGGCTGCTTGGCTCAGCCGTGGTGACATCTGAGTCAGAAGCTGAGATGCAGCATCAAGCACTGGCTCCTGTGATTTGGCATCCTCTAAAATTGCCTATAACCACAAGGACACATTAAAGTAACTGCATTTAAAGTAATGTTATCACCTTGCTAGTCATGCAAACTACCGTGAAAAATTTGGCACTCTGGGGTCTGGCCTCTTGACTGGGGAGTGTTTTTCAATTGACTTAAGTTGCACGGTTAGCCTTCTCAGTAACGGACGGAGGTTTTTGGCCAAGGGATGATTAGGTAACAGGGATTCAGTCACTCTGGCTGAGCCAGAGGATAACACGAGCTCTTTGGCTGGGCCAAGACAGTGAAAAGTAACTTAACTGTGTGATGCCTAAGCTGCAACAGGAGAGAGAGAGAGAGAGGGTCAGACAGACAGACAAACACACAGACAAAGAAAGACAGACAGAGGGATACAGACAGATTGACAGACAAACAGACACAGACAGACAGACAGGTAGAACTGAGACAGCTAGGTGATAGGTTAACATGAGAGGAGAGACTGATTGAGCTGTTTGAGGTTATCAGTGGATTTTTGGTTCAGATACTGGTATGTTTCACATTCACTAACTAAAGTTGAAATGTCGTCTTTTTATGGAGCTACATTTGAATCTGACTAAGTGGCAACGAGGGAATCGGTCAAGGTATCAGAGAAGTAGAAGATAACACAGACTGCAAGAAAGATTCTATAATACATGCAACAAAAACCAAAAGCATCACCTCGTAACAGACGATCTGACTTTGCAAATATTCCAAGTTCACTGCTGTGAGATTTGGTTTGCCAATCTGTGCTGTTTCCAGGACTCTCCTCACTTCCTGCTGTTGTTTCTCAAACGTTGTCCACGTCTCATGCGATTTTTCGAGATACAGGCGATGATCTTTGATGCCTCTTACTACCACTTCCCAACTATGCTGTATTTTGCCCCCTTCATCAGTCACACCAGGTACGTGAGCGATACGACTGCTGGCAGTGGTGCAACTCAGAACAACATCATGATATGGCTCAATTTCACTGAGATGATCCTGTATAAACACATGGCATACAGGTAAGCATGAAGTCTGTCTTAAGTCAGGCGCTGTTAACGTCATCTAAATCCCTTTGAATTTGGTCCAAGAAGTGGTACTTAGCTTCCTTTTTGTTCTAACTTTTGACAAACCCATCAATGTGACAATTTGGATGTAGTTTGTATGGTATATGATATTCAATCAAATTCTTTTACCCTATGCAAACGTAATTCTTCATGGAAGTCTGACCATTAATGACGCTGGAATGACTATAGTCATCTAGTTCTATAGTCATTCCAGCGTCATTAATGGTCAGGAAGGAGATATTGCAAAGAGCAACAGTAATGAAACACTGAATTGTCAGCACGTGGCATTCTGAAATATTTGCAAGATGGCTCACCTCACATCCTCCTAAATGCACGTAGAACGTGTTTCAATTCCTTGGTGTTAAAAACATATATGATTTGATTTGATGTTTACATGCAAGGTGTGTCTACAGCTGCATGTGATACATGTGATACATGTGTATGCAGAAATCCCAGTACCACCTGTTGCAGCAACTTCATCTTTGGCCAATAGCAGAGAATAACTCCAGAACCTCTTATTATCTGAAATGCAGTTTTGCTTAGAAGCAACCATCAATTAATACCATGTGTATTATGATAACAGTTTTTGAAGTTTGCACAATATTTTCATTACATTATACTTAGCAACTTCAGGAAGTTCTTAAAAAGCGCTATAAGCACTCAGATACAAGCACACATACATAAAATTGTGGGATTCTAAAATGATAGAGAATTAGTAAAGACTCCAAGGTAGAGTGAGACCATTTGGTTACTCATGAAAATCTGACAAATTTAACAGGTTTTTAATCATTCTCTTCTAACCTTATTTTCTTGCAGATATTTCAGAATATCCTCAGTGCTATCAAACTTGGTTGATTCAGCCCCCTCAGTCATTAACTCCAGCTTTCTTATCACCGGTATGAGTTGCTGCACAGAATTCTGAAATATGTGCCAGTTTTTGACATCATCCGATCGTGCTTCTGTTATTTGCAGAGCCTCGGCTTCGATCGCTGCTCGCTGTCGCTTCAGATTGGCAAGTTTTGATCTGACGTTAGCAACCTCTCGCGACCTCGTTCCCTTGGTAATCTCGTCAACGTCTTTCTCAAGTTGCTCCAGAATTTCACTCTTCTGCTTCACTTCAACAAAGGATGCCTAGCCAAAGAAATCAGAAACTATGATGGCCAATTAATAATTTTAAGCCGTTACAATAAATAAATTGAAAAATAAACACTGTTAATTACCTCTTGTGTTGCATCATGCAAATCACGTGGTGGCTGATATAAGCCTGCTTTCATGACTCTGTACAAAGCCCTTTAAACTGCTTTGCTACTGAGATGAGCAACATAAATTGTCTTCTTTACATAACATTCCATTACATATAATGTTGTTTATTTGTTGTTGCTGATTGAACGTAGCTGTATCTGGCTATTGTGTTAATTTTTCACTACCAAGCTTCTGATGACTGTTGCTGATAGGCGAATTTAACAAATATTGCATAATATCTTACCTTACCTTGCCTCATTTTACCTTGTCTCGTCTTATTTTGCTTTGTCTTACCTCATCATAATTTACCTTACCTTACCTTACCTTACTTTATCTTACAAAGCCTGTTACCTTGCCTTGTCTTTCCTTGCTTTGTCTTACTTTACCCTATCTAACATTACCTTGTCTAATCTTACCCTGTCAGTACCTCATCTAATCAAGTTTGTCCTACAAAATTATGGGGTTACCTGAGCCTCAGCAAGTTGTTTCTCGGGATCAAGCTGACTGTCATCCTTGACCGTCTTTTCTTTGTTCTCTTTTTCTTCAATCCAACCAGCAATAAATTCCAACTTCTCGGAGAACATCTTCCACTGGTTGTCAGTCTGCTGCAAGTCTTTGATCCTTGCCTCCGTCTGCATCTTCAACCGAGCAACTTCCGCATCCAGCGTTGTGCAGTCTTCTCGTAGCCGATTTGCAGATGCTTCACCTGCTGCCGTACCAACGACTTCCTGTAAAGCCTGCAGTTTCTCAGCATCCGACTGCATCAGCTGCAGTTGATTCAGTAACTCCACTCTTGAGCTCAATTCCTTCTTAACTGCTTCATGGCCACCAGGTGGTGCTGCCTTCTTTGCCTCAGCATCGGCATTTCTTAGGGAATCCTTTAGTTTGAATTTGCCTGTTTCAAATTCCTCCCATCTTTCAACTGTGACCTGGAAGAAAGAATATAGGAAAATACAAAAATGTATCCATTAACGATTTTAATTTAAATATATTTAAGCAAAAATAAGTTAAAAAGCACAAAAATGTACTTGCTGAATCATTAAGTGTTGTGCTGATAACAACTCAACTTAAATGAAAATCGATAGCAGAAAAACAGGATTCAAAACCACCGATACAACGAGAGCAATGCAACTAAGACTCATCCAGAAACAAAACATTCCAAAACATGAACTTCAATCATAAAATTCTGCAATCTTAGTTCTCATTCATGTGACAAGTGGGCTAAAACAAAGTGAAGTGATTTAGTCTGAAGCATTTGCCTTGACCGAAATCATTGCAGCACTTCCTCTTTAAAGTATAACACATTCTATTTCTTGATACATTCCGTACAAAATTATTCTTGTTTCAGCTGAAAACAGGAAACTCTAATGTAACAACTGAGTATGTTAAAGATTTAAAAGTTACCATTACAACTCACCCTAAGAGTATGGCACTTTGATTGTGCCAGAGTGATTGTTTCTGACAATCTAACCCTCGTTTCATCAATCGTCTGCACCAAAAACGAGGGTGCATGACCTCGTGCAATTATTTCCGTGCCTTTTCTAATGTCCTCTTCAAGTACCTGCTTCTGGTAGAGCAGCTTTGAAAGAGCTTCCTAAAATAAATTCAGAGAAATATGCATTAAGTTTAAATAAATAAGTTTCCAAATGCAATTCAGCCTAATCGACTGTGACAACGTGACTGAAACATTGAGTGTTCAATTTGTAACACAAAGGGTGGAACTTCAAACCTCTCTTCTGAGATGGTCATCATGTACTTCAGTATCTTAAGCATGTCCAGAACATACTACTGCTTGGCACTATTGATCGATTACTCACCAACAGAAAAAGGTTCTATATAAATGCTGATTCTTTAGTGAAAATAATAAGATCAATATAAAGTAAATAACCTCTTGCTCTGCTAACAATAATCTTCCTGAATTGAGATCGCTTATGCTGCCCTCTTCCATGAACACTGATGCTATTTCACTCAGCCTCCAAAGATGCTTTTCAGCAGACTCCTTCAAGTCATGGCATTCTGTTACAGTAGCAGACACAGTCAGAGTTTTTTCCACAGTAGACTTTATATCCTGCTGCTGATGCAGCAAAGTAACCAGATGATCATGGGTCTTCTGTGCATCTTCAGCGCCATCAAAGCCGCTTAGTTCAATCACTGTTCTATTCAACCATTCAGCTTCAGCCTGATAGTAGCCAGACTGTTTCTGCAACTCCTATAAATCAGAATTAATCATTATAGTAATCGTAATCCCGAGACTTCTACAGCAACCAATGAAAGCCACACCACGGGGACCAGCTTATTCACAGGTGTTAAGTCAAAACAGAATCGATATGCAAAGGTCTTCGGTTCCAGGTCAAGATTCAAGAGTTAGGCAGAGAGAGGTGGTGGATGATATTTGGGATTGGAGTGGAAAGAGTGATAAGAGGAAGAAGGGGAAATATAAGCATGTATTCACAAAGTATTATCATCAATACAGTCACAAGCTGTGAGCATTACTTAATGGAAGCATCTTTATACCCTTCTTGGTAGGAATTAGTTAAGTAACACTTAGGAAAATCGTGTAGCACCAGAAACAGGAATCCACAAAGAGAGCTTAAGAAAATTTCCTCATTTTATTCACATTCTTTGCTTTAAAATAAATTGCCCTCTGCTAATAATCTGCAAAATATTGATGAAATTGCGAACTGAAAGAATTTACATCCAAATTATAATTGGCAGAAACAATTGCAACTAAGCCATAATGTCATCTTGTAGTTTTGCAAATAAACAGCAAATAAGCAGCATATAATAACAGTTAAATTCAAAGCGAAACAATAATAAGCTTAAGTAACTTCTGGCAAGAACGGTACACAACAGAAGTCAAAAATGAATGCAAAAAATGAAGTCTAAAACGTTGATTAAAATTATGTAAAAATATCCAAGCATACCTTGAACCTTTCTAGCACTTCGCGGTATTCTTCTGCTGAAAGATTTTCATCATTCAATTTTCTGGTAAGTTCTTCCATTTCCTTCATATAATTTTCATACTTCACAAGTCTAAGAAAAATATACAGGCAAAAATGAAATTACTAAATGACACTGTGTAACATGCATTTATTTTTATGAATCTATTCGTAATCTTAAACTTGAAATTTCTAAAGCACTACTCAGAAGCTAAGCGCAGGGCATCAGCTTATTCACGAGTGCTGCGTCAAGTCAGTGGGGTTGCCCAAAGATGCCATGTCAAGAACCAAGTCCGGTTGCCCAAAGACCAGAGAGAAAAGGGGGAAAGGAACTGTTAGGGCGGGCTGTGTTTAACCTGAGAGAAATGGGAAGGCAGTGGATTCGATGGATCAGGGTGAGATTTCTTGAAAAGGTGAGATCTACATGTTTATGCAGCACAGTTAAAGAAATGGGAGACAAAAGAGAAGAATGGCATCATTGGATTCCAGCACCTGCCTTCGGGTAGAAGCCTGAAGAAGAAGAATGAAGCAGCATTTAAAGAATGTCTAAAACATGATTCTAAAACACACTCATGGGATTAATTACAGTGCACAGTCAAATCAGATTTCAAAGACATTATTCACAATATAGCATCATCAGTAGAGCATGCGTAATATCTAGTTAAAATGTGCCAGTACCTCCTCCAAGTGACTGTAAGTACAGTGCCGCATTTGGTCCAATACACAGGAATTTCCAAATAGGACAAAGCCAAGCAGAGACTGAGCAGAATCTCCCCATCGCAAATCTTTTAATCTTTTACACACAGCTGCACAATAGTTTCAGGACAACAATTGCCGTAAGGTGCCAGCCAAAACTAAACTGACCCCTCTCATTGATAATAGGCTCACTGCACTCAGTTTAGATTTGCATTGTTTAGAGAAACTGGAATCAGCACTGGCTGCACAATCAGTGAAAACCCCCTACTGGTGTGAGCAATGCATCAAGAGTTGAAACTTCAACCTGCTACATCAAACTGATATTTCATATTCGAGCTTCTGTTGAGATGGCTACTGTGTAGAAACTTCGAGTAGGTGCATTCAATCGACGGATAAATATAAGAAATAAGTACTAAATAAAAATAAGAAATAAATAAGAAATAAATCAATAAAATAAAGTAATTCCGTAAAAAGCATCAGGGACCTGCTGTTGTATTCTTTCCATTTTGCAGGAACATCTTCTAGAAGGATGCGGAGTTTTTCCGTGTCTGTGTTTAGCTTTTCCAGCTTTGCAGTATTTTCTGCCAACAAACTCTGGAATTCAACATCTGGCTGATCAATCGTGATCAGCTGTTCATTGAGCACCTTCATTTTTTCCAGTGATGATGAACAAATTAGCCGAACATCATTCTGACAGAAAACTTCCTAAAAAACAATTCATCTCAGAGTAAGGTATGGTCTATGGTCATTCGTTGTGTGACCCTCTCAGCAATAGTCCACAAAACAGTCTTCTTTGGGGTTGGAAGACACAGAGATGAAACGCAAACATGGAAACAGGAACCTTCCCATTTTCTACACAAACTGCATGACTTGGCCCAAAAATTCCTATTTTAAACAATGCATCAGGACTCTAATCCAAATTACAATAGAGAAAGATTAACATATTTTCATACGACCTCCACAGATAACCCTGAAACACCTAAATTTTAATGTTATAACAATCCAGCATTTCACAGCAGCATTCAAAGTTCTGAACATGAATATTCGCTATGCCAATCAATAGTATTTTGGAAACATTGCTACACTGAGCTGTCAAATTACAACTTCAACAAAATCCAAGACCCATCTTTAACAGAATCCTACCAAGGGGTACAATATGCTTACATCAATTAACACTCAAGAATGAGGGAAACTGGTGTGTGAACAAATGTGTTGTTACTTCCACTCACTGCTGAAAATATATTAAGAACAAAAAAAACTAAGTCATTTAACAACTGAGTGCCTCAAACAACCAGTCAGCTTTATCAACCAGCACACTTGTACGTCTTAAGATGCTTGCTTAATGAGAAATGTAAACAAAGATTACCTGAAATTTGACTAACAGGTCGGCAGGATTGGCCAGTTTCTGCTGGAGAGCCAAATTCTGCATTTCAATTTCTTTCTCCGCATCTTTCAATATCTCACAGAAAGATTCATGTGTATCGAGAAACTCCGTTCGCTTCACCTGCACTGGCATTCTTTCCAACAGCCTCTGAAATAAGATATTCAAATGGTCAAGCTGTTTTGATAACACAACCACGAGGACTATCAATAACCAAATATTTATACAAAAGAAAAAAGAAAAGTGTGTAGACAAAAATAAGCAAGTAAAACAAATGCACCTTAAGGCAAACAGAAATAATCAAAATCTGACAGAAAATCTGCAAACAGTTAGCCGACCTGTTTAAAATTATCATTTACATGTTCATTAACTCATCAGGAAAAACAATAATTAAATCTACTGCAAATATAAAATGGGAAAAAGCAGGAAACAAGAAATGACATGGATAAAATACTTGCAAAATATTTTCTCCTACCTGAATACGGGCAGTGTGCAATTCAGGTGAAGGGACACTTAAATACGAGGCTGACTGGCTTTTTGACAGACGTCTGTGTTCATCTTTCAGACTCTCAACAACTTGCATCTGGTCATTTATCTCTGCTGTGTACTCCTTCAACAACAGATCACCAAAATTCCAGTCAGAACTTCCATGTCTTAAAAATTCCCAGTCTGACTATTATCCTCCTAAAAATTCTCAGTTTCAACATCTACGTCTTAAAGATTCCCAGTCTGACTATTATTCTCCCCAAAATTCTCAGTTTCAGCATCAACATTTTGAAATTTTTTCAGTTATAACGTTGTCATCTTAATATTCTTCTTTGCAAGCAAAGCAAACATCCGCCAATAAATGAATCTAGAAAAATACAATTAATTAATTAAGGTAAATTAAATATCAATTAACAAATAGTGGAACCTTGAGACAGCAAGTACTGTATTTTTGTCTCATTATCCTGTACAGATATGCAAAGCCAACAGACTCATTGCACTTAAAAGCACGTAGCAAAGGACAACATTTCACAGAATTTGAAATACCTAACCAAGTCAACAGCCCTTACTGGCAGTTTGAAGCAAAATCTAAATTGTACTACAATCAAACACTGTTTACCTTTAGGGCTACCAAACTTTCTTTTCTACTGATGGTGGACGCTTGGTTTGACTCCAGTAAATTCTCTCCCTTCTCAGCCAGCTGCTCCACCACCGACACTTTTGCAGTCAACGATTCAACTGTGGGAATGATCGCCAGTAGGGAATTCTCTTTCTCGGCAAGGCCACGAAATGTCTTGGTAAGGCCGTCCTTGAGACTCTGTAGTTCCACTTTCATCTCTGTTATTTCAGCTGCAGTACTTTCCTTGACTAGCATATGGGAGATGCATGAGGCTGTCTTCAGAGCATCCATCAAATCTCCCTCCATTGCAGTTTGTCTCTGCAACGTGAAACAAGAAGTGCAAGTGAACTCAACGTTAATGACTATTGCATATGAATCTGTCCAGGTACAAGTCAACATGGTTTAATGCGAATGAGTAATTTAACAGCATACCTCTAAGGCATCTACCCAGAAGTGCTATCTACCAGCCAAGCTTCCGTGAAAGAAAAAATGTTAAATGCTGGCAGAGGACATACCCAGACTATAATGGATCTATGGCCACTCCTAGCTCGAGGCTGGGCAACAGTACTCTTGCGCTCATGCAATAGCTTGACTCAATCGATGAAATGGAATACAAACAAGCAAGTACTGCATATAGTGTTAGAAACGGTGTCCTATTGCTCGATTACTGTGGTCACCCAAGTATGATGCTTTTGAGAAGTTTATAGAAATCCACATAATCAGTGTGTTAGCTTAACCTTGAAGGTTTCTGCAGGTGGTATTTCCTTTTACATGGCACTGCCAACTTGAATTTGCTAATTTCATGCTGTATTTAACTGTAGATACTCTCCCTTCCTTCCTTCCCTCCCTCGATCTCTTCTTGTCCTGTTCCTCTCGTTTCCTGTCCCCTCCTTTCTACTCCATACCCCTCCAAATTTTCTCAAAGGTATCGGCAAAAAAAGGTATCATTAAAATATGATTATGATTATAATGAATTACACTCAGGAAGACCAGACAAGGCCTGTTTATCACAGATCAGACCAGAGTTTCATATCAGATTCTATTTACACTAAAGATTTGATCAACAATAATACCACACACCCTTAGACTAGAAATGTGTTCCCGAATGTCTTGACTAGACGCTTTGACATCGCTGATCATCAGCTGTTCTGATTCCTCTAGAGCCGATTGTAACCGAGCAACATGATTCCTGTACTCATATCGACTCTCAGCGACAGCCACTTGTCTTGACTTCTGAGCCTTCTTCTTCATCTCTTTCCACCTGTGCTCAATCAGTTCCACATGGCTGCCCATCTCCACAGAAGCGGAATCATCAAGGACTTTCTGTTGCAACTGTGACACAGCATCTTTCAGGAACTGCACCTTTCCGCTCCATAATTCAAGACCTTCAAAGAATTCCTGCATAAGAAAACAACACATCCAAAAGTTAACTTACAAAGTGAAAGAATTAATACTGAGTCAGAGACAACAGAAATGTTTCTAATACACACTGTACATGGGGTGATCTTACCCACACCAGCCAGTGGTCACGAGCTTCTAATAATCTGGGTACTCACAGCTTACTGATGAACTTTTTGTTCCTAACGAACATTAATACCATTTAGACTAGCAAAGGCAGCACTTTGTTATATTGAAGAGGCACTATAGTGTCTAAATAACTTATTAACTGTGTATCTGAACGTTTATATAGCACCATTTTTATTCACTGGCGGCAATGTAAACACTCTCTGAATGTTTCATACAATACTAAAAGGCACAAATGCCCAGATACATCGTCTTACAATGCACGACCATTAAATAAAATATTTACATTGAATAAATCAAATTATAGAACGCCAACAGGAGATAGCAACACGTAAAGAAACATCAGTCAGCAGAACTGACAGACTTGTCTTGGCATTGCATTTAAAACTGTCAAAGGGAAATATGCAATTATCAGCGCTTATGAATATTAAATGGCAGGATCTTCATGAAGTTGACAGTTTCAGTGTACTTATGTGCACTTGACTCCTTCACTGGAAGACTTGAGCACAGAAAATTAATAAGTAACAAAACGAAGTGTATCTAACCTCCTGCTCAGCCAGAGGTTTGCTCAGAACCAGTTCTGCAACTGAAATCCAGGCCTCGAAATCACTGACTTGATCACTGTAACTGCTCCACAGTTCAACAGACTCTTCCAGCTGGGAATGCACATTCAGAAGGCCAGTTTTAGTGTCTGCCAGCTGCTGCTGAAGCACGGAAACATCTCTGCTCAATTCCTCTGTATCAGGTTTACCTGTAAGGGCCAGAATTAAATTTACCTATAATAAATGAATTCACGTGTAACAGTCTACAAATAACTTTACTTACAATATGCTGTAACTGGACTTAGATGATCCTTCCAGATTTAAATCTGCTACATTAGACTAAAATTGCATTTACCTGCAACAAACCACAATTGAATTTACCTGTAACAGCCTCAGTTAGTTACTCATTTAGTTACTGATTTACCTATAACAGAATTTACCTGCCATATGCCCAAATTAACATTATTCATATAAAGAGAAGGAGTACCAAAAAAATCCAAAAGTAATCAATAACAATATAAGTAGCAAAAAACTATAAATAAAAACTATAAATAAATATAAATAAAAACTGTAACTGCTTTTTACACTTAGTGAAACATTTCGACAGAACTTTCAGAGATGCTCAGAACAGCAGTACCAATAAACGAAGTGACAGAAGCAAAAACCAGTCTCAAAATTCAGTTACTGCTCTTACTACTTGATCTTCTCAGTAGCCGGTCCAAAGCTTTGGAATTCACTGCCCAGTTCAGTTCATTCTGTCACTTCTTTGATGTCATTCAGGTCTAAACTAAAGACACGTCTCCTCCAACCTGCTTACCCACCGTAGCCTGGCTTCCGGTTTCTCTGATCTATCGGAATTCAACCAAGCTTCTCCAACTGATTATGATACTGGATTGCGATTCTGACTTGAAGCGACCATCAACTGATGCCTTCACCATTATGATAATGGCGCCATAGAAGTCTTTAGATTAGATTAGACATACTTTGACCATAGACAATCTTCAGCGCATCAGCTCGTCTCCTCAGGTCACTGGCATGTGCATTCAGGTCATCCACGAGTCCCGCATCTAGCACAGAACTCTACAAAGTCATAGCAAAACCTCTGACTCTGAGCCAAGAACCACGCTGCAGAAGTTTATTAGCATATTTGTATGCATGCTACAAGCTAGGCCTTTAAATGGCATTTCATTAGATCTTTTCGTAAGTTCATCTTCACATAAATTGCTATTACAATATAAGAGTAAATGTAAATTTACATGGTTTTCCATAGCGACTGAATGGCCTCAACCCTGCTAATTTTTTCAATGAATTTATCGGGTGAGATCCTCCACCACCGCTGCCCATTTGAATAGGCGTCATGCCTTTAAGAGTGCATTTAAAAGGTCATTAGGCCATTCAAGATTTCCCTTCTTCAGTGGAAACGTCTGGAAAAAATATTACGCAAAGTAAACTGACTTTGTGATGTTTTATGCAAATACCTTGTAGTCTTCAAACTTGTGTTGGAGAACAGGCAGTTGGTCATATTTCGATTTCACGCTCTCCATTTTGAACTGAGCAAAATTCATTCTGGACAAAAGTTTGTACTTGGCTTCTTCATATTCCAGCTTCTTGATGGCACTATCTGATTTTGGAATCAAACTCATTAACCTCTTCTCCAGGCTCTGCATTTGAACCGCTATTAAAGTCTCTCCCTTGTATTTACCCGATCGCCTGGCGACTTGAAACTCTTCTCGGCCATCATCAAGCTGATTCTTCGCATTCTGAAAATGAATTATTTAGGCTTAGTTGCGATTAAATGCTAAAATCAATTTAAAGAAGAGACCAAATGACAAAAGATCAAACAGAATGTTGTCAGAAGAAGCCTGTTAGTTGCATCTTACATACTTAAAACATGCAGCAACACACCATCCATGCAAGGACATGTACTTCAGCATAGTAAGTAAGTAGGTAAGTAAGTCAGTATAAACTTTATTAATCAATAGCTAATCACACATCGGTTCACAAGTATTTAAGAACACAAGAAAAACTTAATATGCATATAACATCCTAATAATAAAACATTTACGCGTTAAATTATCAGCAGTAGGAATAATACTATCATGGGTGCGGGCAGTAGGGAATAACTGAGGGTTTTAACTGGCAGGAGTAGCTGATGTAAGGCATGGCTTGGATCATTCAAGATTGCACTTGAATTTAATCTGTAGCAGAACAGATATATCCAAATTTGTGTTCCATTAGTGCCCTCTAGTGAGCTCAGATACAGAAAGACTATATCATCAACAAAACTGGTGATGGCATTGGTGAGGAATGGCCGGCCACCTTCCCTCATATTCCAAGACAAAGCAAATAAAAGTGCTAACGCTTCATACCCATGGCTGCCTCTTGGTGTTGGCTTTAAGGGACTTATCTCCTAAATCTTCTTCTATACAAGTAGAAAATAAAAATCTCTGGAACTCACCCTGAGCTGCACTATTCTTTCTGAAATATTCTGCACTGCTTCTTCAGGAGTTTCTCCATAGACAATCTCTGCCTCCAACAGCAGCTCCACCAAGTGAAGCCACTTGCCAATTTCACCCAGCCGCCCTGGCAGATTTGAGTCCAGCTTTCGTTGCCAATGGCGAGTCAAATCAGCCAACTTGGTCCATTTCTGCTGCAGTTCAGTCCAGCTGCTCTCACTGACCTTCAGCAGCTTCTTAGCTGTAACCTTTTCCTGCAGCTGCTTATAGACCAGAGTCCTCCCACGAAGATCATCCATAAACTTTTGGTAAGTCTAAAAATTATTTTGCAGAAAAACAGCTACAACTTTGCAACCAACAGTTTTGCAACCAATACAATAACACCTCACTTTTACATTCCATCAACATCTAGCATAAAGAGCATTAATTTCATAATTAAGTAGTTCATTAATTATATAAACTAACTAATCACTCAGTTTGAATCATTAATTTAATTTGAAAGCTGACCTGATATTCTTCCTGCTGATTGGTTACTGGCTGTTTCACAGCGGACGACAGCAGCTCTGTGGTGCCCTCCACCCAACGTAGCAAATTGGTGAAATCATTTTGTTCTTTTGTCGCTGGGTCAACCTTAAAGCATAATTAGGTCAAAGGTTCATGATCTCTAATGTGTATAGGAACAATCTTCCACTGAAGACAAATAACAGTTACACCATAAATTACTCAAGAAACATTTTCAGCCAAGAAACATTTTCAGCACACCTAAGTCACCAACTTTTAGGCATGTAAGACCACCATGTTTCAGCACTCTGAGAGATTTATAAAAGGTGCTACATAAATGCATACATACAGATAGATACAGACCAATAAAGTTGGAAATACTCAATAACCAATGTTTGAGATGAAGCCAAAACCCAGATTATATCTGTATTACATTTTAAAAAATCAAACAAAAAATGAAAAGAAAATTAACTGTGTAGTTATCACATCACTAAGATAAACTTGCTACCTCTTTTCCAGCATCTGCAGATGCACTGGCATCACTGAACTTCTCCAGAAATTTGGCAAGGTAAGTCATTATTGACCTTTCATCGGGTCGCTCAACATCGACATCTGAAAAGTAAAACCTTATTAAAGGCATTATATGCATTTGTGATTACAGTTACAATTACAGAACATAAATAACTGAAGATTTTGCTCCAAACTGTCAGGCAGCTGGTCCATACAAACAATTACAATTATGACCTAATCAAATTCTGAAACTTCTGCAATGTAACTAACAAAACACACAATGCATCATTCAGTTTTCTTACATAAAATTAAATTTAAAATTCACGATCCTTCCAACAGATCCAGTCAAGCTCCAGCTGGTCACAGAGAAGATCAAATGGATCACAGACTTTCTCATCATACTGTGCCTGCTCTCAAATATACATTAAGATATGGTAATTCCTAATAAATATGTACCTCAGTCTCAGTGGAAATGCATTTTTGCCTTGGAAAATGGAAATTAATCCAAAGAAGAATTAAACCTCATTTAAATTGTTGCAATGCCCTTGAGGCTTGACTCTGTGACTTGGTAAAATATCTGATGTCTGGCAGTTTAATGCATTCTAAAACTACTACTATATTCCAGTTTTTCTTTCTTATGGACTCTTGCATAAACTTAAATCTAAATGTGCAGACCTATACACCTATTAATTAACGAACCTTCAGGGTCTAGAAGTCTTGGAATACCGAGATGTTCTTCAGCTTTCCTAAATGCATCTTCTAGATTGTCTCTTGCTGTTTTATATTGGAGCTCATCCATGTTAACCAGTTCTGGATTGATGCTGTGGATGATGGCATTGAAGGCGCGTCCATCTCGCCAGCTGGGACCAAAGTCTTTGATTTCTAAACCGTATTTTCTGTACACAAAAAAGATGATGTCGCAAAACCAAATTAACCAGAATGCTGCACAGATCTGGAAAACAAAAAGCTGAGATACACTTCAAACATGTGACAACACCTCTCAGTAGGGTCAACAGATTGTATGTAGATGTGTTACCAGGACCTTAATTTACCCAGAGATATTTATTCCAAGAATGGTGATGACCTTCTCAGTGTTTTACGACAACCACATAATTCTGTGTAGACATGGAAGCAAGTTACCGTTATTACCTTTACCTGTAAACAAATAAAGAGTAATTGTTCATACCTTGGTTGCTTTTTTCAAATACAACTTACATTGTAACGGCCTTTTGGGCCCATGACAACATTGCCTGCTTGGCACTTCCCTGGCTGACAGAAGCCCCTGAAACTGTGGTTAATTTTTGGATATCATCCTGCGAGGCAAGACTCCTCTGTTTGGCAAGAAGTCTTGTGTTCTCTTCAATCTGAAGGAATAAAATTTGCCACAAGATCAAGCAACTAGGATCACCAAAAAATTTAGAAACCTGACGCTGCATTTGTTTGTTACTACAAAAAAGTCATCTGTGTATTGTAAAACATATCTTCTGCATAAGTCCATCAAAACACTCTCAAAGGTAAATAACTAATTTAATAAATTACATTAATTACTGTTTATACAAATATTTCTATATGACGGAGGGTAATGCTGCAGTCAGTACCTGAAAGAAGAGAATGATCATCCAGATCAGACCCAGTACAATTGACGGTTTTCCATCCACAATGTCAGTGGCATTGATGTTCACCAACTTTAACTAAGATCAGTAAAAACAAATTTGTTACTGCTGTCAGGCATTTTCTCAAAATTTCTCAGGGAAGAGCACTGTCTAAAATTAAGATTTTTCCAGTTCCTGTCTTCCTGCACAAACCGATGACACCATAAACACCTTCTGCCTAAGCATCAAGTGCACTGGCTTGTTGCCTGGAGACCAAGTTTCGTACCCTTTTTATAAACAAAAGCATCCTTACCTTACTAGCATCCTTACCTTACCAAATTTTTACCCTTTTTATAAACAAATGCATCCTCACCTTCGTTTTTTCCATTTGCATTAGCAGTTTTCATTTCATGACTGATCACTTGTGTCATAATTGTTGTAACCATCACATACTTATTCAGATGCCTGGCTAAGGTGTCAGCTTTTGCTGAAAATATTTTACCCCAGACACAATAGTCCTCTGCACAGTGGATTAATCCTACTAGTCCTCCGCTTACAGGATTAATCTTACTAGTCCTCTGCACAGTGGACTAGTCCTACTAGTCCTCTGCATAGTGGATTAATCCTACTAGTCCTCTGCACAGTGCATTACTTCTACTAGTCCTCTGCATAGTGGATTAATCCTACTAGTCCTCTGCATAGAGGATTAATACTACTAGTCCTCTGCATAGAGGATTAATCCTACTAGTTCCCTGCATAGAGGATAAATCCTACCAGTCCTCTGCATAGAGGATTAATCCTACTAGTCCTCTGCACAGTGGACTAGTCCTACTAGTTTTCTGCATAGTGGATTAATCCTACTAGTCCTCTGCACAGTGGATTAATCCTACCAGTCCTTTGGATACAGGATTAATCCTACTAGTCCTCTGCATAGAGGATTAATCCTACTAGTCCTCTGCACAGTGGACTAGTTCTACTAGTCCTCTGCATAGCTTGACCTGTTTATCCACTTTATAGCAATACGACAAAAGTAAAAGTCCTCACTTTGCAAATAAAATATCATTATCTGTTGAGTGCTATGAAAATTTTCAAATGCTTTAGTAATTTGTGTTCCTCACAAACACAAAAAGCACCAACCTTTCGATTTTCAAGGAAGCGTAGTGCATTTGCAACGTTGCTAATGAAATGCACTCTTTTCAGATTAGCACCTTTTTCAACTGGCTGGAAACAGAATCAACTTATTAATGAAGGAAAATCATCAAGCTGAAATTTAATATGAACACTAGTAGAAACTGTGTTCAAAATTACAAGTTTAATCACAAATTTGGTCAATCGTTCAGCAACCTGAAAATGGTTTACCTAAGATACCTAATCATCCGTGTAGTTTGACTTAGTTATCCTAGTTTTATAGCAGGTGTAAAGGCATTGACTTTCATGAACAACTTAAGACTTAGGCATAAACGCCACACGTTTGTACTACACCACTCTAATATATGTAAATAACATCAGGCTAGTACATACAGAGCAAATGTCCACAGCGACTACGAAACAAAACCGACTTAGCGTCCGTGTGCGTACATAATTTACCTATAAAGTCCATGCCTAAAGTTCATGCCTGACTGGTCAACACTGTACAAAACATGTCACACTTTGTGACATATGTACCAGTATGATGACCCAGAATTCCACAGTCATCCATGCCATCAACTGTATCTAGCCTGTCTTGGAGAAGTTTATCCTAAACACTGTATGTGTGATCATAGTTCTAGGCAAGCACATAGTCCATGAACATATATACATCGATCAAGGGCAATCCATGATTACCTTGCATTACCTTCCCTTCTCTTCCCTTCTTTACCGTACCCTACCCTACCCTACTTTACCTTGCCTTGCCTTGCCTTACTCAGCCTCAAAGAAAGGCAGCTATAGTTGCAACTGATAACCAACTTTCTGAAATCATAGGAACAAGTATGAAGGTTTCATTCAGATTTTGAAAACTGTTTACACTCACCAGTGTTTCTCCAGTGAGGCTTTCAAGCAGATAGAGAAGGACATCTCCTTTCTGAATGTCCGCAAACAGATCAGAAACTTTGAATGGAGGATCATGCTGAAATGTATTACATGTCCATCGTTGTTATGATCAACTTTTGTGCTGACATTGCATAAAGTTGTGGAAACACTGTTGCTCTAGATTATTCACAGGTGCATAAAACTCCTTGGTTCCTGGCCGTAGCACTCTCCGGTCGGCCTCCCTTGGACTTCTGACTGTCCCTCGTATGCGCACTGCTACAGCGCAGTCTAGAAGCTTTGCCTATGTTGGACCTAATAGCTGGAATCGCCTTTCCCGAGAGCTCCGGCTAGTATTCCTCAGTTTGTCTCTTCCGCAGTTTCGCAAGCGCCTGAAGTCTGTATTATTTGCCAGTGGTCTCACTGGTTCGGGTCGGGAGCGCTTCTGATGAGTCTATTCTTGAAGTGGCGCTTTATAAATGTCAGATTACAATTACAATTACAATCAATACTTCAAGCAAATAGCTGCATTTTGGAACTGGCTAGAGGATCTTCTTAAAGACATAAATGTTCTCCACGAAAAAATTGAAGTCCTAATAACAGTCAGTGTAAACTTTAAACCTTCACAGAATATTTTAACCAATGCCGAAGAAAGGTATCATAGCAAAATACAGTCGGACCTAAAACAAAACTTTAACCAAACTCTAAGCCTGGTCAACATCACAAATACTGGTTATTTGGCAGGTATAATATTTTGAAGCTACTTGCATTTTCTAAGTATGAGTTAATCCAGTTTGTGAAAGTCTTCTTCTGGACTTTTTCCTGCTCATCTAAATTAAAAAATTACAACATATTATATATTCCAGAGATTTCACTTTAACAATCTCATACAGGTGAAAACATGATAGGCCTATAGGTTAACTGCCTGCCTGCCTGCCTGCCTGCCTGCCTGCCTGCCTGCCTGCCTGCCTGCCTGCCTGCCTGCCTGCCTGCCTGCCTGCCTGCCTGCCTGCCTGCCTGCCTGCCTGCCTGCCTGCCTGCCTGCCTGCCTGCCTGCCTGCCTGCCTGCCTGCCTGCCTGCCTGCCTGCCTGCCTGCCTGCCTGCCTGCCTGCCTGCCTGCCTGCCTGCCTGCCTGCACCTACTAACTCTTTCCCTCTCTGTTTACTATTTTTCTTTCTCCCACCAACTGAGACAGTTTCAAAACGAAAACATTTCTATATCGAGGCTAATTACAAAATGACCAAACTACATCAATAGCTAATGTGAACACATGTTTTTCAAACTAAGAACTCTAAACAATGCATAATTTACCTTTTAAGAAAACACTGTTTGCAAGTCTTGGAAACTTTATACATGATTTGTCACCAAGACCCTCAGAGATTTTCTCTTCAGTTAACTCTTGACTACGACGCATTGAAACAATTAAATTTCTCCATTCCTGACTTAATTTTCGACCCTCAGAACTTCTTTCCATAATCATTAATTCTGGTTCTCGGTAAAGTTTTCTCATAAAATTTAATCATTCCAATAAAAGGCAAAGAAGTCATTGTGCTCTGGATTTGAAAGTCATCAGCAAAACCGTTAACTAATTAAATTAACATAAATGCTCTGTAAATTATGGATAATCCCTTACTGCTTCACAAGCAAAATCCTACCAAATCAGGCAAAATCAGAGCATTTTCAAGATATCTCTGTTTGTTATTCTGACCCAGTAGAAGGTGACTGCAATATAAATAATCCCAAAGGAATCTCTCCAGGGCTTAATCCTTCAGAAGTCTTTAACATGTCTTGAATTACATGCTTCTGTGTTGAAAATCGAAGTATATAAAAGATTCAGAATATGGAAAAATACTAATAAAGAACTCCAATGACACAGACAAAATAGAACAGCGTCGATGTCAGTCAACAATAATCCTTCAAAGCAAAAGTTACAGAATACAGAAAGCCTTCCAACCCACCTAAGCAAAAGCTTATAAATTTAGACGTGTATGTCAGAGACTGGGTTTAAATGCTATCGAGTGTCTACAGTTTCTTTCCACACCTGAGCCAGAAGACATCTCTAGCTGACCAGTGCCAACTAGCCAGTAATACCTGCATCCACACATCGGAGCCGAAACGATGAAGGCATGCAAACTGACGGGGTTCAATAAAGAAATCAGTGCCAGCGACATGTCAGGCATAGAGCCAGCCGACCAGATTTGAAGACAATGCCATTTCAGCCTGTGTGGGGAATCCACTGGAAAGACCCTGAGTAATTCCATACAAGTGGAATGGATGGCATATCCAATCTGTTTTTGAAAAATGAGAACAGTTCTGACCGGTCATGAAAAATTTCAAACCATCCAGTCAGAGTGCATCACAGCCCTTAGAACTTCAACAATAAACAACACTAACAGGAAATCTCAGCAATTTTACAACTGGAAAACCTTTGCAATAAGACACCAGGAAAATCTCAGCAATAGATTGCTGGAAAACCTTTGTAATCCAGCAACTGGATATAATGGTTATATTCAAACAACCGAACAACAATGGCAACCAAACAAACCAAACTGAAGAAGTACTGATCCAGTACTACTAGTTGTAACTGTGGCAAACCTGAACACCTGTGCGATGAGTTCCGAATGCAAAATGATTCAAACTTTAGTAATCAGATCAGTTTAGCCCCTACAAATTTTTTGAAATAAGATCATCCATGTTCAAATAATGGACAAAGAAAACTAAGAATACAAAGACACATCAGGTGCGTTGTGCAAATCAGAAATGACTTTGAAAGCGTTCGACTCCTTTGCTTCGTCAGTGCAAACATTTCATTGAAATCGCAGCACAAGAGAAATACAAACATCATTGACTGCCAGCTTAGACTAGAATTGGGTAAAGCGATCTCCAGAGGCAGCTGGGGTAGGGTGTCACAATACACAAACATCTGACACAAACATCTGACACAAACATCTGACACAAACATCTGACACAAACATCTGACACAAACATCTGACACAAACATCTGATATACGCACTGACAAATTTTGTTTATGCCATCAACAAATGATGACAAAGACAATATGGTGATTAGGATCATGATGAAAATTGTAATGATTATGCTGGAAGTGGTGATGATTTTTTTTATTAAAACAGCAAATAATTTGAAGAACTGGCAGAAATTGATGTAAAGGTCCTTAACAAATGTAACTTGAACTGACATGTCAGCTCTTTACACATTCAAATGATAGTCCTAACTGTACCAGAATTCAATCAAAGATTTGTATGCATCATGTATGTACATATGTATGTTTGTTTCTTTGTTTGTATATACAAACAGACGGACAGACAGACAGCAGATGGACAGACAGACAGAGAGATGTCTGGCAACTCATGTAAGCATGTTTTATATACAGACAGAAAGACACACACACATACAGACAAACAGACACACAGATAGATGTCTAACCATGCAAAGACTAAAGTTTCAAACTCTGCCATGAACAAATGTTCCCTATCATTCTAATTACTCCATTGGTTAGTTTTCTGTGGGGATGGACTGATTTAAAACTCATCGAATGTTGCTCAAGCAGAATTCACTGAATTCCATTTTACCAGCTGGTTTTCCCTACAGCTTCATTGTAATGCTGAAAAACTTTAAAATTTACATTAAACTACAACGTTTTTGATAATGAATTGCATCAATGGCAAATTTAGCAATAGGGTTCGCCCCTCGCCCCTCTTAGTTATATTGCGGCGCCCCACACACCACCCCCGTGCATGGTGGACTGCCAGAATACGGTGCCCCTCTGGAAATGCTCTTGACCCTCCATGCAAGCAATCCTGGAGCCAACACTGAATTGCATCACATCCCAATGGAATACACTGCACTATAATACACAAAAGACTACATCAGTGAGACCTACAGGCAAACTATACTCACCCTGAAGCTGCTGAATGGCATAGTTTATGCTAGGTGCTAATGATGACAGTTCTTCAACTGTTGTGGCTGAATGCAGTCTCTGAAATGCAGGATGAGAAGAAAGAGAAGAGGGCAGGGAATGCCCTGCTGCACTGTCAAATGACGGACTTCCCCGGAAGCTATGTCTTCTACCAGCCATTGTTCCCTGACTGAGCGAATGTCAGGGTTTTCCAAATCTATGCAAAGATCAACAGAAGATTCAGCTACTGACACACAGTGAAATTAAACACAACAATTGTTAGCGCTACAAACAATAATAAAATAAACTGGATGAGACATCAATTCCAGTGATATCAATACAAAGCTCACAAAATTGTGTAATACATGCAAGCATAACAGTGCACTGCTAGTCAGCAAGTTTTTGGCGTGCATCTGCATAGGAAATGTTCCATAAGTCATCGGGTTTATTTGTTTTTGCACGCGCTGATCACATGCTTACAGCTGTTGCATGACTGACTCGTGTTAGGGCTAGTAGCTGTTAGTGGGGTGGTGTGGTTGGTTTGCAGGGCCCTGCAGGCACGTGGGCTGACATCAGCAGCAATTACTGCTTCCTTTTTCTCTGTTGTGATGAGGCATCAGGTTTCAGAAAAATTCCATTATTGCACAATAATGGAAGGCCGGTCTAAACCAGTTTGTACTGGTCTGCTGTCTTGGCAAAAAGGCCTATATAAGCGAATCCAAAGATTCTGTAATAGAGAGAGTGCAAAAATTTGTAGCATAGGCTGGCAGCTGACATGTGCTAAGTTGAAAGGGATGGCATGTGCTAAGTTGAGTTACAAGTATTATTGATAGATTCATGTGTTCAGAAACTGTGATGATTCAAGTACTGCTGTAACTGAAACGTTCATTTATTAAATGTGTTACGAGAAACCAAGACTGTGTGTCTTCTTTTGAGTTTACACTAGCTACATATATAGCAAGCTGACGGTTCGAAGCCTTATTATTGACAATTACAAGAGATCATTGACCATGCAATACAACAATGCTTGTACTGAACAAATGTTTAATAAGAAAGTTTCAATTTTACCTATGTAAAATAATAACTACCAGGCCATTTCAAACTACAGTACTACGGCGGTACTTAAGCTGAAGAAACTGATCACGGAAGTGTGAAAAAATCTGCAGTTGGACAACTTCACTAAAAAATTATTGTATGCAAAGTCATAATTCCCTTTAAAACATCACAGTAAATCATTTGCATTCACTTATATTACTGCTTGAGTTCAGTTTATTATAAGATACTTCAATATCATAACATAAAGCAACGCAAACAAAAATTCTTAACTCGTAAGTGCATAAAATACTAGAATAAAACTCATCATACAGCACTAATTCAAAGCTAAGCGCAGGTCACCAGCTTATTCACAAGAGCTGCGTCAAGTCAGTGGGGTTATCCAAATATGCCATGTCAAGAATCAAGTCTGTTTGCCAGAAGACCAGACAGAGAGGGAAAGGAGCCGTTAGGGTGGGTTGTGTTTTAGCAGAGAGAAATGGGAAGGCAGAGGATTGGATGGATGGTATCACCATATGACTCATCACTTTTGTGTCTTTTTGGAGATTACTTGGTCAAATCACCCAAAATCGTTTGAATACTGTACAATACCACAGATCACATTTTCGGCAATGTAATAACACCAGGTGCACAGCTGAAGGAAAGCAATCTATAAGCACGATCAGAATGAGCCTCCTTCATCAAAATCATCAGTCATGGTCACAAGCCAAGAATTGGCTTGTACGATAAGCATGTATTAAGCTTCGACACGCAAACAAATGACTCTGACAGAAACTTAAATGATAACGCACAAGAACAACATCTTCAGCTAAGAGCTTCGTTCAGCTCTTCGCTGTTGGCAGTCCAGTATCAGACCGGCTTAAGTGTTCTCGTCTTATCAACTTGTTGAAATGCCATTTGCTTTTGCTCAATTTATAACCGAAGGCAGAAACACTGTGAGGTGCCAAACTGATACCACACTGGAGTTCCCAGAAGAAGCCTTAAGCATCATAAAAGTCAACACAGAAGTAATGATCGATTCATTTATAACGTTGTTCGAAGGCTTCTGCCTCTTGGCTCTTAGATATATTTTGAAGTTATAAAAGTGTTTAAATTGTTTGTTGTTAACTGCATGCCTTCTCAAAGTAGCTGCATGACAGGTTTAGTACAAGTGTAAATCAAGACCTTCTACATCAATTTACAAGGGCCTTTGAAAAGGTAGCAACGAAAAAGTTCTCTATAACAGTACATTACAAGTGTCGTCCAGACAACCTTACACTCTGCAGTACATATTAACTTCTTCTTGACCCATAGGTGTTAAGTCAACTACACAACCTTACACAGTGAGTACACCTTAAACATCTTCTTGGCTCATAAGTGTCACAAGTCAACAAGACAAACTCAGATACTGCAGCACATCTTAAACATCTTCTTGGCCCATATGTGTTAACTATAAATCAAACTGACAACTTTACACACTGAGTATATATAATACATACTTAACTAGTAGGTGTTACAAGAACAAGTACTATTGGTTAGCCATCCTTGCATGGAAGTATTGCTAAATGTAATGTCTAGAAACAGCAGATGCTACTGTTGACAGATCTCTCGTGGGTACAAAATGCCTTTTAATATAGGACAGCAACTGTGGCCTATAGCCAGACAATTCTGGTTATAGACCACATTTTGTTTTCGTATTACACTTATTATCAGGCAGTTTCTGAGTTTGTGTGCACTGGCACAACAGTAACATAATGTAAGGTAAGGTAAAGTGAGGCAATTACTCATTTATTACATGCTACCACCAGCATTAGTCATGGGGTTCATTTCAGCTGAAGCACAAACACAACAGTAGCAATCAAACACCTAGACAACATGTTAAATGGCATCACAGTAAGTTGTTAATTTCACATGACGTGCCAGGATTTGAACCTGGATGCAGAGGTGAAAGGCAAATGCGTTTCATTGCAAACAAAGACCCTGCTATAGTGAGTGAGGTCACAAGCAGAAAAAACATGTGATGTAATGTAGTTATAATAATTCACATAACGTCGTCAGTAGCGAGCTACTTCTAGGGAGCTTTACAGTCAGTTGTAAATAGTCAAGAAAGAGTCTTTTAACATTCACTGTCCGTTGGCTTGGTCGCTATAGAAAAACATGTACATTTACAATTACATTTAGAGGCTGGAACTCATTAACTTCCTTCTATGAAAGCAGCTTTCTGCCAATTCTCTTATGAACAGCAACAATCGAACCGCATGACTTAAAGACTGAAATTCTTTAAATGCCCTTCCAAGCAAATGCATGCATATGAAAGCAGAACCCTTTAGCTGGACAGCAAACTGTTTGATCTTTTCAATGAAGATTTATACAAACAAGCTGCACCCACACCAAAGCAAACCAATCACGTGCAAAAGAAGCAAGTTTCAACCTGAAGGCCTTGACTGGACAGTGAGCCAGCATTAATATTGAATCTAGGACAGAACGGCTGCGAACAAAGACTTTCCTGAACATAGATGACACTTGAATAGGTTTTCAATGCACTATCTAAACTATTTATGTCAAATCCCAGGCAAAAAAAATTTTCCTTGACCACTTATGATCTTTGAAATCTTCGTGCAAAAGGAAAATGACTCAGCTAATAATGACACAAAGGCAACAGTTTTACCTGCTGTTCATAAACAACAGAAATCATAGCAGCAACTTGTGAGAGGTCTTTAAAGACATTATATTATCTAATTTAATCTAGAGATTTCTATAGCGCCGTTATCATAATGCCTAATGCACCAGTTGATGGTCACTTATTACATGGCTTAGTACAAACACACACACATACCTCTAGTAAAAACATGGCACTGTTTTGTATGGGTTTTGCATTTTAACTGCAGGTCAACAGTGTTAGAAACAGTATGAATGGTCTTTAACACTGGCACGTCATCTACGCAAGATGGAACAAAAGTCTCTGTAACTTATTCTTTATGAATGTTAATTTAACAGAACGGCCTAGCTGGGAATGTTTTACAGTTGTCAAAAATTAAATCATTTGAATAAAGTAAAAAGTTTAAAGCTGATGAGCCACACAGAAACAAAAAATATCACAATAAAAAGATTCAAAGTACTAGATTAAATACTTTCGAACAGGAGCTGCATTCACCTAAGAACTCAAACACAGTGTTTGATTATCAGTATTACATATGCAGGTACAGTTGCTCTTGGAAGCGCAGTATTGATATGTGTACATATGAAGCCTACTGACGGAATGAAGAAGGCAAACTATGGTGAATAAGCATTCACCATAAGTGCCCATCAAGCGCACTTATTATAATTCACTTATCAATGTTTAGAGTGTGTTGAGAATGCATTCTTTCTGGAATTATTCTGCGCAAAGTTAGATAAAATTTAGAAAACTGAAACCAGAATTAAGCCCAACAACAAGATAGTATAAATGGCCTGTGAATTAAAAAAATTCAGTCAAATACAGCAACAAAATAAAAATAAATTACTGTCCATAATAAATTAGAGTGATAACTGCAATTGTAAAATTCAAGAGTACTGGCACGTTCCTAATTAGTAACATAATCAATTTTCTCGATAAAGCTCATTTCTAGCAGGGTCACAGTGTTGAACCTAGACAGAAGAAAATGCGCTCTTCAGCTTGGACTCTTGTCTGAAGAGCAGAGCCGTATGCTAAACTGGCCGGTTAAAAATGTATAACTATTATTTATTATAAATCAGATATTTATTACACACAATTTATTACATAACTTCACAGAGAGGCAATTTCTGTGCAAGCCACAATCTGGCGCATCTGCTGAGACACAACACTAGCAAGGAGACATCATGTGCTTCAAACTGTACAGCTGAACATAGTTAGTGTCATCAAAACTAGGTCAATAAAACCTAAAGTGCTTCTTCACCAAATATGTAGAGAGCCATTAAAATGGCTGCTTCACATCCTAGTCTAATCGATGGCAGAGCTGGCACAATTCACCTGGATGGAAGATCATGACAAAATAAACATCATAGAAAAAAAATGCAAAAGGTACGTACCAGGATGGCAGTTATGATCGATCACCAGAGCATTTACGATAGCATGATCAAATGTAGAAAGAGACAGCAAGCAGATTGACGCAAGGGAGTAAGCAGACTGAGCAGAAATCAGGAAGTCCTTAAACCGAAATGGAAGGCAAATGAAGGTCAAGAAAGAGAGAGCAAGCAGATTGATGCAAGACTGATTTGGTGAAGAAGCACTTTCGATGTCTCAGTTACTGGCAGCATAAGGTGTTTGAACAGGACGGAAAGGTCAGTCAGGAGTTTTCATGTAGGGCACAATAATATTCAGCCCAAGAGAAATTCGGTTAGCATATTAAAATGTACAGAAGTGGCCTATAATTTGGAAGGAACATGGAGGTAATGGTTCAGTAGGTGGTATGGCCCCTGGCCTCTACTGTGCAGCCATCATTGGACTCATTTTGCCTAAAGACACAGTTGAAAAATGCCTCAGCCATCGTTTGCATAGATTAATACAGATATCATAATCACTGTCTGTAAGGCACAGCGGCTTGGCTAATTAGGTTTTTAGCTCAGTCTCTGAGTTTAAGTTCCAGTGTATCAAGAGAAACTGACAACCTGTTATGGAACCATAGGGATAGACAGTCCCCCTGTTACAATGTAAAATCAAACAACCATCTGTAATGTAACAGAAATTTAACAAAGGAACTTCTGAAAAACAGTTGGGTCTAGAAGCAAAGCTGAACGTCAGTAAAGCCCCTCATCTTTATGACATTTCTGGCATTGCAAATTCTAAATATTTTCTAATATATGACAACATCTGCTATTTACTGAAAGAAAGCAATGATGATAGAAATATGACATGCTCTTTGCTGACCTGAGATTCGTTATTACAACAGCAAAAGCTTAACAAGGCTGCAATAACCAATAATGCACTAAGACAATGGCTGTGACCAATTAATACACTAGTACAATGGCTAAAAATGTCAGCCCAAAATTGACTGAGCCAAAGTGAAACTGCAGCTGTATTGAAAAGTAGCTGGTATAAAATGAAACTCGACCTAAAAAATTAAATATGTTAACAAGAGTCTTTCGTCAAACAACAGATAAAGCAGCATCCTTAGTAGGCCTACGCATAGCCTACGCATAGGCCTATGCTGTTTCAGTTTGACATCACAGTTCATCAAGTAACTCTGGTAAATCAGTAAAAAGGTTGAATTCCAATCGGTTTAACACTGAAAACTGTATGAAGCCAAACTTGGGCTCCTTCGTGCCCCTATTCCGCTCACGTGCTTCAAATTATGGGCAGCACTGTGGTAGCCAAGCCTCCACAGCCCCCACATGTAATTCGAGCAATGATAACAAAATGGATTGCAACTTCAAGATTACCGTAGATATCGAGGGGAAATGAGAACTGGACTATAATCTTATTTGCAACAAATTACCACAGCAAGAAAGTTATGCTTCCACTTACCACCTTAATTGCATAACAACCAATTTGCATTTAAACTGCTGCTGTGGTGTAATGATCATCCTGTGAGCCGGACTAGAAGATAAAATACAGTGGACTCTCCAAACTCTTCACAACCCATGGAAACTTCAGTTTTTCATAGTAGGGCCTATAATAATTGTGATCAGGCTCAAGAGCATGTAAAATCCCTACTATAAGCTACAGGACGTCTTGAACTATATTGCAAGTAACTTAAAAGTTATTACTATAAAAGTATTTCTTCATCTTCAATAAGTTTTTAAACCCGAGGGATCATATTCCCATAATTAGTTGTGCTTTATAAAAGAAATGTTTGCTTACATTTTATTTCTATGTGCTCGTTTGTTGCTCTACACGCCAATCTGTTTGACTACGTTTTAAGTTTACGGTGGAACGTATGCAAGTCTCGCGTTTCATCCGTGTTACACTTTTACAATACGGCACAGGGCGGGTTAAACGCCCCCACGGGTTCAATCCAATGATCCCTCGACCCATCTCTCACGAAGTTTCGCCCCACTGGCCATGCTGCCCAACGGGCTAATTTTAACACGAATTTTAATCGCGAAACGCCTTAATCTCTCAAATCCAAATAAGTTTAACCAAGTTTAAATTACAAATCCTCAGGAGCTTCGGAAACGTGAACTCACCGTTCATTCGCTCGTATCAATACCGTTGTAAATAGTGTTCGATCGCAGCCTCCGTGGACTAACGCGAAATGCCCGGCTTACAGTCGTCGCTCGCCAATAGCTTAATAAGCGTTTTATTTATGCTCGTTTAGCAATGCGCCTGCGTGGTACGAGGTACGCAAAACAAAACTTAAACATGTAACTACATGTTTTCCTTTATTTCAATATACACTAACGGTTGCTTGCCACAGCGGGAGGCGTTTAACGCTGCGGTGCCGTTTGAATTAGTGGCCTCCATGACGAAATAGCAACTGTTTCCTCTGGCTTCTATTCGCGTAAATTTCAAAGTATGTATTTTAGCAGGCCTACTGACAAAGAATTAATTGATGCGAGCAAAATTTGCGATCTGAATTAATTAGCACAAGTGTGTGTATACATGTACAGCGGAAAATTCAGAGGCATCGTGAACTTGGGCAGACTTGGCAGAATGATTAGGCCTACTTCTCTGATTTGGATAGGGCCTACATGTACATCTTTACGCTGACCTAAACCTCGCTATCTTTTCGGGTTTACCTTTACTGCAAATTATGAAAGGCCTATAGGTCTACAAGTAAGTGTAACAGTGAAAAGTTTCTTTGGGAAGGTGTGCTATTTACGCAGGCCTATAGGCACATAAGCCTGTAGGCTTACAGATGAAGGAGTTTCGAAGTTTTTCTTGCATACAGTTCACGAAATTCGTACTGTCGTGTAGGCCTAGGTCTAGGCCTTTACAGGATCTGATAGCGGCATATAGGCCTAATTATAATGCGAAATATAGCTACATCAGCTTTTAATATTATAGTACCTATAAATCTACGACGAGAATAGTAAAAGCAACAGCTTCGCAGTGCGCATATGGAAATTTAGTTTTACTTTCACCACTTGAATTTTACATAAATCTGCATGCAGTGGCGGCTCTACAGAGGAGGCCAGCTGATCCCTTGGGCCCAGGCCTGGATTAAAGGTTACTGGGGCCTCTATGTACATGGTAATATGGGCCCTTTCCTCGTCAAAAATTGCCGTGCGCTGTTTTAGTCCTCCACACTTTAGAACAGGTCGTGACCTTTTTCTTTTTTAGTCTTACACATTTCCGGACGCTGTTCTTTTGATTATTTTTACACATATTCGGTTCTTCTTCGGGTTTGTTTTCCAAATTTTGCTTTCCTCTCTTTTAACAGCACTACATCATAGCCTTCTTAATTTAAGCTTACAACAATTATGTGAACAACCTTCGCCCAAACCGCCTCAGAAGACCCGTTTGAGTAATTTATGGGGGGCCTGATACTGACAGACCTACGCCACTGGGCGTTGCTCACAAGAATCACATTTTTAGTGCAATGGCTTGATTGACCCCCTGAATTTAAACGCAAAGCAAAGATCTTAGAGTCTTAGACTAAGACTCTAAGATCTTTGTCATAAGTAGGCCTAAATGTTTATGAAGTCATTTAGCGTTCTTAATCGTCCGTCTTTAAAACTGTGAAATCTGTTATAATTTATGTTATCGCACATGAAAGTAGGCCACGTCACTCATATAATGTCTGGTTTGCAGTTCCATTCAGATAATATGCAATAAATTGCTGAACTGAATCTGAATCAACATGCATTGCACGTGAGCGAAACTGAAACTGGTTTCTGAAATGGATTTGCTAGATCAGCAGACGCCGGAAAGCGTGCGCGTAGCAAAGAGAGTCAATATCGATGCAAGAGATTCAAGCTTAAAACGTACCAATGGTTATGTTTTACAAATTCAATGACCTCTATCAAGTTAGTCATCTGACATATTAGTCTGTCTTAGGCTTTACTATAGTCACACTTTGTGAATGACTGAACGCACAAAAGGCGTGATGTCCACACAGGCCTTCTGAATAAAGTACAAATTGGATTCTTTATTATCATCGTAGCTGCAATTCCGAACATGCATTTAATGTTAGCTATAATAGGCACATCTGCTCTACCTTGATGGAAAGCCTAAATTAAACCACACCTTATAGTTTCATGATGCCTAGAGTTGGGAACGGCACTTGTCGGCCTAATTAAGTCTGCCAGAAAACGGCGGAAAGTTACAAAGTTGTTAGATTTTATGAAAATTTCGATTTCCCGCTGTTGAGTGTCATGGCACATTGGCTTCCCACAAATATACCATTGGTAAATCTATAATTTAATCTAATTTATACTTTCATTAAAATCTACCGAATTTGTTTTTGACTGGGCGCCTGTAAATAAGCTAGTTCCCGCGACGTGGCTTAATAGGTGGGCAGCTGGCTAATTATTTGTAAGTAGGCTAAGTAAGAAATTTGTTAACACGCCATGTGGTCATCGGCTGAGCGAGGAATCGTAGGCGAATTACTGTCCCAGGCTTCATTAACAAATCGAATGCTCTATGAAACTTAATATCCTGGATCGGCCCCTTATTATTCTCATGTTATTGTCAATTTGAAGTTTTAATTTCTTCAAAAGTTGTTCGGTAACGCTCAGTGACTAGGCACCGCGCGCATTTCTTTTGTAAGAATGCATCCATCCATTCGCTAGATGTCTTTTCAAACATGGCGTCCTAAGGTGACGCATTCATACACCACACCTGCACCTGAAGTTCCCAACCTCCATGTTGAAGGTGTGAGCGGCTAGCTGTGTTGAACGGGGATTGTATTCAAAGTTTGTTCTGCCTTTTTGTGCTGATTTCGCATCATTTCGTCATGTAAGTGTTTTATGTTGATATTGTATGTGCTGCTGTTATATCTGATTTTAAGTGACACTTTGTTTTTATGTAACGGCAGTCAGTTTCAGTGCCAGCTACGTGTACTATATAGACAGGAATTCTTGAAGTTAGTTGTCACTGCTGGATTGCATCGGAACATTTTCTGAATTTTTAAGCACTGACAGAAGGCATCTGTCTCTTGTTTATGCTACTCTCCTGAACCGCTTCATATTTGGATACGGTTCTGCTGCGGACGAAACATTACGTATTATTGCGGGATTGCTATCATAGCTGGATTTTGTATGTATGTTAACTACACTTCATAATCAGTAAAGCTTTATTTTAAAGGTCATGATTATTATGAGTAATGAATGATCAGACAAATGATGGATCTGTACACTAATACTGCATGGGTGTTTGCAAATTTGGAATTAAGCTAATATATCACACTTATATCCGTGAATCTGCAGATGCAGTAAATCTTCAGTTTTTCTTTTTCATACAGACGACAATTAATACAAAAAAAAACGGAAATTCTCTGCTTTGGATGGATGGGTGGGTGGGTGGATTGGTTTAAAAATGGTGATGTAAACTTGTGCAGTTGGAAATTAGAGTACAAAGACAGATATGGTTATTCAAAGATTACCATTTATTTAAAAATATGTAAAATTGAAGACAGACACACATAGACAAATGTTGATTGATGTGCCATTTGCACACACGTGTGCGTAGTGCCAGGTTGTGCTACCAGCTTCTACCGTAGGGCCACAGGTGTCGTGAGGCAAATGTGGACATCATCATTATGACCAAAGGCATCCCGGGTTCAAAAGTCTGCCATGAAAACAGATGTGAACGGACATAAGGAAAATTATGTTTTTTTCTTCAGCATCATGTTTCACTGTAAGTAGTGAAAGAAATGCAGCTTTTCACAGCTAGGTGTTTCTGGATGTTTCTCAGTGCACAAGAGGTTTTGACTAATATTTTCAGCATTAGCATTAATAGATTCTAGATATAGAATGTAAACTTTTCTAAATGTGTGTGTAAACAGCTTGATTAACATTATATTGGTCTGCATCTCAGCATCCCGCTGCCATCATGTGATTTCAAATTATTATTCTTTATTATTTTCCTCTAAGAACAACTTTTTGAAAAAGGCTGACAATAAATGAGCAACTGATTTACCTTACCTACTCACACCTAAAGAAATTATGGATTTCTCATTTCGAGTGAAATGCATTTATAAAACTTGTTTTCATTCTTTAATTATTTGAGTTTATAACAATTCCTTGAAGCTACATTGTGAAACTATTAGAATTTAGCATCAGTCTATGTAATTTGTGACAAAAACTATCATCTGGTGCCCTGCAAATTGGTGGGATATAGCCATGCTAGCTAGAGTATGCACACATTTGGGCCGAATTGATGTGGGCGTGCTGAAATGTGACCAGTTGATACTTCATGTAACTGCAATGGATGATGAAAGTTCAAGAGCACTCGTGTGCTCTGAATACGTGCATGATAATTTTGTCCTTATAGGTTTGTTGCATTTTATAATTTTGTGATTCTTGTGCTGACATACATACGATTCCTATTGTTAAAGTTGAAGCTTTTTGGGATTCTTGCATATTTGATGCGTGCGACCGATATAACCTTCCCCCCCATGATAATAGGCCTAGCACCTGAAGAATGAGTGAATGAATGTGAAAGATATCAAAGTTCAAAACTTGTCATCTACTATATGGTTTTGCAAAGCTGACAGAAGAGCTGCTACTACCTGTTAGAGGCAGACACTTGTCCAGCTCTTTGACCTAAGGTGAGGAATCTCGTACTCATAATCTCCAAATTTCTAAAGCATTACTTAAAAGCTAAGCACAGGACACCAGCTTATTCGCGAGCACTGCATCAAATCAGTGGGGTTGCCCAAAGCTGCTATGTCAAGAACCAAACCGGTTGCCTGAAGACGAGAGATAGAAGGAAGAAAGGGGCTGTTAGGGTGGGTTGTGTGTAAGGAATCTGTGCTTAATGTGTTTTTGGAAGACTGGACAGGCAAAATAAACATTTAAAGCATAGCTAATTTAGTTTTAAGGCAGGGCTGGAAAGGTCTAGCTTACTTGGCTATGGGTGAAAGAATGCGTGAGTGAGCCTTGCCTCTGCTGTACTTATGAGTCACTAGCTTCGTTTCAAATGCAAAAGACTTTGCAATTGACTGATGGTGTGGTGGCTTACAAGTCAGTGGCTGGCTGTTACTGGCTGACTGCCTTTGGAGTTCTGGCTCTGTGGGCGGGGAGGGGAGGGGAATTTGCAGTGAGCTGGGGCCTTGCTGGAAACTGTTGGTAATGGGCACTTGGGTGTTTGTTGCCTCACTGTGAGCTGACCTCAAAACATACAATGGGGAGACTTTCTTATTAGCAATTCAAGAATTCGTTCAAACCAGAGTGTGTTGATGACCAGTTTATTATCTGTGGCTTACTGTATATCTTAGGTGTAACTAATTCCAGTGGACTCATATTGAATTAGTGAGAATAAAATTATATTTGAAGATTAAATTAGAATTAAATTACTGTTTGGTTAAATTATTTCTGATGCAGTCAGTGTCGTTACAGTTAATTAGGAATTATTATCGGGTTGAACTTCTCAAACATCTTTACTACGGTGCCAGGTACTTCCAGGGTGACTCATTCTGCCTATATTATATGACCTCACCCAGTCTCACTCTCCTTGATTACAGGTACCAGTATTGCCTAGATGTGTGAATGCTGTACCTTGGGAGAAATGAATTGGAAGAACTGAACGATTGTCTCAGGTTGAGCCTCTCCATCGTAGCTGTAACATGTTCTTGGATTGGTAACCCCACAAAACCAGGCAGTTGTCACCCTTTTCATTTATAGCAATTTCAGTATAGCCTAGCTTAGCCATTTTTGGGCCACCTCTGTGAAGTTGTTAAGAAATCTGCATAAAAAGAATTGGGAACCCTCTTATGTGTGGACTTAAAACTTAGAAGATGTTTTTGCTTAGTGAAGTGCCACAATTCTTATCTTTTGTGTGGTATAGACTCGTATGAAGTTAAATGCATTTATTGTTCAGCTCTTGGCTCTGAAGAGACCGTACATTCGAGAACATTAGTTCCTCTTTGCTATATGTGTTTAAAACCTGTGTATATTACTTGTATGTTGAATGTGTATATGAAATCCATATTGATCTATGAAAAACTGGCCCACATACATTAAGAATTTCAAACTGAGCTGTTTTTGCACAAGAGATGGCATGTAAAAATTAATGCAACTCAGAGATAGAGTTTTTTCAGTTCAATATTACCAAAAATGAATATAGTTTTGTTGACATTGCTTGATGTCTTTCAATCTATGTACTTACTAATTAAAAAGAAAAAATGTAGCATGTAACTGTAATTGTAATCTGACATTTATAAAGGCCACTTCAAGAATAGACTCATCAGGCTCATTGGTTGGTACTCAATTACTCAATTTTTAATGCAGTTTGAACCTTTCCTTTAACAGGTAAGGTCCTTGAGCAAATCTTTAACGCGCAGTTGCTTAGCATGATGATGCCTTTCATCAAAAACAACCACTATTAAATATAAGAAATAAAATAAATATTATTTGGCACTCTATCTTGTTGTTTAGAAACTGACCTGACTTTATTTTGATTTTGTTTCAAGCACTTATTTCTCAAACATTTGGTAAACCTGAATCTTACCAAGACAATAGTTAAGCATAAGACAGTACATGAATGGGTTTTGACAAGCGATTTGAATGTTCATAATGATTTGTGAGGTATGTTGTGAATTTGGTTCGGAATATGCAAGTTGTGATGCCTTGTGCATTAGCCACTGATTCCGACATTGAAGTTGTTCATTTTTGATCAGTATCGATAGTGCATCTGCTTAGGTGAAACAGACTTCTTAATTTTTAACACTTGTGGATCGATTTTTGTAGCATAGCAGAATGTCAAATTTCAAATACTCTGTTTTATATTGATGTATTTCCTACTTGCCTGTGGACTTACAATTGTTCATCATGTATGTTTTTTGGTTCACATATACATATGCTTATAATTTATGATGCACATCTGTACATGTGTAGATGCTTATGTTGAATTCACTGTTTTTATTGATCAGTAAGCACAGGCTGGCAGGCACTGACTCAGTCAGTTATTCATTTAGGTAGTCATTCATGGGTTGCATTGTTCCTAAAGACAGGTGCTCGGGAATTCCATTACTCATTATTTTCCTTCAATCCTTTTTCAGCCACCCTTGGTTTAAATACTGACAGATATTTTGTCCAATTATATATACATATATATATATATGTTGTATATATATACATATATTGATATATTGTAATTGTAATCATAATCTGGAGATTCTACAGTGCCCAAGGAAAGCTCTCATGGGAATCAGCTTATTTGCTTAAACATGTAAATGTAAATCTCCTAAATTTCACAGTATCACACAAAAGCTGAGTCAAGGTGACCAGCTTATTTTCTGGTGCTACATAAAATCAAGTCTTCAGGAGCCAGGTTCTTTGGTCAGTTTTGGTGCCAGGTCAGAAGCCGTGATTGGTCAAGTCATGTGTGTGTATATATATATGTATTTATTTTTTTCCATTAAACTTCAGTTAAATAAATATTTGGATTGGAATTATTGTTAAGTTGCAGTGGAGTACTGGTGGTTATTAGGAGGACCTTTGTGAAGCTGGAATTTGGACAGCTGAACTCCAGACTCTAGTTATCTATCATCCAGGGCATCATCTGGCTTCACCACTTTCAGCCAACTGTGCTGCTGTTTGGTGGGGGTAGCTGTGCGCAATTAGTTTTGGCGGGCTTTTTCTCATGGTGGTGCTGCCTGCCGCATCCTACTTCTTGTGGGATAGACACTTAGCAGTACCAGCGCACTGTAGTAATCGCACTCGAGATAGAGCTCCTTCTGGAGTTGAATCAGAGTTTGCTATTTACTATTCTTACATGTCCAGACAGGTATTGAACTGGTATTTACGCTGTCTAGTGGTTATAACCTTTGACAAAATTGACAATTTTATTTTATTATAAATAAAAGGTAAGGGTACTTCAGTATTCTAATTTTACTATTCAGGTTTATTTGAGTTTTTAGTTTGGCCGGTCGGTATGTTTATTGAGGTTTCTTTTAGCTTGCCTTTCAATCTTCAACAGTTCTTATGAGATATAAGAGTCATTAAGGCTTTGTAGCGTGGAATCCATGGATTTTGGGGAATGTAGTTGTTCTTAGGCTTTAGCTGACAAGTTGATTGCTTAGCTCAACAAATAGTGTAATAGACATTTACAGCTTAGCTGAGGACATGCATTTGTAGATAGTATACTGAGGTTTTGGTGGACACCCTCTGTAAAACTAGGCTGATTACCAATGCATAGATTCTGCCTATTTTCATGCATTAAATTTTAAATTCTGATGTAAATCAGAACTAAAGCAGCAGATTCCAATCAGTCCTGCGCCTGAATACCAGCAATACTGACCACAGTTTTGTATGGATTAGCGATTTGCAGGTGTGGCTATTCTTAAGTCTTGTGAACTTATAATTTGCTGCACAGGAATATCTTTTACTTGGTTATGCTCAGGTGTAATAAAAACCAGCTTTATGAGAAGTTCTGAAATGTAACATATGCAGTGTATAAAATCTTGTACGAGTGATTTTATTTGTTCACTTGGTAGCAGTGTTGAGCTTGACTTCGGAACAGCTTTTCACAAGTTTGTGTGGGGTTGAAACCACTTTAAGGGAATTTGGGATTTGATTGCCAGTGCTGGTAAAAGTGTGTCTAGTGAATTGTGCTTTGGATGATTATTTTTAAAATCAGAAATCACTTCAAACACTGTTGGTACTGGTCAGTGTCAGATAGCTCCCCCGTACCCCTCTTGGTTGTTTAGCCACGCCCCTGAGACCAGACCCATGCATGGTAGACTGCCAGAATGTGACTCCCCTCTGAAATGCCCTTGCCCCAATGCAAGCAATCCTGGATCTGCCACAGGTACCCGTAAATGTTCAAATGAACAGTTATGCTGGAACCTCCTAATATTGCATTGTCTGTCTTTGAGGTTGTGCATCTTCCTTTGTTTGTTTGCTTTGTCATGTATTTAATTGTTTGTGTGTTTATTTTTGTCCGCGCCTATGACTCCTCGCTCAGCCGATATATGTTAACAAATGCATTACTTACTTACTTACTTACTTACTTAATGTTGGGTGCCATATGTAGCAAGTGCTGCATTATAATGATGTTGCTTTCTAATACGGAATTAAATATGGATCTCTTTGTATTAGAACTCATATCATAACGAATCACATACTAAGAAAGGGCCTCTGTTTATCTTACATTACATGTTAACATTTTGTTATGTGTTGTTGTAGTGTGGCTGTGTGAGTGAGGAGGAATTGTGGTGGGGAGTTGAAACGGATTATTCTTTTGAGGGTTGAGCTGATACCATGTACCGGTCAACCCCTGATCGGACTTACCGGGATTACCCGGAATATGATGACCGCCCGGAGTTGAAGGACAGTGCAACCAAGTATGAAACAGAGCGTATCCAGGTCCTGCAACAGGAACGAGTTGGAGTCCAAAAGAAAACATTCACCAAATGGTGTAACTCATACCTAGAAAAGGTAAGACTTGGCATCATTGGAGAACATTAGTTTGTGTTAAACTCTCACCTAAGAGGACATCATCGTGTGGTTTTATTTGTCTGTGGAAATTGGATGATGACATTCACTGTTCATTTTCTAGCCTATAATGAATAAACTTTTTCTCACCTAAACTACTTTGGTGACGCCTACCTTGATAAGGATGTGAACTGTTTTTGCCTAGTTGTAAAGTTCTATGAAATTACCAGCCAGTTTTTGAATGTTAGCTCGCTATGCAGGCGAATTTTAAAATTCACTTTTCCTTGAAGGAGCTTTTGAATAACTCTACTTCTATGACTTTAAAGCAAAATTCAGCCTTATGCTAAAGTAGTTGCATAACTTGTTTTTAAGGGACAAAGGATATCTGATTTCTGTAATGTAAAGCTTTTGTATGCATGTTTTGGCTGGTAAAGCATTTTTGGCCCCATAAAGCACGCTATCAGCAGTGGATTGTTTAGCTGCTGATATCACAAGGTTTTGGTTACTTGGTCACTGTATGAATGTCTGTCTGAGTACCTCCTACGCCTTATTATAATTCCGTGGTATCCATTTCCGGTAAGTGGAAGGAGAGGTAGGAATTTAATGTGGTGGCTGTTAGCCTCAGTGTGTGTGCTTGTGCCTCCTACTTGTTATTCTCTGTTTACGGCTGTGTGTAGTAGGCTGGTCACAAACACGTGGTGCTTGCTCTCTGTTTCTGTCTTTTCCTCTGTCTGTCTGTCTAGTTCGCACTATCTCTCACTCAGTCTTTTTCTTTGGTTCTCTGTCTCTCACTCTGTCTCTTTCTTTGGTTCTCTCTGGCCGTGTATTAGTCACTGAATCCAGAAGTAAACAAGACCAGTGTCTGCTGCATAGACCCTTTGGTCTGCTGCCTATGTCGGTTGGACCTAAACAGGGTGGAGTTGTTTGTCTTGAAAGCTGTCTATTTTTCCCATCTGCAGCCACTCTGATCTGCTCTTTAATTCTGCAACCAAGCGGTTGCTTTGAATTTTGAAATATGGCGGGACCCAGCTGAAGATTAACTGGAGATGTGAGCATAGTTCAGAGCTTGAGGTTTTTACTAAACAGGGCAGTCTTATGGGGGAGTTCTAAACATATGCGAGCTAATGATTCGTATATGTTAGCTGGTTCTTGTTTATATTCCCCTTAATTACATGCAGGTCCTTACCTGTTAAATATGAATTTATTATACTGACCTGAATCTGACCTGTAGTACTCAATCTTTTCATCACTAGTTCATTTGGGATGTTTCTGCAAATAGGTGGATCATTCAAGTTGTATACTTTACGTAATTAAATAAGTAAGAAAGTAGAATTTTATGGGAATTCATGCACGAGTAGTTAACATGTGCAATCTCGTCAAAAAAATCAGATGGAAACCTCACAAATTAAAATGCAGCATGAAAATACAAATTTATGCAAAGAATGTTATGGGGTGGAGCTTAGTTGTAGACGCTTAAGTTGCAAAAGCCGTAGTATGAATTCATATAGAATGGTATCAATTATAGAAATAGATGTTTTTCAGCAAATCTTATTAAATAAGTAATTATTATACAGATACAGAGATTTTAGAATTTGTGACACTCTACAAATTTGATTTTTATGCTACCTTTTGTTGTGAATAATGTGCTGTGATTATCCTATTCTGTATTCACATGCCTTCCTGGAATGTTTTATAGTTTGTCAAAATTATTATTAGTAATTGTTAGTTTGTTTCTGATTATGTTTGGGATGAGCATAGCCTAATATAGAATTCTGGTTAGAAATAACTAACTTCCTGTTGTCTGGAAATGATTTACCAAGTGGTTGCCAAGCAGCGAGCCGATGAACCATGGGATGTGGTCTTATAATATGAGCCTGTGCAGTCTGGCGTGACCAGACAGGAAATGAAGCAGTCCATGTTTCATGTCTTTTGATCATGTGGTGTGGCAGCACTCACCTGTATGAAGCTAATGGTTGAGCTGGCTGGCTTTCCAAGCAGTTATAGAAAGGTTGTTCTTGCTGATTATTTCTTTCAGACACACCCTGTATTGACGTTATTTGCTCTCCCGCTGAGCCATTAGTTAACACTTGCAGAAAGTGTTTGTGGAAATACTTCTGTGGTGGTTATATAGCAATTTTTTCTCCAACCACATTCAAGTTGCATAGTAAAGCAACTATTGGGAAGAAATGTTATGTTCCCAGATAATAGCTGTTACTGTTACTTGAGTGACGTGTTTCATAGAATGAAATAATCCATGTCTGAAGTGCATGCAATCAGCCGAGTGCAACTTGAGTGCACAACACTTACGATTAGTGGTATTATATCTTGCTCTTGGATCAGATATGTCGCTCCGTCTTCCAGTGATAAGCACTGTACTTCAGTCCTTGCGTGTCTGTGCCCTGTCCTTATACATGTGTTCTCTGACGGCTCTGAGGTCGTGGGTGAAAGCTGATCTTTTCCAGCTTGCCTCCCTTTTTCTACTAAGTGACCTCACATGCTGTGGTCATGTCCAGCACAACTTCATAGTTGGAGACATCATAATCACGTCATTAAGATAACAGCACTATAGAAGTTATTACCAGTGGATTATTATTATTATTAGTATTATTAGTTTCCTTTCACTCAAAACTGAAAACATTCCTCTTTCACAGGTCCTACCCTGACACCCCTTCTTCCTCTTATCTCTCTGTCCTCTCCAACCCCAAGGACCCCCCTGTAGCTGCCACGCTGTCTCTCCGTCTGACTTTTGGATCTTGACCTGGAACCAAACCCTTTTGCCTATCGATTTTGTTTTGACTGAGCCTCCTGTGAATAAGCTGGTCCCCGCTGTGCGGCTTTTGTTGGGCGCTGTAGAAATCTCGGGATTACGATTATTAGTATTATTATTGCCAGTTATTGCCCTGGGGTAGATTGGTATTAAACATTACGTATTAAACTATGCTAAAAGCAAAAACAGAATGGGTTGGTGTGGAGTGTTGTAGCACAGCACTGCATGAGATAGCATTACGGCTCATGAGTTAGATATCAGTGTTCATTCCCCGTCATTCCCGCCTACCACTTCAGTCGTCTCTTTCTTGAGTCGCTGCCAATTACATGTCCTACAGTGATTTGTTTCCTGTTGTGGCAGATTTTTTACTAAAAAAGGTCTTTTGTGTGTTGATGTTGAACAAAGAAGTTACTATTCTGGCTGTAGCAACCTCCAGCCCGCATGGCAATGCCATTGGTCTTAGTCTTGGAGGCATTGTAAATACTGAGTAAAAATTGCAGCCAGTCATCTTGGCATATTTTAGACTGATTGCAGCCAGAACAATTGCAGTCGGCAAGTGATAAATTCCAGGAGTGCATTGGAATTTACTGGTTTTCTCCAGTTGCAACCATTTCAAGTCTGAGCCTGTGTGAGCTTTAGCTTGGTTTAGATCCAAATACTGGACTAAATCAATTGTATATTGGAACATTTATGGAATCCTTGCAGTATGCGGGCATTGGACAGAAAAGTATGGTTTGACTGTGCAACATACTTTAATTTAATGTTAGGAAATACCAGATTCTAATGTAGCCAGAATGTTGACCTACATCAATTGTCTAGTAATAATGAGCATTCATTGTAAGCATACCATAACGTGTCTAGTAATAGGCTCCTGTGAATGGTCTCTAGGTGTGTTTGTCCATGAATAATCTTGCAATTTTAAACTGTAGAATTGAGGACCCGTAAGGCATTTTTACTTTTCAGAGTGTGGTCATGCCGTCAGGGTCGGTTTGGTATCCGTATCCAATGAAAAAGGAATGTGACATTCCTGCATTAATAGTCCAATGCTTTGCAAGTGTACTTTGTGCAGTATTTACAGTAATCTCCTCTTGGTCAGTCAGAATGCGTATGATGATTTGGTCAGTGGTATGACATGTATGTACCACCCTCTTTCTGGGTAGTAGTGCAAAATTCCTGGCCTTTGATCAGGTCCATTTATTCAGCATTCTCAAAAAAATTAACTGAGTGCCAGGCCAACTGATTTTTACTGGTTCTCGTTATGTCTGGTGCAGATTTCTCAGAGCTCTGTATGAGTAATGAGATGAAACATCTGGTGCAGTGTGGTGCACAGTCATCCTTTTGCATCTGAAATTTCTGCTACCTGTAAGTCTAATAAAGGTGACAGAAAATAATATGCTTTGAAGCTGAACTGGGCTAAAAATTCTCATAGAAAATCATTGTGCTTCAACTAGGCCACAAACTTCTGGGATAAAGTTCCAACGTTTTTTTATGTGTTTCCCTATACCATGTATTCTGCCTCTGTATTACAGTGGTAATATTGTAATTGTAATTGTAATCAGAAATGTATGAAGTGCTACGTCAAGATATAACTATCAGAGACCCTCCCGGCCTGATGTCCCAGAACTAGTGGGAATAATACGGTCTTCAAACGCTTTCGGAAAAGAGAGGGGGTAGAAAGAGGAAAGCAGGACCAACAACCGCAAAGCTGCGCCGAAGTGGGGTGTGTAGTGGTAGTTTAATTCTCTTTTATGCAGCAAACTGAGGCTTATTAACGTCCTGTTTCATTATAGTAAAATTCTTCATTCTGTCCTATCAGAGTAACTGGAAAGGAACCTGTGATATTCCACTTAACCGAAGGCCATCTGAATTCAGTAGCTTCCAAATCCTTTTATTCCACTTGACTTGACTTTGGCTACAGCATATCTTGTTGTGGTTTGACATAGTTGCAGGATCAAATTGATTGGACGGGTGTTTCCAGGATGTTGGTGGGTGTTGAACGAATAGGGTCTTGCAACTAACCACTGCATCATGGAATAGCTTATGCTGTCTTCTTGATATGAACTTATGGTATTTTCAAGAAAAACAATTATTTAACACAGAAATTTAAACATATCAATTACATATGTTACTCACATCTGAAGTCAAGTGAAAGAAATATTCAGGCAGTTATCATCTGAAATAATATACATTCTTTAATCCCATTTTAAGTTATTGAAATTGCCTTGATCTTGCCTTGAACCAGATGGGGCAATAGTCATTAACCATGACAATAATTTCCAAGATAAAAACAAAAAAGTATAAAATGAAATCTCAAAGTGAGTCCTGAGGCTAAACACGTCACCGTATTTGAATAAGTCGGCTGCATTTCTGTTTCTACTTGATGAAAGAGCTTCCTATGATATTCAAAGGTTTATGACTATATGACGTTGTTGATGCCAGCCTGCTATAGCGGTTATTGTTGATGCCAGCCTGCTACAGTGGTTATTGCTGATGCAGAGAGGGAACATGTTTAACCCAAGTGCCAAATGATGGGCCGTTGTTGTCCTTGTAAACCAAAAAGCAACATCTCCAGTCTTGAGGTGGACAGATGTGTCGTTGTGGGTGGCCAAAATTATGATGGAAGCTTAAAATGAAACTGTGCCTGACTTCTGCTGGCATGTTAGGAATAAGAACTTGTTGCTTTTCCATGTGAGATTTAAAGACAAATTCTTCACAGAGGCAGTCACTCCTAATCTGTAGAATTACAGTGTTACATGCGGCAGGTTTAGATGAGGCATACCATGTGGCCAAACCAATTTAATTCATCCACTATATTTGAAGGCCAATATGCTGCGTATATGAGTGTTGTGTGTGTGCAACACTTGAAAGAATGAGTAGCAAAGGAAGACCAAGACTATAGTTAACAGAAAGCATCAATGATGAAGATATAAAAAGACTTATTATGAAGAAAATGTCGGACTTGGCAAATGCATAAATAGAATGAAGGAACCAGCTGGCATCTTGATCACAACGATGAATACTGTTATATTCTCAAATGTAGTTGTTAAGCCTGGCAGGAATGTTGAAGTGCATAGCAAGTGCATAAAGTTAACATGCATAAGAAGTGCATAAAATTAAAGTGCATAAAATTAAAGTGCATAAAGTTAGAATGCATAACAAGTGCATAAAATTAAAGTGCATAAAGTTAAAGTGCATAGCAAGTGCATAAAGTTAACATGCATAAGAAGTGCATAAAATTAAAGTGCATAAAATTAAAGTGCATAAAGTTAAAGTGCACAGTGCTGCATAGGTATTGTTTGCTCTGCCTGATTTTTGAACTTGCTGTTACTTTTGGGAATCTTGCCCGAGAGTTCAGTAACCTTAGATTTTGCATCTTACTTCATATTTGTTCTTTGGTCTTGGCAGTACATCTACTGTCTAATTAGCATAAACACTAGTCCGCTTCCTTTTCATGTTGTGGCTAGCATCTAGATGATTTAAAACTGCTCTACTATGTTGTTTTGTCTGGAACTTTACACGGGTGACCTTAATGACCCTGAGATAACAATGAACTCGGGTTCTTAATTTAGAATGTAATTTCCGCTTTCTCTGCTGATGCTTTATAGCCCTGTGAGTTTCTAGACTTGAGATATGCTGGCTTATGTTAATTTTATATCGCTACAACTTGTTGTGTGTGGCACTGTCCTTTATCACTAAGTACTGAACATATTCAAGTACCATCATTCAAGTACCATCATTCAAGTACCATCAATTTGTACTTAATTATTTGAAGACAGGACTACGGAACAGATGTAGCTTACACCAGCATCACTTGGTATCACTTGGGACTCAGGTTAAAAGGTTAGGTAACATACCCTAAATTGCTCCTGGCCAGTGGACCCTTGTACAGTATCTTAATTAGCCCTCTTTGTAAGACTGCCCTCGTCATCGTTGACCATAATACTGTAATAATTGTTTGATGAGGTGGGGTTTTGGTTGGGTTTCCATGCACGCTGTTCCCACTAGGATGGTGATTATGGATACCTGGCATTGGTGATTACACTTGCTTTTTTGTGAAGATGGATAAACTCAAAGAATTTATATATTCATTTGGTATTGCGTGAATTTGATCAGCTGTCAGATGTACATTTTACTTTTGATCAGCGGTCGGTTTGAGTTATGAGATCGCTTGCATAGTTGGTGAAAGAAACTGAACTCTTCTTCTGTCTGTGGCATAGATAACTCTGCTAGGATCATTGTATCTCATGAATGTGGTCTCACATGTTGTGTGTAGCTTACTGTGTGCAAGTTCACGTGATGCAGACATGTGTAGTCTTGCATGACGTGATCAATGTGTTGTTCATGTTCACGTGTTGCAGACAGTGTGTGCTGTTTGGTTAACTTTTTGTGGTTAACTTTTTGCTGTGTTGACATGTTGTGATGAAGGTGTTACGATTATGCTCAGTTTTCAACTAAATTTGCAACCTTTTCAATCTGTCCCGGTAGTGCATGTGTCCTTGCTTTTCTCTCTCTTCTTCTGGCTGGAATTAATCCCCCCAAGGGGAGGGGTCAGCCACCATGCCCTTGAAAGGTCAATAAAACCTGTTCTAAATAAAGTACCAGATACAAAACATGCACACATAAATACATACACATACAGGCAAACATACATGTATGCCAACCTACACACATACATACAGATATATGTGCATACACACAGATATGCATACAAACATATATTAAGTACAGACATGCTTACTTGCATACATACACACATATGCATACATAACAGTGCATGTACAAACATAATGGAATGCAACTGGACATATAATTGTATGAAGTTCCTCACTAAATTCATTTGTTTTTGTTGATTTGTTTCCAGGTTCACATGATAGTCAATGACCTGTTCGCGGATCTTGGAGATGGAAAGATCCTGATGAAACTGCTGGAGATCATTTCAGGTGAAAACTTCGGCCGACCGAACCGTGGAGTCCTCCGTGTCCAGAAGATGGAGAATGTCAGCAGATGCCTAACTTTCCTTGCGACAAAGGTGAGTTTCATGCTGTCGTGTTTTCTTTGTGCTTACAAAGTAAGGAGAAGTGAAGAAATGACTGGATTTGTGCGATAGGCACTTCCATTAACTAAAATCCTCAAGGCCTTATTTTGGGGTTACTTCAAGATCAGATTCACGTTGGAGTTTTGTAACAGTGTTTTCCTTACTTACTTACTTTTCTTACAGTTATTCACCAGTTTACTGTGATACATCGTTTTTGTACACAGACTTTAAAGTCCAGACATTGTGGTGTAAATCCACAGCTTGGCTGCTTTGTAACCAGGGAACTTGTAAGATTACTAGAAAGGCTGTCAGCTTGTGGATTAGCTTTGGCCTGTGTACAAGAAATATGGGCTTGGAGATTAATTAGCTTGTCTCTGCGCTTGTGTTGTTACTGAAGAGGTGATTTCCGTTAACCTGTCAGGCCTTTGACATTCCTTGCCAGATAAGGAGGTAGTCTGAAGTGGTAACTGAATAGGCAGGAAAGTAGGCGAACTGTATTACCCCTTTGTGTCTTTCGATCAGGTGTGTTTGCTAGGACATTGGTTTGCTATCAGAGGCCTGCAGTGGAGGGGACTGGAGCATTTACCTGGTGAGGAGTTATGCAGGTCTGCCGTCTGCGGCTTAATGTGTGTACAGTATCTATGAAGTTAAAGGTTCTGTTTATCTTCTACTGAAACAGCAGTTGAGGTTCAGAAGTTTCATTCTACACTGAGTCCTGTTTTAATACGCATTCTGGCGGACAGTTTTGGAGCTGTTGACAGGGACATGTAACCTCCCTCACCCTTAGTGACATGATTGTGGCCTTTGAATCTGTTGAACAGGCATTCTCTTAGAGTGCCTTGAAAAGTTGTTGGGTGTTGTGGGTCAGTTGTTGGGTGTTGTGGGTCAGTTGTTGGGTGTTGTGGGTCAGTTGTTGGGTGTTGTGGGTCAGTTGTTGGGTGTTGTGGGTCATGCTGTTTTGTGGTTGGTGGTTGCATTTGTGCTTCTCTTGGCCATCCCCAGTCTGTGGTGTTTGGTTCCACACAGTCTGACTGTTCCATGGTCTCACTTGGTCTCCCACAAGGTTCTATCTTAGGGCTTCTCCTCTGTATTCGTTGCATCGTAGATTTAAATCAGGTCCTTTCTTCTTTTGGGGTTACAGCTCAGTGATATGTAGGTGATACTCAGGCACACGTCGATGGCCCAGCTGTAGAGGCTAAGTCCTTGGTCTCTTTAGTAAAGAAAATGCTTCAGACGTAGGAGGTGCTTTGCAGCCGGATGTTGTCATCCACCACCTCAGGCTGAACTTTGAGAAAACTCTGTTCATCACGCTTGGTAGCCATGGGAAGATCAGTAAAATCGATCTGCCTAATTTGCAGCATCGCTTCCGTGGTATTTCTTTTGCTGCTATTGCGTGTGATTTGGGTGTGAACTTAGACCAGGAAATGACCTCAGAGCTGTTAGGAGGAGTAAGTTGAACATGCTTTTATCAGCTGCACCAGATTTGCACAATACACCCTTCACTTACAAATCAAGCCACCTCTACCCTAATGCATGCACTCTTATACACCAGGGTTAATTATGGGAATGATATTTATGCAGGCTGACCCTTTCCTGCATTAACCAACTGCGGTCTATCTTAAACGCTGCCTCGTGGCTCATTGAAGGTATATCTAGGTTTGGGCGTATAGCCGGCTTCATGCTGGAGGAATTGGTCTAGTCCATTCCTGACCGTAGGTGCCTTTGCTCTGCTGTACAGGGTGATCTGTTGTTCCCCTGGCTTGAACTTCGACAGTGTAGAACTTCCACTTGGAAGCGTTGGTTTGGATGGTTCAGCGTTCTGGAATATGTTGCATTTAGCACCCTATGACATGAACTCCTTGGTCTTTCTTTACCTCTATTCCATAAGCGCTTGAAAACCATTTGTTCAGTCATGATTTTCGATCGTTAGGTCAGGAGCGCCTTTGATCTATCTACCTTGAAGTGGTGCTATATCAGTCTGGTATTACTATTACCCGAAAAGAGACTTTTAGTATTCTGTTGTTCAACAGAACTGGTTGTAGTTTATATATCTGGGGCTTGCAGAAGCTGTTTAGGGATTGGTCAGTCAGTTCTGAGGATCTGCTCTGTTATGTGGGAGTGTAGTGTTGATCATAATGGTTACAGGTATTTTCCTCCAAGCATTAAATCTAATGTGAATTTAAACAACGCATGTTGACCACAGCGTGTGAATCTACATGTCATCCATTGATCTTAACAAGCAAATCTACACAGCATCAGTGAGGATGCCAAGACAACAGTGTTATGATGATCCATGTCACTAGTAATATGTAAGTGTATCGTATTACTAGTGATATGGATCATTGTCATGACAATTGTGATGCTGAGTGTTGTTGTTTGGTTGCACAGGTTACGTTTGAAAACATTGGTGCTGAGGATATTGTTGACGGTAATCCTCGTCTGATTCTTGGTCTCATCTGGACGATCATCCTCAGATTCCAAATTCAAGACATTGTCATTGAAGTTGTAAGTTCTTCTTGGTGCAAATTGTTGATTGCATGTTGCCTTTTCAGTTTTGCTCTGGATCAATTTATTCAGTTTGTGAAAATTAATATTAATAAACCAACTTACCGTGAATATTTGGTTTGTTTTGCCATCCTGTTTAAGTTATAAGACATCAGATTGTTTTCTCTTTCCCTTTCTTCTCTTCTCTTCTGTTCTCTCTTCTCGTCTCTTCTCTTCTCCCTCTGTCTCTCTGTCTCTTTCTCTCTGTCTTTCTCTGATGATTGGCTTATCTAGTCAGAGGAGTTTCAGTTGGAATAGCTTATCTGGCACAGGAGTTGAAGCTCGAATAGCGTACATAGTCATCCATGTCTTGTAGAGAACTTGGCTGTTAATAACGAACCAAAAGCAGTCAACAGTTTACAGACATTTATTACAGTTAAGTACTTGTTTGGTAGGAGAGGAAATACTTTTAAAATGGGCCTTTACTTTCTAGTTCCAGCAGAAGTACTGTTTCAAAATTTGGACCCATAGAAGTAAACCATATTGCTTAGAGCTAAGGCTGACGTGCCTAAGCATTTAGGTCACAGTTGGCTGAGGCTTATGCATTCCTGCTTTTAATGATATCGTAATATTTCACTCAAGTTGTACAGTAGGCCTACAAAACTAAACCTGCAATACTAAACAGGTATAAAACTAAACTAAGCAGTTTTTATGTTTGGAGAGAATTTCGATACATGAATGGAACATCTTTTGATTAACAAATAAATGAATCTTCTTCTCATCAGTTATTCCAATAATGTTAAAGCATTTTCTACAGATCTGTTATATTTTCAGGTAGGCCTCAGTTTAAGTCCATAGGGCCAATACTCAAATGTACAAAGAATCGCTGAGGCATGTGTGTGTATGTGTGTATCTTAATGAATATGATTCTTAGAATATACACATACAATGAGTAGGTACTGAGTGGTGCTAAGTCTATGACTTTAGTAGGTGGAGTAAATATAACTATGTGGGCTGGACACAATAAAACTTTAGAGATTGCTGGCATTCACCTGAGTAAGAATTCAGTGGTCTTAGTTGACCAAGGCCCTTGAAGTGTTTGAAGATATTTATAGATTTTTAAGTTTGCGTCATTTGAAGTGACTGGTATGAAGGCAACTAAGCCTAAGACAGTCAGAATTCTAACAGCCACGCATTGGGGATTGGCTTTGGTCTGTTTAATGGGCCTAATGGGTTTACTGTACTGAACTGCTGCATACCATTCGTGGGAGTTGTGAATTGGTGATGGTGGGGGTGTTTGCCCTTTGCAGTTTTGTGTTGGGAATTTTGTTCTGGTTGCATTTATAATCATGTTTCTGAGTGGAATAAATGATAATGGCTGTCGTTAAGATCAATGCCGCAGTTTGTGAGGCCTGAACTACTGTTCCTTTGAAGTTAAGCAGTGCCTTAGGGTGATGCAGTCCCCTGTCTTGCAAGAATATTGCTTTCTCATTTAGAGTAAATGAAAGGAATGATTTATAGAGCAGATTATGAATGAATGACTGTGTGGACAAAATAATTTTGGAAATTATGTGTGTAGCACATGCTAAAAACCATTTGCTTGTGTTCAGTGAATGGATGAATGGAGAAATTTTCTGAAAAGACAGTCCTGTTTTTGGAGCACCTTCTGAGTGAAGTGGTCTGCAGAAGGCCGGCTAATGAAAGTGCCCGTGTGCTCATTGTTATCATAGGATTGCAGAGGCCATGCATTCCTGTTTCTACCTGAACTTTGCCCTGCAGTTCTTGGCCAGTTATCTCTTAGACGTTCCTTGGGTCTGATTTTGTTTTTTGGTGCCAAGAAATGTGAGCCAGCCCTATTCTTTGCATTCTGGAAATATGTATGTATAAAGATACTTAATATAGTGCCTTTTAAGTACTTCACAAAGCACCTTTTAAGTACCTCAGTAACTATCTTCTTACTCCTGCATATGGCTTTAGTTGGTGGGAGCACAACAAAGAGCTCAGGAAGCATTCATCAACTCAGCACCTAAAAAGCTAGGTGAGGAAAAGCCTTAAAAAGCACACAAGACAAATTCAGGTAGAACAAAGATGTAAACACAGTGAGCACTGTGTATTTTCTGAGTAAGCTGTGCTGTGTATCGGTAAATCTTACGCTGGTATTGCTCTGTCGTGTTACTGCTTTACTGCACATTTCTTCTCCCAGTGCTGCATCAATGAATTTCAATTCTGTCCGTATTATAGGAATTTCCACTTTGTACAATGTAGGTCTGACACGAACATTGCTACAGAATTTCCTTAGGTAGAATCTGTGGTTGTTTTGAAGCTAAACTGCTTCTTAATACTTTCCACTGAAATCTGACCAGAATTTGCAGTTAGGATTTGGTTTACCAGCAGATGAAGTCACCGGATTAGATTAGGCAGAGCTGGAAGACCAATTACGGATGAAAATTGATTAAAACAAGAATTGCTGCATGCAACCATCCTTCAGTTTGGAAAGTACTCCACTTTCATTTCTTTGTGAAGAGTATCAGTTGTGTACCGTAACTGTCTATGTCAAATATGCAGGCAACAGACGGGTCAAAGGCAGTGACCGAAGTAATTAAGCAATCCTCTTAGTACTTTGGTACGTGCAACACACCACTGCTTGAAATACTTGAAATTCTTGTCTAGAACATCCTAGTGAAGTGACATCTAGTGAACAGGCCAGTCTGCGAAAATACTGTCTGTGCGTATTTATTTTTTTGAAAGGGCTTGTCACAAGCGTGTTGCAAAATGTCACTGCTGCACATTTTTAGTCTGAAATACTGCTGCCTTTGAGAATGTGTTTTGGTATTCAACTGGGAAAAGAAAACTAAAGAGGAAATAACATGCTGTTTGGATGATGTAGAGAAATTATTCACGGTGCGAAGCAGAACTTTTTATCAAACCCAGATAAGCTGCATGCTTAAGTGTAAGAACTAGCTGCCTATTTGATAGTTTGATAAGGGTAAATGGAACATAGGAAATTTAGCCTGAAGAGGTCACCATGATAAGCATAATGGATAAAAAGTCTTGTTAACATGATGTATGCTGAAAGGAATTTTCATTTCGAAGCCACTATATGATCCAGTTACGCAAGTGTTTGGTGGAAAATGAGATTACAGCTATAATTCTGAAAAAGCTTTGTATGCTGAGATTATGATTAGTAAGCATCAGTGCTCGAAGTATCAACTACTGACCATTTGTGTTTTCCTGTTTTACTTTATAATGTGGTGCTGGTCACTGAAGACATAAGTAGTCCACAAGCATTTGGGTGTTATGTTAGTGCTGGTATATATTTGGCGGACAACAGACAGAATGTTTTTACTGATGGCCACACTTTCAACATTTAGACAAGAAGTGAATGTAAAGGTTTTACGTAGCGGCCATGTGGCCTTGACCGTGCTCATTTTTCAATGAATTTATTGGGTGAGATCCTTTACCACTGTTGCCCGTTTGAATGGGCATCACACTGTTTAAAGTCCCTGTGTAATCGTACTGGTAAATATGTAAAGCGCTGCTTCAAGGTAGCCTCATCAGAGGCACTCCCGGCCCATCCCAGAACTGGGGAATAATACGGTCTTCAAAGCGCTTACGAAGCTCCCAAGCTCCCGTCAAAGTTGTGCAGACCATGCTAGCCCATTTTTGAAATAAGCCAACACTGGGAGGCGAACCGGGGATCCTGACACATAGAGGCTCCCTGTCAAACTCATTTACCGATGTAGCTAACTAGGCCAGCTGAGGTGTTGATTTAGATTTATCTTGTAGGCATTGTGTACCGCTTTGTGAAGTGGTTTTAAAACATACTTGATAAAGCCAGCTTGATAAGGCCTAGTCCAGTATGCAAGGCCTAATGACGGTGATCAGTGAGTTACCATGGGACTAGGCATGGAGGTCTAAATAACTAGAATTTCCCTAGGGGTCCATGGACTAGGATACCGCCTTGAATGATTCTGATGCTTTTGCTAATTGAAACCCAATTACCAGCCACTCCTGGAATGTATTTTAATTGTGATAATGCACATTTATTGTTTAACTCTAATGTCCTTTGAACATGCAGTCCTAAGGTAGTTCCAGCATTAATTACATAGATATCTTTGACAGATAATATTGCTGCCTAAATTATACTATTTATAAATATGCACTTTTGCATGAGTAAAGATTATTGACTGTTAGTAAGTACAAAAATGGAAAAAATGCACAACTTCAAAGTTAAAAAAATATTTAAAAATTTGATGCTTTTATATATATTTAAGGTATTTTCAAGACTCTAAATACTCTGGGATAAATATAGTTGAGCTGATTGTTGTTTGTGATTGATATATAGTTATAAGTGATGTCTGTTCTAAATTGCTGTTGACTCACAACAAGCATCACTTTTTAATTAAGCTGTTTGAGGCATTCTCTTACTCGGGCATAATTTTACATCCTGGCGAGGTCACACTACGATGCTGCTGCTGATGATGATGGCGATTAAGGCGATGATGACAGCAATAACGATGATGACATTGATGACTGTGACGTTGTCATCGTTACTATGATCATCATTGTCAAATTCAAATTTTACTTGCTGATGAGGCTATGACAGTGTTGTTGGTTATGCTTATGATGACACTGGCAATGATGATGATGATGATGGTTATGATGGCAACAACAACAACAAACAAGAACGATGACAATGGCAGTGACATTGCTATGATCAAGTAAATATGACTTGCAACGTGATTGAATCACTTTAAGTGGAAAATTTAGCTGAATGTAACTTTACACGAGATTTTTATTTTGTTTGTGTGGCCAAACAGAATGAACACGAAAGCAGTGAAACACGTTCCGCTAAGGATGCGCTGCTGCTTTGGTGTCAGAAGAAGACAGAAGGGTAAGAATTGGCCAGAACAGTCACCAAAGGCTGCCAAATTATTACATACATATATATATATTACATTTGTATATACCTGTGCATATAGATCACACTTGTATATATAATGGGCTAACATTTTGGTCATGTTTTCCATTTGCTTGTTGTTTTTTTTTTATAAAACTAAAAGCATTTGATGTGTCTTTGCTGAATGTTATGAGAACTTTGCGGTGACACGTTGGCCACAAGATCACTCGTTTTGTGTTGGTCACATGTTTGACGATAAATTTGATTGCAAGTTCGGTTATGAGGTTAGTCTGTAGGTTAAAACAGGTTGGGGAGCACAAGGTTTGGTTTGAAGAAAACTGGTGTTTAATGTTCCTCTGCCTCACATTAGTATTTTTCAGTGTTTGTGCAGCAGTTAGTTTTCTCATGTTTTGTTGCTTGTATTGCATGTTTGCCCGAGAGGCCTTTCTTATTTGTTTCTGTGTCTGTTGAAATATGTATGCGAATATGTCTTTGTCTTTGGAATAGAACTGTGCGTAGTGTATGCAGAAATGCAGTACGAAGTTAAGCTTTTTTTATAATTTATTATTATCGATGTTTTACTGGTTTCATGCAAATATTATTTGCATAAAATTATTATTACTGAAATATATTGCCACTTAGCAGTTTTTGTCGTTTAGCGGTGCCATGTGGACGCGGTATAATTTGGCCTTTGTGTAATTAAGCATTGTGCAGTGCAGTCTGTTTTATGTCACCGTCTGTACTGAGAAAACATGACCAGACTTGAAAATATATTTACACCTGACTCCAGTGTAGACTGAATTATGCTCCTCATAAGTGTATAGTTCACTGCCTGTAGAATCTATACCCATTTATTTAAATTTCACTGCTCATAAATAGTAGCAGAACGTAGCAGTTTGTGACTGTGGAGAGAAGAATGAAGAGTGCTTGTCATGTTCAAAAAGGTCTTTGTTGGACAGAGTTGTGACCTTTGTAGGATATAACTTTTCATATGCTGATATGAACGTTTTTAGCTGCCGCAAAACTGCATATTATAAGTTCATTAAGGGCAGAATTTTGTACTAGGTTATGTTGACGAACCACAATCCCATCACATGAGTCCAGCAATTGGTCGTTAATTGGGTACATTTTCATAAGAGGCCCAATGCATGCTTACAATAAATGTAAACTAATCCATGCTGTTTTGATCACGTATAGTTGATGCCGTTAATTTGCTGACATGGTTTCCATTTATTTCCAATTCAGTATATGATTTGTCTTAGTGCAGAGTAAAAATGACTGCTTTAGATCATAGAACAGGTATCGCTGTTCTATTACCTAGCTGCTGTGACTGTATTGCTCTAAGTGTAAAATGTCAAACATGTCTAAACTTCCTAAATGGTTTTGCCTCATTTCTGAACCTTGTTATCATTTGGGGCTCTGGGCTGTCAAAGTGCCACAGAATATGACAGTCAACAATTGCTGTTGTTGAGAATAAAATGGATTCCTGGCGGCTTCTAATGGATGTTTTATTACAACTATTTCCATCGTCTGCTGTAATTCCTCATCTAGGGACTGGCAGATCAAGGCATTTAGAAAAGTATGCGACCTACAATTTGCTAATGCCTACCAGCATTTGTTACCTCCGACCTTTTGTTGGCCAGCAGTTAACTGCCCTAAACATGGCTAAATTGATTTGACTTGCATCAAATTTGTAATTTTTGCTTGGTGCATGATAATATTTGGCTGTAAAATGAAATTAGACACACTTCCATGTTGTGGAAACTTCAGTTGACTGATTTATGAACAAGTGATTTTGCAGAAATTTTTGTATTAGATTCTACATTTAAAAATACAAACCTAAATTTCACCATAACTTAGCTTAGTGTCATGAAATGAACTTGGAAAATAAGATAATTACACTGATATACAGAAATCCTTAACGTGTTTGTAATTTTCTAATTTGAGTAACGGAAACGCAAATTCTTGCTTTTATTTTAGGTACTTGCAACTTAAGTAGCAGCTGACCAGTTCTGATTTTTACTGATCCTCTGCTAGGTCGACTTATGCATTCTGCTGCTTGTTGCATGTTGTGAATGTCGATGTTGTACTTGAGTTTTGATGTTGTACTTGAGTTTTGATGTTGTACTTGAGTTTTGTTTGCCTTGCTCTGTGTATTGTTCCTTTTTTTGCATTGTTTCTTTTTTAATGAGTGTGTGTGTTTATTTGACAGTGGTAGACGGTAAGTCATGAAAGTGTGCCTGGTTGGATGATCAGGCACCGGAAAAGCTAACCTGGAAGTTCATGTTTCTACCTGTAGTACGTTAGCATCTTGGCTCCCCATTGTTGGCACTGATTGGCTGCTGAGGTTGCTCTTGGTCTGTGGATATTTTGTAGACTGAATGAGTTCAACCAAGCTGTTCCCAATTTGACTCATTATGAATACCAACTGCATGGCAATGATAGCACAAGACAGTCTAGGCAGAAGCGTGCAAATGCATTTGCAGTGCCACCTGAGAGCTCTAGGTAGAACGGAGTCCATATTTGCATATGGCCTAGTTTCTTATTGGCTGAACAAAGCACCATTTCTTATTGGCTGAACAAAGCACCACCTGTTGGCCACTGAGGATGATTACACTCGCAAAAGTAATGTCTGGAAACGGCAGACACTAATATAGCCAGAATGCTCTTATGCATGAATTGTCGGGTAATAAAGCACAGTCACTGGAAGGAATTACACAAACTGTCTAGTGACAGTTTGTGTGCCTCGACACCAGACAGTTTGTGTGTTTCCAGGATTCTAAACACTTTAGTGTCTAATCTTTGCAGGCATTAGTATTAAGAGAGTAACTGGGGATGCTTGAAGATTTTAAAAGTTGGGCAGTATGGATGAAGGTTTTGGAAGAATCACCCAGTATTGTTGTGGAGGTTGTATGTGGGTACAATGTAGGCTGACCATCCCATTTTGTGCTATCATTGTTGCTTGCTTGTTTCAATAGATTTTTCATAGCCGGTGAATGAGTTGGAGTCATACCATTGCATTTTGGGTTGATGATGTAATGCTTGGCTCATGCACTCTCGTTAGAATATTTTTATTCCCAGTGCGGTTGTCCTCAATTAGTTAAATATTTTGCTTGATGTTTCTTTACAGGGATCTGTCCAAATCCAGGTTTTCTACAGTTATAATGTAATGTAGTAGGGTTCTGTTTTGTTGAGGTGCATAGCTTGAGATATATAAGGATTTGTGTCCAATGTAGCACAGAGTACTCTGTTGAAAACTGTGGATCCTTGTGTTGACAGTTAATAAGGCATTAAATTCATAAAAACCAGACAGTTAAATTAATTGTTCATGTAGTGCCTTGAGACAGTGCTAAGCTTATGTTGTTCCTGAAGCCGGAGGAGCTTTTGGCTTATGTGCAAACTCAGTAGGAAATGGAGAACTGAAAGATCTATCCTTAAGGGTTACGTGGCTCAACAATGAAGCTTCAGTTTCATATGACCAAAGGGAATTATACTCATGCCTGTCCAGGGGTCAGAGGCCAACATATTAGCCATGGGCAATAAAAACCACCTTAATAAAGAGAGCTAAGTTCACATGGCCACACTTGAGCCACAGTTCTGCTGCAAAATATATTGACCAATCTGGTAATGATTGGTTTCTGTTCTGTATATTCTCTGTAAACTACCTTCTGTTCTCTAACCTCCCAAACCTGGATTGGTGTTGTCCTGCATATTGTAGATATAGACATCATTCTTAACAAATACTTTTTAATATAGTGAAAATAACCTTATAGATAGAAGTCTTGGGATTATAGCATAAGAAGGGACTTTGGTACCATGAAGGCATCGTCAAACTTGTGCTCTGGTCTGATAATAGACAACAGAGCATAGTTTATGACAATGCATTAACGATACCAAAGTCCTCTCTTCTGATAGGCTGAGAGATAGCAATTATTCTGAAACCTGATCCAAATGAAACGTGATCCCCTAGCAGACAACCCAGACAGGGTTATAAAAAAACTGGGAATATGACTACCCTAAAGTTTCATGTGACAGACTCACTTACTTGCTTAACTTGTTCAAACTCACTATACTTTTTTCGTGAATTAAAATATAAAATTTCATGTACTGCCTATATTTCCTGTACACTCGTGCACAGTATACTTAAAGACATATACACTGTGTCCGGAAAAATTCCAAGGCTTTACGGTAAATATGAAAATAATTAGTAAACATTAATCGATTTTTAAAATTCCAAAAACAGTTTAATCCTGAAATATTATTTGCACTATAATTGTTGTTTTGGCATAAAAATTTTATAACACTTTTGTCTTCCTCGCTGAAAGCCATTTTTCTAGCAACTTTCTTTACAAAATATAAAATTCAAATACGTCACTGTGACGTAATTTTAAACGGGGGCCGTTAATAAATTACAAAGAATTTTGTTGGTAATTATATATTTCAGGATTAAACTGTTTTTGGAATTTTAAAAATCGATTAATGTTTACTAATTATTTTCATATTTACCGTAAAGCCTTGGAATTTTTCCGGACACAGTGTAGAAGTAGTCATATTTTATTACTTGAGAAATATGTGTACTTCCAACCAGTGCTTTTCATGCTAGTTATTGTTCTGGTCACATATAGGTCATCCTTGCTTGTTTGGTTGAGGTTTTTGTTGTCCGTTGTATTCGTTCCCCCTTGGTTTGGTATTTTGGGGCTTTCATATTTCTTCCATTATCTCCCTAATGGCACTGAGTTTTAAACACCACATAAACTGTATTTAACATTGTTTTTGCCTCTTATCATGAATTTACACACATCTGCTTGAGTGAAGACATAACAGTAACTGAGTATATTGTTTTTATATAAAATAATTGAAAGTTATTATGCAAGTAATAATTCAGTTGCATAGCTTTGCACTTTTGCAATAAATATTTCAGGTTTGTGTTTTTAACTTAAAATTGATGAAAGATTTGCATTTTATCTGCATCAAATGGTCAGTTGATTATTTTCAGAAACTGGTGCATCTTGATTTGTTTGAGTGTGAATGTTTAGTGCATGATCCATGCGGAACTAATTAGAATGACTAGGGCATCTGTCTTTTATTATTTAATTTATTTTGTTAATATGCAATTTGTGGATCAGATTAGCTTGTAGTGCAGTGGAGAAGTTTATTTCTGTAATAATATACCATCCTATTATTACCATAAGTCTTATAATATTAGCTCCTGTGGATGTATTATTCCTACAGCTATTAGGGTAACACTCCTCAGTGATGGCCATTTCAATAAGGTGCATCTCATTATTACCATAGCTATTGTAGTTATTTTAGGGTTAATGCCAGCAGGGAGTACACTTCAAGTGCTGGGGTTATTTTTGGATTCTTAAACTTCTTTTTTGGTCAAGACTTTGAGCTCTTTGATTGAAGGAGATAAAGCTGACTGAAAACTGGCAGCTTTGTGCCTGTGATTGATTTTGAAGCAGTAAAATAAGTCATATCTTGTCATCTTTCTGAAGTTTTGGACCAGCTGTACATGTGATCTGCCTTAAGATTTGGTGGTGTATGTTAATCAGGATGGGAGATGCTGGAATTTTAGCTGTTGAAGGAAATAAATCATTTACTGTAATTATTAATTAGACATTTATAATTTGTGGTATTCCACTTTGAAATGGATTTTGAACTTTTGATCCCCAGCTGATATGATTCCCTCATTCATGCATCTGTGGTTAAAATGGGTCATTGTTTTCTCCTGACAAACTGCCTCCTTGACTATTCCAACTAATCTTCCCAAGGCTGCTTTGATGTGCTACCATCTTGACATTAGTCAACCTGTCACTCCCTGAGGGCTCTTTCCTATCATATTTCTCCCCGGCTACAGTCTACTCTTTGTTAAAGAAATGATATTCAGATGTCAAATAATGGGATAATCACGGACTCAAATTATTTTATAAACTTCTTGAACGGTGTTGAGTCATTTGTTAAAAGGTAACTGAGAGTACGCATGATACGTTAAATTTTCTAACTTCTTTGCAAATTCCACTCCACGCTTTCCGTTCACAGCACTTGATAGTACCTCCTGTATGGACAATGGTATAGTAACTGCACTTGCTCTTCTAAACTGGTTCGAAAATTCGCTTCTCAGGCTAATCGTGTGCAAGGCTGTACATTTCAGCCGCCAACATCGCTATCTTCACTCTATGATGACCCCAAACTTGTCACTGCTTGACCTGGTCCTCTGACTGTTGTAGTCTGATTATACTGTGGTCATGGACAGCTCTTGGCCTGCACTTTTGCCTGCCCCAGACTCTTGAACTCTCTTGGACTTGCAAACATTCGCTGTGCAGTCTGTGTTGGCCTTTAGATCTTGACTGTAACTCATCTCTGCTTGGGCTATTGCTGTGTCTTGAATTTCCCTTTTGCTTTTCAACCCAGTTGTGGAATGCACTGTAAATTTGCTTAGCTGTGACCATTGACTGATACCTTGAGCATTATTACAGTAGTAGTACTATAGAATGATGCACTCATTAGTGAAGCATGAATAGTTGGAATATGATAAGTCTTCAGTAATTTGCAAAACAATGAAACATTGCAAACGAGCTACTGACATGTCAAGTGGGTTCCAACCATTTTATCAGTTTGTACTAAATATTGTTATGGCTGATGTCTGTAAGAAATCCATCTTTCCTTTTATTAATAAATTTGCTGTGTTATGATGTATTGCTTGGTAATGTGAGAGTTAGTATCTTTCTGCAAGAAAAATGCTTATAGATCAGCTGTGGCTGATGTTGAGATGGATGTTGGTTTGCACTAACACATAGTCTGTGTTGTCAATTCTGTCAATTACTGTTAGTTCTGGCAATTATTGTCATTTCTGACAATTATTGTCAATTCTGTGTGCTTTTGTTCTGTTAGTGCATTAGCTAGGATGTTTGCCTGGAAGTTCACGTTACCATTGAACGATATGATGGGCTGTTTGTAGAGCTGCGAGTTTTTATGTGAAATTGGAAGCAGTCGAATCTTTTTTCCCAGCCAGCACCGAAATGATGTAAATCCGAAATGATGCAATTTTTGTCTGCTTTTTCTTAGCTATCGAGGTGTCAAAATCGACAACTTCTCGACCAGTTGGCGGAACGGCCTTGGCTTTAACGCCCTCATCCATGCTCACCGACCAGACCTAATCAACTATGACAAACTCAATCCAAATGACCACATTGCAAATCTCAATAATGCTTTCAACGTGGCCGATGATAAGCTTGGGATTGCCCGCCTTCTCGATGCTGAAGGTGCTTTCTTTATCTGAAAAATTCATTGCTTTCTCTGCATTGTTTTATATGTAGTTATTGATTGTGTGTTTGTTGTGTGGAGAAAAATTTATAGAAAATTTTTGTAGTATATTTTTAATGTGTGAAATTGTTTTGCTTCATATTTGTAAGTCTGAGTTCTACGTAGGTGCATTTTAAGATAAGGAGAGAATGTAACTTGCAATTAATCAGGCAAACGAGTACTAAGGTTCAAAGGAAGACTGTTCCAAAGATGCAACCAAAGAGGTCATGGAGTTAACTAATGTCTGGAGCTACCTAACTGTCAAAGAAATGGTCGTCATCTTTTTTTTTATAAAATAAAAGTGAAATAGTGAAAGTTTCTTCTTCTGTTTCACAGATGTTGATGTTCAGCGGCCAGATGACAGGTCGATTATGACTTACATTGCTGCCTATTATCACTACTTTGCCAAGATGAAGTCAGAAGTCACCGGGACAAAACGTATTGCCAAGGTAGGCTGCAGGCTGCTCTGCAAATGTATGTACATATCAAGTACCTCACAAAGCACTGAACGTATGACTGTCAGACTGATCTAAACGATACAACTTAAGATGCTTTAAGTTGTTTCCAGTTTTAATTAATCATAGGTATGTTTTCACCATGTTTTAGGCAAGTTTTTGGTAACTGAATAGTTGACAGGTTTTATCGCATGCCGGCTGATTTTGATAAGAGCGATATTAAATTAGAACTTTTCATTGATGGAAAGTGACAGCTGGCAGGTTGTAACCATCACTTGTGTGAAGATAACAAATACCTCAGAAGCTAAGTGGTTGAATACTTTCCTCGCAACATGGACTGCGTGGGTTTGAACCTCCTTGAGCAAATCCTCAATGCACAGTTGCTTACCATCAGTCGATGGATGTCAGTAGATATTGGCACAATTTAGGTATAAGAATTTATTTTATTTATTTATTTAAAGCACTTATAATGTGTGTAATGTTTGCTAGGGGCCAAGATGGAATCATGCAGAAGCCAGGGTGAAGTAGTTAGTCTTAAGAAGTGATTTAAAGAAGATGGTAAAAGATAAAAGAATGATAAAAGAAGGAGATAGAAAGACAGAGCCTGTTTGGAGTTTTTCAGTCTGGTTCATATGTTTTCTTAGAGATCATAATAAGAGTTGCGGTCTGTGGAATTTACGATATTAATACTAAAGCATGTCGTATTTAGGTTCTTGGGGGTCTTTTGGACATGGAGCGCTTGCAGGACGATTACGAGACACTTGTGACCAGCCTTCTTGAGTGGATCTACAGCAAAACCAAGGCCTTGAACGATCGCCATTTCGACAACAGCCTTGAAGGGATCAAGAAGGACATGAACAAGTTCACCGAATACCGTCTTGTTGAGAAACCACCGAAGTAAGTACTGGGTGATCTTATCTTATGACTTTTCATGAGGAATTGTTGTTTAATTAGCAATTGTTATTTTAAATTTCTTTTTTTCAGGAGGAACTTTTGTTACAAGAATTCTATTGGCTGAATGTTTTGTTTTGCTCTGTCATATGTGAACATGCAGTACTTTTATTCATCAAGCAAACAGCTTATCTGTTTTACTCTTTCATCTTTCAACAGTTGGATGCCTTTTTCTGGCCTCAGAATAGTACCAAAATGTACTAGTTGCATGAAATATTGTGTGAAATATTGTTACTAATTTGTTGGTTGTATTTTTCTTAGGTACCGAGAAAGAGGAAACATTGAAGTTCTCTTCTTTAATATCCAAGCCAAACTGAAGGCCGGAGGACGAAGGATGTATGTGCCTCCGGAGGGAAGGCTTGTCCGTGATATTGAATCCGGTTGGATCAAGCTGGAAAAGGCAGAACATGATCGTGAACTTGCACTTAGAGAAGAACTTATCAGGTAAAACTCAGAAACTAAGCTAAGAAGTATTTTAACTTCAATAATAAGTTTATTTCAAGTTTTAACAGATTATTTTCTGTTTTGAAGTCTTACTTAAGATAGAGGCGTTACTATGACAAGGTTGTCATGCATTCAAACAGTGTTTACAATAACATATGTAACAAACCTTTAAACAGTCTGCTTGATGCATTAATATTTGTAAGAGTTTCTTATCTTCACAAAATTCTCTTATTCAACAGGCAAGTTTAGGATTATTATTATTGGTTCAAAATTTTGTCCTGAAAATTTAAGACTTATTTAAGTAGATGTGACTTTAGAAGAATTTTCATTTCATGACAAATCGCTAAATCTGTAGTTTACCTAGTTGGCTTAAATTTTTCTTCGTTCTGTTGAATTCTTTGATCCCAGCTCTGCTTTCACGTGTCATCAGTGATTTATGATGCTTTGGAATTTATTTCCTGCTCTGTAAGGCATTTTTGTATTGATTGTTTTTTATGCTTTCAGGCAGGAACGCTTGGAGCAGTTGGCAGAAAAATTTGAGCGAAAGGTGAGTTTGAAGGCTGTAATTCATTTTGCACTGTGATTGCATTTTTAAACGTTTGGCTACTACTGTCAGTTCATTGAATGAGGCCAGATTTTGTGATGACAAAAGATTTACCCACATGTAAGTAGCTGGAACATATTGGTGTGTATTTTGTGAGTACAATTATGGGTTGTCAATTTTCTTGAAGTAAATTTCAATTGTGTTAAGGCAATGGTGGTAGAGGAATCTTTAAATTCAGTTAGATCAGATATGGGTCACAAGACCATGCTGCATTTCAGATGGGTTTATTATTTTCTTCTTTCTTAGGCTACAGTGGTGTTTGTCATTCTGGTGTTAAGTGCTAAGTGACTCGGTGATGTTGAAGTTTGTGTCTGTATGTTATTAGGCGGCACTTCGCGAGTCATGGCTGAATGACATGACAGCCGTTTTGTCAGACCAGAACTTTGGCAGCAATACGACGCAGGTGGAAGCTGCACTGAAGAAGCACGAAGCCATTGCAGCAGACATCGAAGCCCGGGCAAGTCTGATTGCCACGTAGCCCGAATGACTGGCTTCATGCTGAACATTTAGATCCATATGTGAGGTTATGGGTTAGCGTGAGGTTTTGGTTTAGCCTGAGATTACATTGTTTAAATCCTTATATGAAATTATGGATCATCCTGAGATTATGTGAGAAATATAGGTCACTGAGGTTTATTGGTCACCCTGAGATTATATTGGATTATTGGGCCCTTGTGGGACACTGTAGCTGAATGGATAGAGGCTCGGCTTACAACGCGGAGAGTACGGATTCGAGCCTTCTCTTAGACGGTTACTGTGTGGGGACCTTGAGCAAGTTCTTCTCTCACAATTGCATCGTGCCTCGTGCTCAGATTCAGATTTACTGACCTTGCACACATATTAAATGCAATAATAATAATATGATATTAATATATGTGAGATTATGGGACAAGAGAATACTGCCATTGTAAATCATGGCAGCTTCATAGATTTATGAATTACAAAAGCAAGTGGATGTAGTAACTGAGACTTGAGACCTATGCATTTCCCTTCAGATTTGCTTAACTTGAATAACAGCCTGTGGACCGAACATTTCCGAAACAGCTCTGTATGATTACCATATTTGATATAACATGGCTATAAATTGGGATGATACAGATGTTTGTTTAGTAATACAAGTACTACTAATTAGTAACAAAACTATTAAATAATGAAGTATGCTGCCCATATGTTCAAATTGTTGTCTGTGTTGACTGAGTATTACATATTATTATTACCGCCTACGATTCATCACTCAGCCGATGAACACATGGTGTGTTAACAAATGGCTTACTTACTTTTTTGCCAACAGAGAGATCGTTTTGCAGCACTGAAAGACATGGTAGGAGAACTTGACCAGGAAAATTACCATGGAAAAGAAGAGGTTAAGAAGAGGTATGTGTGTGGTATTTTAAAGGTCGTGGTGTCTCAGCTGTGCGCTGTGACCTCCATATATTGTGCATCTGCAAACTGTAAATAAACAAGTTTGAAATATGGGCCCCAAATTTCATTCAGCTTTTGTTCCGGAAAGTGGAAACTTTACAAAATGTGATTCTTGCTGTGGCTCCAAAATATAGCATTATAATGAGGTTCCAATGTAATTACACATTTTTATGATTATTTCTGATATATTGCTGTTTCTGAGTAGCTATCATGTGATAATAATGCTCTGGATGGATCAACAGATCATTCAGATTGTATGATATCTTGAATTTATTTCAGCTTACGTTGAAGCTTTTCTGTTGTTGGCCGTTCATAGTGTTTTGTGCCTACTAACGTACGAAAAGAATTCTTCAAAACATTTTGCTTAGTTTCTACAAGTGTTTGGAAGTTTTGATGATAGCTCTGTGATGTAGAGTTGGAAGTGTAATTATGGTAAAAGGCGTTTTGTTCTGTTGCATAGTATAAGTGTGAGATTTTTTGAGTTGATCTGTGTCTGTTGTGAACAGGGAACAGCAGATAATGGCCAAATGGGCGCATCTGATGGACCTTCTGGAGAAGAAACGTCGAATCCTCACCGGATTTAACGACATGCTCGAAATGTTCAGACAGATAGAAAGCACTTCGATTGAACTCAAAGACATGGAGGTAACAATTTTTGCCCAAGCGGCGACCATCTGGCCACGAGACATTTATTATGGCTGTATGTTATTTGCCGTTTAAGAGCTTTTGAAGGTCTTGTCCTCACAATTGCTATTACTATCCTCACTGTGTGCCGTACATGTTTCCAAACTTTGGTGCCTTTGGATGTGGAGTGGTTATTATGCACAATGAACCAATGACTGCACTCTTACTAAATTACTTGCATTGCTTTAAAAGACAACAGATTGGTTTATAATGCTTACTGCTGTTCAAATTCATACTCATTTTTCATACTGGCAGTTTTTCATTTTTCCAGTTGATAATGCTTGCACAGCTCTTACTTGACTGATTGAACTTGCAGCCAGTTTTTCGCTCTGAAGACACAGGGAAGCATCTTTTGGGAGCTGAGGATCTGCTGGAGAAACACAGCCTCACAGAGGCTCAGCTCAATGCCCTTGGCAACCGCATCCGCAAGCTGAACCAACGTGCGCAGCCATATATGAAGTCGCTAGTTCCTGAGGCTCAGCTGCTGCAAAAGCGACTGGAACCACTGAACAAAGACTACGAAAAGTGAGGTTTTCGTGCTCGTAATCAAAGGAACAGTTGTTGTATATTCCTTGTGTCCTAACAGATTATTACCAGTGTTGCACTGTTTGCTTTTTATTAAACTACTTTCTTAAGATTTGTGATTTCACTGTCCATTGATGCCAGTCATGTGACCATCTGGGTGTTATCCATCATGTATATGCCATCATCATCATCACCAGTCCACTACACAATCATTTCTCTACACATCTCCCTGCTGCTTGCCATCAGAGCCTAGTCTATATATCTGACTAGTAGAACAAAAACGTGGTAAAGCTTGTAGTAACTTGGTAAAGTTGTCAGATAATTATATCATGGTGCTTTAAAGTCACCATATTTTGTTAAATTCAAAATTTTTACTGGTAGTCTTAGTTACAGGAAACATGACTTTACTTGGGTGTTATTTTCAGTTTCTGCTGAAAATTGTGATCAGTTTTGTGTTCTATGGGCATTATGTATTATTTGTCTTCTGTTTACAGCATGCACAACTTGTGCCAGTTACGCAAGGCTAAGCTGGAAGAATCACTGGCCTTTTTCCAGTTCCTGCAGGATAGTGAGGAAGAGGAAGCTTGGCTAGTGGAAAGAATCCGTCTGGCAAAGTCGCAGGACGTTGGAAAAGACCTTGTTTCTTGCATGATGCTTATCAAACGTCATGAGGTCTGTGTCTTGAGATCTGTCAAATTACAATTTGGCAGGCTGTGAAATTCAATCAACTATTCAGTCAGTCAGTTGTTTATTGTTTAGATATTCTTTCTAGAGATATAATGTGCCTTGCTTATAAAGGTTAGCATTCACAATATTACAGGTATTCATGCGATAATCTAACCTGCCCATTACATGAGATATTTAGAATGATAGTCAGTTAATGATATTCTGTTTTAGGTCAGTACCATTATGTTTAGATTATTTTCTACACTTCTGCTCTTTACAAATTCTGTTTTTTTTTTGGAATTTTAAGATAAAACGATGTTGTTATTGATTACTGAGCAGCAGATCTAAAGAATTTCTTCTTCTTGGCTTTAGGCTCTTGAGCAGGAGATGCAGGCTCGACTGCCAAAAGCAGAGCAGATTTACCAGGTGGGTGACCAGTTGGTGAGGAACAACCATTATGCCAAAAACGACATCAAAGCTCGTGTCGTTAGCCTGAAGGACAAATGGCAGAGACTACTTGATCTCGTCAAGCAGAGACGCACACGGCTCGAAGATGCAGCCGAGTCTCACCAGGTAAGACAACCAAGTTTTTAGGTGTAGTTTATGCCATCCTTCTAATTCCTGTCCACTGTGTCTTTTGTCTTTTTAGTGATGTTAAAGGTCTGTTTTGTGTGAACTTGTTTCAGGATGCCTGTTTAGCTGTGCTGTTTTTTATTTTGTTTAGTATTATGCTGATGCTAATGAGGCAGAGTCTTGGATGAGAGAAAAGATGCCGCTTGTCTGTAGCGAGGACTATGGAAAAGATGAACCAACTGCAAAGGTTAATATTACAAATGAATCGTTTATGGGAGACCAAAATAGTATCATACACTCTGTTACGGTTTTTAAGAGGTTTCACATCAATTTTCAGATACGCACATGCATACTTACGTACCTACATACATACATTTATCCTGCAGTTCAGTAGATATTTTATCTCAAACCTGAAACTTGAAAATCAAATGTTATGTATGATTATTGATGTCATTGATTAATAGACAGATTTATGCTTTACTCCTTCTCAAAAGTGCTTACGGGTTAATGGTGTTAAAACTTTTCTTTTTTCGCTTACAGAACCTTCTGCAACGACACAATCGTTTGGACGAAGAGATCAAAGCTTTCGAGGATGACATAAGACGTCTGGATCAGTTGGCAACCCTCATGACAAAGGCATCCCCAGCTCACAGTGTATGGACTTGAATCCTTGCTTCATGTCTTGAGTTTCTGTCTTTGATTCTCTCAGATGATGAAGGTTACTTGCCGTGTAGCAGCTATTAGCCACACCATCGTTGCAGTGTGTATTCCTATGCTGTAAGACTTTGGTATCTTTACAATTTCTTTTACTTATCTTGTAAGGCTCTTGGGTAAACTCTCATTTATCCGTGAGTCTGTCAACAAGTCTTTGGAGGCATGATCCTGTGATCAACTATATCAGCTACTCCAAAAACTGAGAGAAAATTCATATTTCTTCATTGTAACACCCTTTATGTCATTGCTTTATGTTATGGAGAAATTTTTCTAGTCATATTCCTTAGAAAAAATTCTGTGCATTAAGGACTTGTTGGAGGTCTCTGTGCAGTGACAATTTCAACAAATACTCAAACCTCAGACTTCACACAGGAGGCAAATCCCGAACGAGTCAACCACCATGTCATGCCTTTGAAGAATACTTGAATGTTATATTTAACTTCACTGCCCAGTTCACTTTGTTCTGTCAGTTTGTTGATGTCATTCAGGTCTAAACTAAAGACGCATTTCTTTCAACTTGCTTACCAACCATAATTTGGCTTTGGTTCCTCTGACCTATTGGAATTCAACCCAGCTTCTTATGATTTTGATTGCAATTTTCACTTGAAGTGACCATCGACTGATACCTTTGGCATTATGATAACGGTGATATAAAGCCTTTATATTACATTAGATTAGAATGTTTTTTCTCGTTTCAATATGATTCATCTATTACAATCGTCTGTGATTAATAAGCAGCTGTCAGTTAAAGACTTTCCCCCTCTTAAGGTAGCTTTAATAGTTTTAGTTTGATTTCAGATAAGCCCAGAGAAAACACAGACTTTGGCCATTCCTGGAGCTGGTGACGAAGGTGATGCAGTGGAGGAGGAACTGGTAGATGTTCCCTATGAATATGAAGTGGAAGAGATCAGGGAGCAGGAAGTGATGAAGGAGGAAGTTGTGGAAAAACGCGTGCAACAGATTAGGGCCAATTTCGCCTACAAAGGCAATGGAATGGAGATGGAAAAGGGTGAAGTACGTTTTACCTTAATCAACTTGAAGATATTAGTATATGGTAGTGTGTCCAATTGATGTTGCTTGCTCTTCAGCCAGTTGTATAAATTTAAAACTCTGGAGCTGCGTCTAATTATGACAGTTATCTACAGAATAATCCCTTTTAAACTCAGTTGTTTGGTCACAGTTCTAGATAATATAATGCTTTTTTGTTGGAGGAAATGTAATTTCTTAGATGTTCTATATGTCAGGTAAGGTAGCATTATGACCCATGAGCTAAGTAATCACGCATTTACTTCGCATCATTCGTCATCACAAAGACAACAACAGCAGTTAGCTTTTTTCCTCTTGTATGCAAGGTTTTAAGCCTTTTAGTTGGAGGTGAAAGTCGAACGTTGAAGCAACCATGCCTCCATGTTTCAGGATACCACTGCCAAGGATTATACATTGGAGTCTCCATATAATGCTACCTTTGATATCCATACCATACATACTATAACAGGCCATGTTTTAACATGGTTACATTATAACAAGCTATAACAAGGTCATGTTATAATAAGGTCATGTTATATTGAGGTCATGTCGTATTGGGGTCATGTAATAATAAGTTCATGTCATATTGAGGTCATGTTATATTGAGGTCATGTTTCACCCCTGAAATGGATCTATGTATCTCATTGTATTATTGAAAATGCATGTTTTAATGAAGTATATTTAAAGCTGGTTTGGTTCTGTGCTAAAAAGATGCAATTTTGGTCTTTAGGTTCTTATACTGTTGCAAAAAACCAACCCGGATTGGTGGAGCGCTCGTCGGAACAATGGTCAAGAGGGTTATGTGCCTGGAAATTATGTAAGGGAAATTGAACCAAACGTTATTCGAAAGACTGTCAAACATCCGGTAAAGCAGCCGGTTAAGGTGAAGGTTCTCAAGACAGGAGTGCGCAAAGAACTGGTGAAGAAACCTAAAAGCGGAGCAAATGTCAGGCGGACTCCATCGGGTAATTCAAGATGCTCCTTTTCAATGTCTTCAAGACTACTGAAGCAGATAAACAGTTTGAGTCAGGTTTAGCTTTGCATATACTGGCCCTGCTTCTTGGAATGACTTACCTGCTGACCTTCGACGGGAGCTTCTCTCCCTCTCCCCTCCCTCTTCCGTAAGTGCTTGAAAACTGTATTATTCCCCAGTTCTGGGCTAGGCCGGAAGCACCTCTGATGAGACTACCTTGAGGCGGTGCTTTACAAATTTACGATTACGATTATGTAGTCAGATAAAAGTTCTGCTATTCAGATTACATTAAACAATGTACTAGTTACTTTTATAACTGTCAGCCTGTTTTATATCTTTCAGGCCTTTAAATTATGCATCAGTCTATTTTTTGAAGAGCAGCAATATATTTCACAAAATATTGTTTGCTTTTGAAACTGAATTCAGTTTTTTATTTTGTAGTTTAGTTCTATAAAGCTGGTGTTTTTGTATAAATTTTCTGTGGTTTATTTGAGCTTTTGCATTGTTTCCTCACTGTTAGCGAGATCTCAGGCCAACTTACATTTTGATCGAGAAAATGTTGAGCAAAGGCAACAGGGCATCAACAATGCATACAAGAAAGTCTGTCAACTGAGTCAGGTGAGTTTGACCATAAAATAATAATGATTTGTGTTTTTCTCACATTTTTATTTATGCTCATTTGATAGCTGTTCTTCGTAAGCATTCAGATAGACCTGTGATGATTTCCTAATTCGTAAGTATATACTGGTATTTCTTACAGTTTCTAACGTGCAACTGGTTTATATGCTGTCTAGCATGCAAACGTAAATCTTTTTGTCTTTAATTAGAATCGGAAGAGAAATCTTGAAGATGCCATTGTGTTCTTCAAGTTTTGTCGTGAATGTGACAACTTTGAGTCATGGATGAGTGACAAGGTAGGCATTGGTTTTGCTTTAGTATTTTTCTAATAATGTATATCATTTAGGTCTTCAACCATTTGCTAAAAATACACGTAGAAAGAGAAAAAAATCGCTTTAGAACAACTACCAAAACTGTATTTTACCAAAATACATGTTGTAAAATAATGTGTTTGTTGCTGTGAATAAATTGGGTGCTGGAAGTCAAAGCTATTGAAAACTGATGCCTTAAGCATTATTACAGTGGTGCTATATAAATTCTTAGATTAGTTCTTCTTTTACATGAATATACTCTTGCATGGTTAAGTGGACTACCAGTACCCAGTATTTTATTATAGTGATGAAGAATAGTTATAACTTTTCTGGTGTATTTTTTCAGGAGCAAATTTTGCAAACAAAAGAAAGTTTGTCAGAGAATATGGAAGCCATCAAAAGAAAATACGAGGTGAACTTTCTTTAATGAGCTGCAGTTTCGGTCAGCTTTGCTTTTATCATACTGTTTATTTTCCTTAAAAGCATAATGCAGTTGAATTGTGAATTTTATTCCTTCTTTACACCTTTTTTATTAATGATGTTGGTTGTTGATGTTTTGTTTTTAATGCATTTGAAGCCAGTATAACCTGGGTTCTCCAACAGATTATGATTTTGGATTGTGATTTTGACTTGAAGTGACCATCCATTATTACCTTGGGCATTATGATAATAGGGCTATAGAAGTCATTAGATTAGATTAGATAATAGCAGGCTGCTTATTCCTCAGGCACTCATCACAGACATGGCTGCCCACAGTTATGTTATTGACGACATCAATAAGTTGGCAGATGACATGATCAAGGCAGGACACAGCAAATCAGACAATGTGAAAAAAAGAAGAGCTGAAATCAACGACAGGTAATCTTTTTTAACAGTGTCACTTCTCTCAGATATGGTTTGTTAAATCAAAAAAGCTTGCAAGCTTCATTTTTGTTGTATTAAATGTTAGTATAGTTTGCAGAACGAATTGAAGACTGTTGTCAAACCAATAAGATCTGTTAATGAGATTAGTCATGTAAAATGCAACTGCTAGATTCAGATTTATTAACTCTCAATTAATTTAATTAAACCTTATTTAGAATTAAAGCTTTCAGATGTTGATGTATTTCATTGGTGTTAATGCAATGTTTTGTTGCTTTTGTTTACATACTTTGTTATAGTCTTGTTTGTTTCCATTTCTTTGAGTTTGTGCTGTCATTTGAAGTTTTAGAATGTTATTACCTTATTCGCTTGGGTTTTTGGTATTTTATTTGTAAAATCTAGTTTTCTTGACTTGATTTTAGATGGAAGCGGCTGAACAACATAAAGATGCAGAGAGAAAAGTCACTGGCCGGAGCCTCGGGGTAAGCACTACCATCAGGGAAACTTGCTTGCTTAGTTTTCTTTCATTTTTGCCTTGTTTAATAAGTAAGTCATCAGTGCAACCCTGTCTCAGTTCAGATGTTGTTATGTAACGTGTGATGGTAATGTAATGTACTTATGTGATTCATGCTGCACCCTTAAAGAAATCCACAAAGAGATGTTTCTTCTTCAACCCCTGTGAAACAGAACATTCGTATAAAAGAATGCAAGCACGGATTGATAATTCTAAAATGTTAGTTGTCATGAAATCATGGAAATAACTGAGTAATAATTTAAAATATGTTGTCACAAAGTAAGAACTATCACAAGATTTAACCTCTTTTGCATTCAGTTTCTGGATAAATATCTTTTTTTTTCATAAAAGTTCGAGCCTGTCTTGTTTGTGTCATAGGATTGAACTTTTCCAGAAGATCTGTGATGAGCTGAAGGGTTGGATTGGTGAGAAGATTAACGGAATCAACTTAGATGATGTTGGCAAAGATCTTAAATCTGTCCAAGCTTTGCAGCGCAGACACCAGAACTTGGAACAAGAACTGAAACCGCTTGAAGACAAACTGAACAAGATGCAACTTATTGCCAATGAGTAAGTCATTTTGATTGCTCAGATGATTTTGCTAACTTAACTTGAATCTTTAAGCATTTTATTTATAAATTTTTGGATTGCCACATAAAATGAAGCCTGCAGGTCATAAGGCATATCTGTTTCAACTCACTTACCCAAGGTGGCTTGACCTTTGGTGGTTTCCTTGACCTATTGAAATTTTAACCAGGCTTCTTCTAAGGATTGAGATTTTTCTGTGGTTTGACTTGAAGCAACCATCGATTGAGGCCTTGTGCGTTATGATGCATAAAGTGCTAAAGAAGTCATTAGACTAATTAGGGTTGCTGCATTGATGAGCAGGATCGGTTTTGATGCATATCAGATGTTAAGGTATTCTAGTTGGAGAGTCAAGTAGTTTTGTAGGTATGGGTTCTTTCCAGTGATGCATTAATTATAGCTGTGGTTGAAATTAGTTAAAATCAAGTTTTGAGTCATGCATTTACTGTCATTAATGTTTGATGATTACTTTTACTGAAACTGATTGAAAACAGTAAAATGGGTTTGATTAAATTTGGTTGTTAAATAGGCAGACATTTTGCGTGTTACTTAAACTGTCGATGGACTTGTTTTTTCAGTGTGAGAAAGTCTTATCCTGACGAGGCTAAACATGTGAATCAACGAGAAAAGGAAATCATGGACATGTGGAATGCTCTTCAGGTGTGTGATATAGAATTCAACATTATTCTGAAAGTCTAGTATGTACGTTTAGAAATTTTTCCAACCAGTTTTGTTATCCGAGTCTATGATGTAACAGGATTTTGGTTACTTTTGTCCCCAGGGAGAACTTGATCATTATGACACATTAACTGATTGATCAAGTGCTCGCTTTGTAACATGGAGTGCTTGTGTTTAAGCCTCCTGAGACGTAATCGTAATCAAAAATTTATAAAGCGCCACTTCAAGATGTACTCATCAGAGGCGATTATTATTGCATAAGGAACTTGAGCATATCCTTCACACACAAAAACCACAGATTGTCATTAGAACGTGGTGCTGTACAAATTAAAAATAATAAATAGGCTCCATGAGCTGCTTTTGCCTATGAATTTGATCTATACCTGATTATTTTGCAGAATGTTTTGCCTCTTTTTCATACTCTGACTAACTTTTTTTGAATTGTGAACATGAATTATTGCGTATGCATACATAATTTGTTCTGATATTAGATTCAGAATTCATTGCTGAGAAATTATGTTAACAGGACAAGGCGAAGAAACACAAGAAGCTGCTTGACGATGCTGAGGAACAGTATCGCTTCAGGGAGGAGGCTAAAGATCTGGTGCGTTGGCCTTTCTTTCATGTTTGTTGAGTATAAATTCTGTAGTCAGAATTCTGTAACAAATTATTAAATGTATTGTGATTATGATGCTAAATAAAGTAGCCATTGAAGCCTAAACACTTTAACACTATGGTTTTCTGCCATGTTTTTGATCCAACAAAGCTTTTCCTGATTTTATTTCTATTGCATTTTACGTAGTTATTTTATTATTGCTGAAATATTAAATTATTGTAAGGTATTAGATATTATATGATTTTATTAATGCTTTTGGATGTTTTCCTCTTTAGAAACCAAGACTTGTAAACTATGATGAAGATAGAAATAACAATATTCTCGGTTTTCATTTTTGCCATCATCTGTTATTGTATCTTCGTTACATGTCTTCGAACAGGATAACTGGATTGGCGATATCAAAGGCAAATTGCGAGAGAAAGAAGTTCCCCATGATGTGGCGGAGGCTGAGGCTCTCCTCAAGAAACACAACGAACTTAAGGATGATATTGCAGCCAACAAAGAAAGGTATTAAAGATAATTTATTTTACTTATTTGTATTTAAATGTATTTTAATCATTTCTTGTTATTTCTCATTATTTATTCGACTTTACATTTTACTTTTATCTGGTTGACAGATTTGGTATTAACGTATCAAACTTTGTAAATTTTATATTTAAAAGCAAATATATTAAATTAATTTGTAAATATGAATTATAAGTATTATTTTTTGAAAAACGAATGTATAAAATTAGTATGTGAATATTAATTGACATACTGTTAATCAGCTGTTGTTAACATTCAAAGATTTGATCGACTGAATGCCCTTGCCCAGAAGATTTTAGCCAAAGACCCCAACAACAAGGAGGTACTAGACAAGCTGCGGCAGCTGAAGGCAGAACAAGATTTAATTGATGAGCTGTGGAGAAAGAAGAACAAGGAGCTGCAAGATGCAAAGAATCTGCAGGTAAATGGTTTCTGAAAATACTTGCCTAAGCCAGAAAGGCTTTATTGTAGTTGTAATTGTAATAGTAATTTAATATTTATAAAGTGCTCTTAGAGAATAAGCTCAACAGAGATGCTCCTGACCCGAACAAGTAAAATCACTGTTAAACAGTACAGTCTTCAGGCGCCTGCGAAATCCTGAGGGGGAAGAGAGAGGAATTACAATCATTAAAGGGTGAAAATGCGTTGCATCCTGTTGCAAGACTTTGAGTAAGGCTTGAATACAAATTCGACAAGTTGACTGAATTGGTGTGAAGCATTGCGTTGTGTTTTAAATGAAATTATTTCTGTTTTAAAACATGTTTTGTGCTTTTGTAACGTAAAGTTTTGTCTCCTCACCAAAAGTTAAAATATGTTGCTTCCATGTATCATATGTTTTGCAGTGTTACAATATTCTAAGTTTCCTTGTATTTTCTTTTCTCAAGGCTTTCTTGCGTGAAGCTGATCAGATTGACTCAGTCATTGCAAGCAACGATGCCTTCCTTGACTTCAATGACCTTGGAGTAAGTTTTTGTTGACTTTCTAAGCATTGTTGAGAAATAACTTGGCATAGAATATTAAGTGAGCTAATTGCATTGGCTTCAAACATCGTAATTTGACTTGCAGGAAATAATTTAATTGCTAGTGATAAAATCACTAAAGAACCTGCATTTTTATAATAAACACATCAGTTGATGTTTCTGTGCTGAAAGGGTAACTGTCATAACATGGGGTTTGATAGCCGATTGGTTAGAGCGCTCAGCTTGTAACACAGAGAGTACAGGTTCATTTAATATAATGCCATGGTAAAACCTACCTGTGTTTATGCAGTTCCAGTATTCGAGGAATTCCAAGATGAACTGAATTTGAATGTGAAAACTGATGTTATAGAATAGCACGGATGATGCTGATGCTTTGATGAAACGCCACGAGGACTTTGAGAAGAGCCTGAGGGGTCAAGACGAGAGGATGAAGGCTCTAGATGAATTGGCTGACCGGCTCCTGAGAGAGGGTCATCCAGATGCAGAACTGTGAGTTCTTTCGCCTACAAAACCTTTTTTGTTCTAACTTCCACCTGCTGAATTATCTACTTTTAAAGGTTTCTCTTGTTCAGTTATTTATTTATTTGCACTTTAATATACTGTTGTCTCTTGGTCGTATTTTAATGCTGTCACTGTATTCGAAGCTATATTTAAATACTATTACTATATATAAAAGTAATATTGATTGTTATTGAAATGTGTTCTTTGCCAGTAGTTCTGCAATATCTATGAAACGTGAATTAATATAAACACTTTGCCTGTAAAGCAGCATCATTTAACATGTACCTTGCCATTCTAGAAGTCATCGGAAGTCATATTTTTTAAGGTTATTCTTACGCAGCACCAAGCCGTTTAATGCGGTGACATGATAACAAAGCTTTTATGCCGATGGGTTTACAAAAAAACAGGCATAGTTCACTGCATTAAAATTAGATTTGTGGCTTGCACAGCTAACTGTAGAGTAACCTGGGTGTTTTTTCAAATAGCATCGACAAACGAAGAAAGCAGTTGAAAGCTCGGCAAGACAAAATGCTAGACAAGTGCGCAGAACGACAGAGACTGCTGCAGGCATCGCAGGGATTGCAAGAATTCAAACGGGATGCGGATGAGGTCAGCAAATCATTACAATTGCTGCAAACATTTTTACTCTGCACATGCTGACAGTTGTACCACTTGTGGCAAATACCTGTACAGAACCCAGATGTACTTATGTACAGAGCCCTTTTTTCAGCCTTGACCGTGCTAAATCATCTTATTATAGTTATTGAACAAGTTTGGCTAATTAACTATTTAAGCATAAATATATGTGTTACATATATAAATATATATAAAATATTTGGCCACTGCAAACCATATAATAAGTTGATGTAGATTAATTCTTAAATGATTCTGCTGAAAACTAGAAGCAAGCGGTGTACAGCTACATTACATTGCCTTGTGTTACCCTGTCATGTTTGATTAGACCTAAAACATGCTTCTTCTTATTTTAATATGATATGATAATTGATGATTACGATTTGTAGAATTCACAGGCGTCATGAGTAGCCTCACAGCGGATTTGCCCAATACCCTTTGTAAATAAATATCTTTTGAGATCATAAAACTGGTGTAGCTTGATGTTCAGTAATAACTATTATAGTAATAAAATATTATGTCCATAATATCGAGTGTTTTGTTTAAGTATCTGAAAATGCTTGAGTCAAAGTTTTTGTTTGTTTGATCAGTTGTCTGATTGGATCAATGAGAAGTACCAGGTGGCCTGTGATGAATCTTATCGGGACCTGACCAATCTGCTGCCGAAACTTCAGAAGCACCAGGCCCTCGAAGCAGAGCTGAAGACAAACAAGGACCGTCTGGATGACATCAACAAGACTGGTACAGGCATGGTTAAGGAAGGTCACTTTGCCACACCGGAAATCAAGTCTACTCTGAAAAACCTCAACAGTCAGTGGGACCAGCTTGACGAAAAGGTTAAGGACAAGGGCACAAAGCTGCGACAAGCTGCTCAGCAGGAACTCTTTAACAAGGCTCTCGAAGATGCCAATGCCAAACTGGCTGAAATGGAGAAGCTCGTTTCTTCTGACGACATCGGAAAGGACTTGAGAAGTGTTCGAGACTTGCTGAAGAATCATCAGGTTATACTCAGATGTAATTTTGAGATTTTCAAACTGGTGTGGTTTGATGCTCAGTAATAAATATTACAGTAATAAATATTACAGTAATAAAATATTATGTCCATAATATCAACTGTTTTCTTCGTAGAGGGATAGTGGCTGCTTTGGTTTTTCTTATTAGGCTCTTGGTGTTGTGTTTTTTCTGCATTGTTAATATATTGTTAATTGTGAGATTTTATTCCCAGGAAATTGTTTATTAATTATCAGTAATATGAGCTGTTACTGATCACGGAAACATTGTCTGGCTTGACAAAACTGTATGCGCGATATGGTTGAGGCCTCTGTGACAAAATCTGTAACCACAACCTTGTGTTTATCATTGCAGTCTGGTTTGATGATCTTGTAAGATTTTTAGTTTAAAGAGAATCCAAATTGAATTAAAATTTTATCTTGAGAGAGTTTGGCACATGAAGAGAATATAAATTCAATTAAAGAATCAATTTATAGGTGTGTAAAGCATCTGAAATAAATTCAATGATTGATTCGATCTTTTGCAGATGCTGGAGAATGAAATGGCCATGAATGCTGAGAACCTGAAGAGCATTGTTGAGCAGGGTCATAAACTGGCCAGAGCCGGTCACTTCGACTCGGCCGGGATCCTCAAGGCAGTTGAGGACTTTGACAAGAGGTGAGCTTGAAAAGATTTCTATCTTACCTTTACTTCCTCAGCATTTGTTAATTTATTGCCTCTGTTTTGTCTTTGGTTTTTTATTGTAAGAGATTGACCCACATGTGCAAATGTTTCTGTTTTAGCTTTGTTTCCACGGCAAATATCAGCATATGATGCCCTGTTTTGCACTTATTAATTGCACTTGTTAACCATGTGGGCACAAAAACCGATTGGATAGAGCACTTGGTTAGTAGCACAGAGAGTACTGGTTTGAGCCTCCCCTCAGACGGTTACTATGTAGGGACCTTGAGCAAGTCCTTCATTCACTGTTGCTTTGCGCCTGAGATTCAAATTTACTGACCTTGGATGTGTAATAAATGCGATAATAATAATAATAATAATTACTAGTTGATATTCTGACTGTTTCTGTTAGGTTCAATGCACTGCAGCAGCCAATGGCCAGAAGACGTCAAAAGCTGGAGGACTCTCTCAAGTTGCACCAGTTCATCTTTGACGCTGACAGTGAACTCCTGTGGATCAAGGACCACAAGCCAGCGGTGACGTCCCTCGACTATGGCAAGAACCTCATCGATGCCCAGAACCTCCACGCCAAACACAAGAAACTAGACGTGGAATTGCAAGGCCATCAGCCGATGATTGACCGAGTGCTGGCCGGTGGAAATGCTCTGGTTAAGGCCAGGCACTTTGCCACACCGGCAATCAAGGACAAAGCCGAGGAACTGTCGTCTACCTGGAACGAACTGTTAAAACAGTCTGCAGACAGAAAACGAAACCTAGACATATCACTTGAAAAACAAAAGGTATCACACGTTAAAGGTTTAGGTTTCCTTGATTCTTTTTTATCTAATTCATTTTGTTAACTCTGTGTTTATTTGTTGATTTTTATACCAAATTTTATCAGCTCTAGCAGTTTAAAAGTTTGGCATCTGCTCTTGAATGTGGCTCAGTGATTTACTGTCATGGGTCATATTTTTAGATTTTGAGAAATATTTGGTAAAGTAAATACTTTCCTCTCCAACCTCTTAAAATATTTCTTCTTTTAAAAACTTTTTGTTATTTTGAAGATTTGTAGTGTTTCCAGGTATGATACCTTCTGCCAGATTGATTTGACAACAAGCCTTGGTGCATAACACCTTAGTGTAAAAATATTTTGTTTCTTTTCTAAGTATCTCTCAGAAGCGAGTGATGTTCAGACGTGGCTGAATGAAAAGAAACAACTTGTGTCAAGTGAAGATTTTGGTCGAGATGAAAATGGTGCCGACAACCTTCTTACCAAGCACAAGGTCAGTCTATCACTTTAACTTGATTCAGTGAAAGAATTACTGACTGACATCAAAACATTTTGACGCAGCAAACGTAGAATGTATGACTCTGCTCAGAAGTCATACATTCAAGGAAGTGGTAATTTTTGCTCTCTTTACTCAAGAAGGGCATGAATAGTATTCACTAGGCAGCACTAAATGGAAAGTCCAGTTGTAGCGCTAAGGCCTATTAATGCCATACATAATCTATAAGTGTGGGTCATGGTAGCTGATTGGTTAGGGCACTTGGCTGATAGCACTGACAGTATAGGTTCGAGCCTCCCCGAGACACTTACTGTATAGAGACCTTGAGCAAGTCCTTCACTCTCAGTTACTCTATGCCATTGACTGATGCTTGGTGATTAGATAGTGGGCTTAATAAATGCAGAAATAATAAGCGTGTAATTAGCTTTTGCGCTGACAGTGAACTAAATCATTCAGCAAAGTAAAGTTGAGACATATGCAGTTGCAGTTCAGTATGGACGGCAGACGTGAGTGAGACTTACATGAGTTAGATTTTATCTTCTGGCAGAGCAATGAATTGTTTTTTGCTGTGCATGAAATCTGTTGAAACGGCAGCTTTGATGTACTGAAGTGTTTTCAATACAGGTGTTAGAATCTGAGGTCAAGGCATACAAAGATATGATTAAGAATATGGGCAAAGAAGCTGACAGGTTGCAGAGACTAGATCCAGCTAGTAGCAAAGAGATCTCGTCAACACAGGTAGACAATTTACCGGTACATAATTTTTTCACATCTGCTGGTGAATACATCTTATATTTGCAGTTGACATATTGACAACATTTGCTGTTACTTCTATCATTTCTTGATAAAACTTTATTTAAAGTTGAATCTTTTACCAAAGCACAGCTCATGACTTGGGCTTAAAACTATAGATATTTGTATGTTAAAATTCTTGGTATTCAATAATCGTTGCATATGATTTTTGGTAATCATAAAACTAAAATTCATCTTTAGAGTTTTGTGTTTAAGCTGTGCGTGGCGTTTTAGGCAGGGCTAGAGAAGCAGATGGCAGATCTGGAAGCACGTTGTGCCGATCGTCGCAGGAAACTTGAGGGATCCAAGAACTTCCATGAATTTATGCGAGAAAGTTGGGACCTTGAGCACTGGATTAGCGACCAGATGCAGACCGCTTCATCAGAGGACTTTGGACAAGATTTTGAACATCTTCAGGTATTCCTTGGCTTCTGTGAAGTTCACAACTCATGAGAATTACATTTTTTACTTAGAATAAGCTGAATGTTCTTTGTTTGGACATATAAGTCCCTTTTCATTTAGAGTGACATGAGCCTTCTTTTATGTGAAATGGTTCAGTTGATAATGTGAAGTTGATACCAGTGTTGTACAAACTGTTTATTTCACTACAGTTGATGTTTTACCTATAAACAACTGATTTGTTTTATAATAAAGAAATAAATAACCAATTCTCTGTTAACTATATGCTGATGTTGTATGTGTAATGAGCTGGCCTGTAAGCATTAAGAAGAACAGTATTTGGATAAAGTGGTAAGAAATTTGAATTTTGATGATTGTTGCAGAAATCTTTCAATTCACTTTCTGTGGTTGATTTGTTTGTTTTTTCTTGTATTATAGTTCCTGCTGAACAAGTTCAGTGAGTTCCAACTTGGTATTGAAGCTGGTTCAAAGCGATTTGACCGTGTAGACAAAATGGCCACTCAGTTGGTCGAAAACAAAAATCCGCAGTCTACGGTTGTACTTGAAAAGCAAGATCAACTAAGGCAAGTTCCACACTGTGGCTGGCCATATCTTTGTTTGCATAGCAGATAAATTTAATGAATTTGCAGGGTATTTTTCAGACTTTTATTCTGTGTGTCTGTATTTTAATTTTATCTTTGAGGATACAGATTATGGCCGACTCCTTATGATGTCTATCACTCTACCAGCACTAAAAATTGTGCAGCAGTTAACTGTTAATGGCATATTAATTAATGCATGATGTGATCAGGTAATATATCAAAATAATTTGTAAATATATTTTTTAGCAATGGGTATTGCAGAGGTGTTGAAAATGCATTGCATGGCATGAAGCCACGAACAATGGAGTTACTTGAAATGAAAAACTGGGCTTTTTAAGTGATTCCTAAGAGGTACTATGTAAGATACTTTAGTATATTTTGTATACTGCATTATAATCTTGAGATGTCTACAGTGCTGCAAGGAGTCAGTTGATGGTCACTTTGAACTAAAATTGATGTCCTTGTTACAATTCCACTAAACACCCCAGGTGCGAATCAGAAAAGAGAGACAAGAAAGTGGTCTGTGGTGATTTGCGGCTGCCTCAGGCATAACTGATGAACTGGTCAAATTGATTTTTTCCTTTATGTTGTGATCTGTTAGAAATGCTTGGCAGAACCTCTTGGAGCATGTCGAGTCAAGGAGCCAGAAACTGACTGGTGCTGGAGAATTGCATCGCTTCAACCGTGATGTTGAGGATGCCTTGTCGCGCATCCAGGAGAAGTATGCCAGCATCCCTGAGGACCTTGGTCGTGACCTCAAGGCTGTACAGAGCTACATCAAGAAACACGAAGGCTTTGAAAATGACCTGGTTGCCCTTGAAGCACAGGTGCTACAGCTGTTCTTAGAGGATCAAATACAATAACTTCTATAGTGCCAGCGAATAAAGTAAATCTTCTGTGTTCCCAGTGGAACTTAGGGGAGACATTCATTTCCCATTTTTTGGCCCTTGAGCCAGCAATGGTCAAATCTCAAGGTCCTGGATTTTGCTGATTTTGTAATGATTGTGGAAAGATAGGAAATTTTAAAAAGTAATATTACTTGCAAAAGGTAACACCTCTTTAGAAAAATAATAGTACTTTGATTGCTAATTCATACACTGGTAATATCTGATGGTTGATTGAAAAGTGGTTGAGTGAATGATTGGTTTATTGAATGATTGATAAATTGATTGATTGCTCAATTACAGTGCTTTTTAAATTAAAGTATGGCTTATTTTGTTGGCAGCTGCAAGTGTTGATTGATGACTCGACCCGTCTTCAGGAGGCTTATCCAGGTGGAAATGCTGAGCACATTGCGCACCAACAGGCAGTCGTCGTGGAGAACTGGGAGATTTTGCAGGAGAAGGCTGCACAGAGGAAGAGTGACCTCCAGGCCACCATGGATCTCTACTGGTTCCTCTCTGCTGTATGTATCATAGATCGTGTAGCTGTGTACATTGTGGCAACCATTTATTACTAGTGATGGAAATTTTTGGCTCCTTAGCAGGTGACTGGTGATGTTTCAGGTTGCCTTAAGTTGACTCTGTTTTTGAGTATGAGCAATATGCTTTCTCAGATCTTTTACGTTGTTGGTTATGCATCGTACTCATATAATCCCTATAGATAATAGCTATTTAATTGCAAAACAGTATGTTTTAATGGTAATAACTGTTAACACGATAGTTACTCCTAGAGATAGTCTTGTAGTAAGGAAGGAGATAAGATAATACATTCACTGAAGTTATTCAATTAGTTATGTTAAATAGCCTACCAGGCCTGAGATGATTGCAGAGTAAAGCATGATGTTTGACTGCACTTAGTGCCTTCAGATCAGGAGCAGGTTTTTCTTGAAGTGGTGCTGTGTCAGCTTGATCATGGTTGACGTTAATGAGACTGTGATCTCCATGTCAGCCGGGGTTTTTGTTGCTACGACCTACAGGTGGAGGAATTCTTTGATGTTATGTTGGCAGGTGAAGAACCTGATGAACTGGGCAGATCAGGCCCTGGTGGATATGAGCAACGAGGAACCAGCACGTAGTGTAGCAGCTGTTGCTGATCAGCAGAAGTATCACAATGAAATGAAAGCGGAAATCGATGCCCGAGAAGACACTTTTGCAAACGTCGTCGACAGCGGACGAGCCATGATCAAAAATGGACACTTTGCAGCAGATGCTGTGAGTGATTTGAGTTATTTATTTTCTACATTTTTGTCAATTCTCTGGTTTAACAAAACGATTGATAATATTTTATAGCATCTTTGGAAGGTATTTAGAAGGCATTACAAAAATGTTTATATCCATTGCATTACATGTTAAATGCAGTATTTCACTGATACACTGGAAAATTGTTATAGCATGCTTCATTGCGACACAAATTCTGATGTACACAGTCGGAGACATGGATTCCAAAAGTATAGGAACTAAGCTCGTTGTAATATGACCTCGTTATAAGGCAGTTCTTGATATAGTTTCCGAAGACAGCATTGTAACGAGTTCTTGGAATACATACAGAACTGATGCTGCGGTGTGCAAAGTATTATGCAAAGGAACTGTATATTGCAATGCCACCCAGATGGACAACTGAAGTTCAGATCTAACCCCTTGATAAATTTATGTTTAGTATCTTGTTATATAAGTAAATGTTTTTATAGTATCTTGTCTAGGAATTTAATTTTGGGAGCTTTTAGATATGTAGCCATTCCGGGATTGCTGAGTTACATGACTTGCTGTATTTCTGCACTGTCAGTAGTAGTTAAAGCTGGCTGTCACTTCAAGTCAGGAGCCTTTATGTGGAATTGTTTTCTCTCGTATTCTTTTGAAAGGAAATGATGGTGTTTGTGAGATACTTAAAAGGTGTTATATGAAGTGTTTTGATGCATACATATATTCAAAACAGGCTTTAAAAATGTTGAAAAGCAACAGTGCGAACAAAGTGAGTGCATGATGATAGTTAAACGTGACATACTGTATACATGCATATCCATCAGTTTTTGTATACAGTGTTAGCTGAATAAGCTTTGGTTAATGGCTAATAGTTTAAAATTTGAAAACAACAATGAAAACAATACTAAGTTAATTGTTGTAGCTGCGAATGGTGGCCTTTCAGTTTATGTGAAGCCCGATTGTTTGGCACATTAGGGAACATTTTGGATGTTTATGTTACTGTATGCGCTGCAGATTCAGGACAAGGTCCAGGAGCTTTTGGAACAGAGAGACAAACTGCACGGAACGTGGTTGAGCAAGAGGGATCGTCTGAATCAGGTCTTTGATCAGCAGGCGTTCCTGCGTGATGCTCATCAGCTGGAAATCCTCAGCACGTCACAGGAAGTAAGTCTACAGTCTTTTTAGACGTTCTTCTTTGTTTGATTTCTGCTGGATTCTTGTACCAGAAACACCTGTGAGTTGTTTATTCTGCAAGTAAATGAAACAGCAGACAACTAACAACAGTCATGTCATTGTTATATTGCGAGTGATGGTCTTGCTAGCAATTAAAATTGACTACTGTATCACCAGATTTGCTACCATGTGACACGGTGGCTGATTGCCAATTGTCTGACGTGGTAGCCAATGGTTCAAATGCTCGGAATGTGCGGGTTCAAACCTCCACGAGTTGATTACAAGTCCTTCACGCACAGTTGCTCTTCAGTTGATGCTTAGTCATCAGACACTGATCCTTAATAAACACAGAAATAACAGTAATGATAATTGATTACCTCAATGGTTATCATATTCATGTTATGTGTGATCAACAATAATATGTTGCAAAATGATAATAGCAAAAATATCAAAACGATAATGGGTTGATTTTCAGACAATAAATCGTTTGGAGATTTTTTATAAATTAAGACAGTGTTTTATTTATTGATACGAATACAGAGGTCTTTCATGTTATAATTTTGCTTGGATCCTGTAGGTTGATTTGTTGAGTGGTTTAAAAAAACACAAGTATAAGTGGTTTGATCATTGTTGTTATTAGTATTGTTATTTCTCAATTTACAGGCTTATTTGGGAGGCACTGAGTTGGGAAGCACTGTATCTCAAGTGGAAGCACTTATCAAGAAACATGATGCTTTTGAGAACCTTCTTGCTTCTCAAGATGCCAAGGTAGAATCTTTTTGCAAGAGCAGGTTGTTTTTTCGTCAACTTTCTTAGTGTTGTAATTCTTACTAACTAGTTATGTTCACCTTTGTTCTTTTAATTTTTTGCAAGCTATTGTTTTGATTAATTAAACTGAATGAATTGTTTTGAAAGCGACATAGTAATCAAAGAAATTTATTGTGATATTTGAACTGCACTATTGTTGCATGATTTGACTGTTTTTGTTATTGTTATAGCTGTTTACCTGATTTTGGTAAACCTGCACTAAATGAAATCACTGTATGCTAATAATCATAATTATGAAACAATTTTTTGTGTCTTAAATGTTTTGTGTGGTTTACTTTTTGTTTTTAAGTTGGATGCACTGAAGGACTTTGGAGAACGTCTAATAAAAGAACATCACTTTGATTCAAAAAACATTAAATCAGTTCTTGATTCCATTATCAAACGGTGAGTCATCCTAAAGTAAGTTTGTCAGCTTAATAGACAATGTTTGATTAAGTAGAACCAATTAATTGTTTAATTGAGTTTAAAAGAAAAACGAAAATATGTCTTAAGGAGTTCAGAGAATGAGTTGAGGTTTAAAAAAATTCTCTGTCAATGCACCTATTAAGCAATTTCCTCTAAGGCTAGTTTTTTAAAGAAAAGAAAGATTTCTAACGAATATGCAGTACGAATGGAGAACGAATAGCCTTATGTGAACAATTCATTTTTGCAATAATGAGTGTGCATATGATGTTGATTATTTTAAGCAAACAGCAGCATATGAGTGCTTGGATGGTTACGGTAAGAGATTTATGACCAGTGCCTTTGTTTTACAAATATTTTGTTCATTTTGGGTTTTAGACGAGCTCACATCAAAGCTTTGTCAGACGAGCGAAGGAACAAACTGGCTGACAGCTTGCTCTATGCTCAGTTCAACCGAGATGCAGCTGAAGTATGTTGTTACAGCTACTGTAATGTAATGAAATGTTTATGTGCAATAACACCTGTTGGAGTCTTATATCAAGTCCTTTTTATGGTTTTCATTACATCGTTCATTTACCATTATCATACATTTTCTTCATAGAATTCATGTGATTAGATTAGTTTACAAACGATTTTGATTGCGCTTTTTGAGACAAACTTATCGTCATGTTTCTTTCAAATGAACTTGTAGGTGTAGTGTGGCACAGAAGTCGTTAAGTTAGAGGTAACGCTTGACTGTATGGTTGTTTTAGGTCGAGGGCTGGATTGAGGATAAGCTGAAGATAGTGAAGGAAGAGTCATTCAGTAACGTTCGTGACCTCCAGGACAAGATGAAGCACCTGAAGAAGCACCAGGCATTCGAAGCCGAGATCCTGGCTAATTCTGACAGAATCAAAGCAATCAGACAGGTGAGCCCAGCTACATCCACATAGCAAATGCTACAATGCATTAAGCAGCAAACAAATACAGTCTAACTAATACGGCAAATGTAATTCAGTAAATGCAAAACGGGAAATGTAATACAACACAATAAATGTATTGCAGCAGTGATGAAGCATTAGGAAATAAGTAAAGTAAGTAAAGTATTTCTTATCCCACAAGTGTGCCATTGGGGAGGTGCTCATTTCTTTTTCTTAGGTCATTGAGCCAGCAGTGGACGAATCTCAAGGTCTTGGACGCAGGGCCAGTGCATCGCAGGACTTGCCATTTACGTCCCTGCTTACATTGGTACCAAATTATGCTGTTTGGGGACAGAGGCACATCGCACAAACAACTGGCCCAGGATTGTTACATGGAACCAAACTAGCAACTGCATGATTATTACCAAATGTGTTACCAAAACGCACAATTAGGAAATGGATAAACAAAAGAATATTTTGCAAGATTTTGCTAATATCATTACTTCAATTAAGTTCTGCTAGTCATTCAAACGATCCTTTTGCCATATGACTTTACTTTCTGCAGTTGATTATGGTTAATTGCTGTATGTTTCTTAATTAATACACTTAATTTTTTATTTCAAGATTGGTGAGACATTGCTGAAGAAGCGTCACGAGGCCACACCTGAAATACAGCAGCGAGTGAACAATCTGATTGCAAAGTGGAATGAGCTGATGAAAGCCTCGAACGAAAGAGGCAAAGGTTTGGAAGAAGCCAGGGACATCCTGAAGTTCAACGAAGAAGTGGAAAAGGTGGAAGCCTGGATTCGAGAGAAGGTCTGTTCTGTCACTCTTTGACCGTGGTGTATCTAGTTAATGTTTCTTGCACTGGTTCAAGCATGAACTTCATTCAAACACAACTAATTGCTTTTGTGCAATCTCCAGCTGTGATATGATGCTGTTATGTATCGTTTTTGATTTTCAAGTTTCTTTGTCAGCTAGTATTTTAATTCATCGAATGTTCCACACCAGTACTGCATTATTAAATTTTACTTGCATTGACTAGTTTGTAAGACTTTATAAGTGTTAATAGATGATAATTATGTCACTAGAAGCAACTAAATTGTGTTGGTTTTCTGGCATAGGAAACACTTGTTGCTGCCTGCGATCTTGGCCGGGATTACGAACACTGTCTTGAATTGCAGAAGAAAGTGAATGATGTTGAAGCAGTAAGTGACAGTTCTTGTACGCTGCTAATGCAAACTTGGGCAGTTTAACAACTGTTAATGTAATTTTGTAATATAAGAAAATACCAATCGGTTGAATAGTTGCTCTGCTGGGTATTAATAATGAAAACAATGGTAATTGTACCCTTTAATACAGAAATACAGTTGATTTAGTGCTTCTCTTGTACTGCAGTTTGCAGATGCAAGCCTTCACTGAGGTGTCAGTTTTTTTGAAGACATCAGGCAAGTTCTTAGTTCACGGTAACGTCATTGCATTGGTCGGTGCCTTGTCATTAGAGTAATGCTGTGTAAATCTGCTGAGATCTACGAAATAACTTTTAGTGGTGTATGGTAAATGTAAGATTATAGTTATTGATGTAAAATGATTTTTTAATGTTTGATGGTTGAGCCTTTGTGTTTCATACTTTCTCAACGGTTGAGTTACTTTTTTGTTAGGGTGTGACAGTGGATGAGAACCGAGTGAATGACATCAAGAAGCTGGCTGACAAACTCATCAGTCAGGGACGTACGGAGACAAGACTCATCAAGGACAAGAGAGACTCACTGGTTGCCAAGTAAGTTGATTTTACGCTTTCCTTCATGTTGGTTAATTTTTTCTATTTTACTGATTTTTAGGCTACAATGACTCATTCTTCTAGTTAGAAAGTGTTTTCCATATGGTAAAGCGATGTTCAGGTGAAAAGCTGATACTTCGCTGTGGTTGATCCATCTTTCTGGAATAGGTTGCCTAGCAACCTAAGACATGAGCTCCTTGGTCTTTCTTTTGCCTGTTTTCCGTAAGCAATGGAAAACCATTCGGCTGGATAGTGGTTTTGTGTTGTCTCTGAGGCTTTTCTCACGAAGTGATGCTTTATAAATTTGTGATTACAATTAGTTAGGCAAACTGTCACTATACCATCCTGTTCTTTCTCTGTTGCTTGGATTAAGGCTGTTGTTTTTAAGAATTTCATTCATCGTCTTGCAGTATTTTACAGTATATTCTGACAGATGTCTTCATACTATACTGTGAATTGTTTTGAATTACGGGAAAAGAGCATAAAATCACTGTATAAATGCGTCTGAATAGATCCGTAGCAGAGGTGCAATAAAAATAATGTTTTGATTGTGTGCATATGACAAGTTTCTCATGAAGAAACATTATAAAAATTCCTGATAAAGAGTACAGTAATACAGTTGAGTTTTCAGTTGAGTTTTCTGAGTTTTTTTGGTTAATTAAGTGGATGTTATAATGTGTTAGATGGCAGAATATCCAGGGAGCACTTGAAGCTCACAAGAAACGTCTGGCCATCGCTCTGGAGATCCATGCTTTCAACCGTGATCTGGATGACATTAACGATCGGATCAATGAAAAGGTTGGCCTTTTTGCTTCTCTTTTTTGACAACTTTAGTTTAGATCATGATAAATAATAGTTCCTAATTTTGGATGTTAAATTTGATTCTTTTGCATTAAGTTACAGCTACTGTGTAACACTAGAGCATTGCTAGGTAAGGTACAGGATATAATGAAATGTTTTAATGTAAGAAATTAGATGGCCTTTTCATGAAATAGATTTACATATGTTTTAGGCAGATTTTGGAAAGTCGTTTTTTAATTTTGTACGTTATATTTCTTAAACACTTTCACTAATATGCATGTATTTTCTCCACATGAAAGAAATGCCACAAAAAGCTTAAATGTTGTTGATCAAGACTTTCTAGTTTAACATTGAATTTTAACATTAAATTTAAATTGCCTGCTCACTTGTTTTTAACCAGTTTACTCACGACATGGTGGGTACAGTTTACACGCCAGGTGTTCTTACCATAGTCTGGTGTTTGTGTTTTAGTTTTTATTATTTATTGTTATTTAACCATTTTATATGTAAGGGTGGATGAATATTGCATATTGATTTGATATTCTGCTGAGTCTTCATTAATTATGATTCACTTTGGGTTTGATTGTCATGTTTGGTTTTCGGGTTTTTAAAATTCCTTTTAAGTTTGAGTTGAAAAGTTTTCTTTGTTTGTCTTCAGTTGCTGTTTCTATGTTAAATTACATCAGTTTGTTGCTACTTAATACTTTCTGGTATTTTTAGTTCTTTATTATGTCGTGAAATTTGTTATGCCAACTCCTCATACTTTCCTTCACCGCCTCCTTCTACTGCCTCTTCTTCACCTGTTCCTCTTCCCCTTCCTTCTTCTCTTTCTCTTTGTCCAACTTCTTCTCTTCCTTCTCGTCCTCTTGAATTCTTTTGGCCATCTTTATCTCATTCCTAGTTGGTTTCACCTTTTCAACTTAGTGATATTTAAATTTTGTTATTCTATCTTGTTCCACTTTGACACCTTGTGTTTCTGATCTAACGTATTTGCTGCATTAAGAAAACTTGCAAAACCTTCTATCTACTTGCAGTGGTTATGTTTTATATTTTGGGTATGTGGAGGTAACTTCAGGTTATCATTGCCTCTTCTTTATTTAGTGATTCCCTGTTTTGTTATTTAGTGATTCCCTTTTATTGTTTGGTTTATGTTTTAACCCCTTATTTGTGAATTGCCATTTACCCTTAGATTTCATTGTTTCTGCTTATAATTAGCTTCAGGTGGATTTTGTAAATTAAACAGCTATAATTGATTCATTCAAACTTAAGTTTACTGGTTTGTGATTTTTTCTCTTAGGGTTTATGTTTTATATTTAGGGTGATTGCATTTTGACCTGTGAGTGCCGCCATGACTGTGAATTTTGCAGACCCTGGGTTAAAGAATAAGACTTGATAATGAATGTAATTGAAGCTTAACAGAAATTTTCTTTTGTTTGAAATTAAAACTAACTTGATGGTTTAGAACTTGGTGGTTTACGCCTTAGCGTCATGAATTTCATGCAAGGTGTTTCGGGAAGAATGGGATTAACCCCCCACTGACAAATGAACTGACCATCAAATAAGTAAACAATTAGAAAATGGTCGTATGATGAAATTATTGTTCTGAATTATTCAGGCAGCGGCCATGTCATCAGATGACTACGGCAAAGATCTGATCGCTATCCAGGCACTCCAGAGAAAGCAGGAAGACGTGGAAAAAGACATGACAGCAATTCACCATCAGATACAGGTTCTTGTGCTGCCCATCATTTATTCCAATTTTAAAAACAGTGGTGAAAACTGAATTTTGCGATGCTTGTTACTTGAAGATCGTGAAAATGAATCACTGGTCAGATTAGCTAGCTGCTATACAGTGTCTCTGCCTGGTCGTCATATGTTTCATATAAATTAGTCACATCCTGTTAAATAAATTTTCATTTATAAGGTAAATGGAGACCACTTTTTGAAAATCGTTAAAGGGAATCAAATTTTATCACTTTCTTCGGAATTACTTCAACAAGTCACTAGTGTTTGCCTGTACCTCAGACTTACGGGATTCCTGATGAATACACCTTATGATACATGTATTCGAATACACCTTATACACCTGCTCTCTTCTGCTATGTGAGGGCTAGTAGTACTTCTGAGTAGTCATCTTCTTGATGGGGTGATACGTAAATGTTCTAAATGAATGAACAAGCAAACGAGTGAATGAATATACAAATGCTTGATAGAAAATGGATGCCATCTACCGTCAGCTGTGCAAGAAATATCCTGACATGGCTTCGAAGTCTGAAAAGAAACTAAAGGATCTGAATGAAAACTGGGAACGCTTGGAAGATCTTGCCAGTGCCAGGTACTTCGATCGTTTATCTTTAACATAAATTTTTTTAATGGACTTGTATCTTTTTTTAGTGTTCAGGATTCCTATCTGTTTATGAGGAAGTTGTTCAGAGGCTCTTAGGCTTGCTTTATAAATGTCTGGATACATAATATGCCTGATTAAGATCTTATGCGGTATGAGTAACTGTCATGAACATTCCATGATGCACTGAGGTAATATCCTGTCAGTAAGAGTTTGATGTACTGTAGCTTTTCTAGGACAGAGAGAAATCCGATTGTTCAGACATTCTGCAGTTGCAAGATTTCGAAGTATTTTGAGCAGAACTTGGACTGAAGTTTATCAGTTGTTGTAAACATTTGTATCTGTTTTTGAACACATACCGGAATCTGTTTAAAAACCGAGCAAATGTATTTTATCAACGTTTGTATTCTTCCAGCGTAGAAGTTACTTATCTATTTTTACGTTGTTGTAGGAAACTCAAGCTGGAAGATGCCTACCAGCTTTACCGTTTCTTAACGAGTGTAAAAGAACATGTAAGATATATATTAAAATTTATGTTAACTTTGGAAGATGCCTATCAGCTTTACCGTTTCTTAACGAGTGTAAAAGAACATGTAAGATATATATTAAAATTTGTGTTAACTTCTTGTTATGTTGATGCAGTACCAGCTTGCTTGGTGAACTTGTGCCTTTTACATCTGGCCCAGAAGCTGATTGAGATTAGAATGCTGTAAACTCTTTTGGAACTGCAGTATATGAAATTTTCTAAGGAACCAAGTCTGTTACAAATGGATGGATGTCGGTGGAAAGGAATACCATGTATCCACCTTGCTTGCTTTACAGCTGCATTACTGGGTTAATGCTATCTTTAACTGTTATATCATATTGCATTGTATTACTTTTGTTTTATAACCATTATAATTGCTATTGCTATGTATAAATTCTGTATATTGACATATGACAGCTGCCATGTGAACGTGTCATGCGTTGATAAGATTAATTTACACACTGAGTGTATATGGACACAGACAGAATTTAAATTACTTTGAGTCATAATTTGCAAAATAGTAGCAGAAATGCTGAGCTTTTGCCTTGCAGTTCATGTTTAAACTGTTCTGTATTTACTTTTAAGATCAACTGGTGTAACAATCTGGTGACGATCATGAATGCTGGTGACCTGGCAAACACCGTTGCTGAAGCAGAGGAACAGCTACAGGCTCACCTGGAACGAAAGGTCTCTTGTCTAAAAACCCACTTTTTCCCATTACTGTGTTAAGGTCATTTGATAAAATATGGAAAGGTGGGATCTTGTGAAAGGAGTTTGCTACATTTGGGGTCAGGTTACTTTTTTAAGTTTAGGAAATGTGACAATCAAAGCCTTTGATTGTCTTGTCATATAGGTTAGTTTCAGCTGTGGTTGTCTAATTCTGTTACTTGTTTGCAAACAAAGTTTATTTGATTTTTCCATTTGTGGCAGATGTCTTATTGTAACAGATGTTCTAAGTAGTTGCACTGCTTTGTGCTGAATAGTGCGAACTGTTGTAATTTGAGGTAGTCTGAAATGCCGAGCATGGTTGAAATTGAAGTCTTCTATTGTGGTTGGCTTTTGCAGACGGAGATAATTGGACGATATCCACACTACCAGTCTCTAACAGAACGTGGAGAAAAGTTCTTAGCCCAGAAACACTATGCAAGTGACGAAATCCGAAAGAACCTCGTCACTCTGGAGACTGTATGGAATGACCTTAATGACAACTGGGAAAAGCGTAAACTCATCTTGACTCAGCTTTATGATCTTCAGGTGTGTGGAGCTGAAGAATTGTGTATTTGGCTAATTGATCTATGCTGTAGTCAGGGTGGGTTGTTGTCTTATCGAGTGTAAGATCTGACATGGCCTGATTGATCGAAAGCTAAGAAATGAATGGTGCAACTAGTGTTGCTTCTGGTGGTTTGATGCTTGTATTTGGCAGCTTAACTTCACATTCTGTTGTTACTGGCTGTCACTTGGTTTCTGCTTTTGATTTTTTGTGATGGTAGTGGCTGCTCTGAAAGCATCAGTAAGCAGATGGTGACTGTGATCGTTATTATTGTTGTAGGTCTATGAGGAATATGCAGAACAGGCTGATCTGTGGCTGGTTTCAAAGGAAGCGTTCCTTGCCAACGAAGATCTGGGTGTAAGTCCACTTCTCTTTACTCTTAGCGTACTGTACTCGTGTATGAACACGCACAGGTGACGTAATTCTTCTTTTTCATTTAGGTTGACTCTGCCGCAGGTGGTCCCTGAAAGTCCCCAAGATGTTAAACATCACTCGTATTTCAGAAAGTTCATTTGAATTAGCACTGTAAGCTTTACTGTCTGGATTGACCAGAGTGATGTAATGTCCCTTTTCAGACGATGACTGTGCAATGGGTCTTTGTTTCAGAACACACTTTCTAGCGTCGATGAGCTGATTAAGAAGCACGATGGCTTCACGACAACCCTCGAAGCACAGGCAGAAAAAATCACCACTCTTGAGCAGCTCGCTCAGGCGCTGCTGGCTCAAGAACACTATGCCTCCGACCAGATCAAAGCTCGGTGTAACGGGGTCGTGGGGCGAATGCGTAAGGTGAAACAGGCTGCCGACCAGAGGCGAGCAAAACTCATCGATTCGAGGAACTACCAGCAATTCTTGGGCAATGTTTATGAGGTACTTTTGTATAGTTTCTTATGGTTATTTGTAAGAGCATTCGCTCTCTCATTGTGAAGTAACAGTTTCTGAAGATGTGATAAATAATAACGACTGTGATCTGCTGTAATATTTTGGGTGAAATCACAGTTCTCAGCAACTAACTGTGAATGTAGTGTGAACAAAATATATGTAAATGAATCTTTAAAAACCAATAAACTAATAATTTACTTAAATGCTTTGCAAAAGTTGTTGTAAAATGTTATTGTTGTAAAATATTTTCAGTTTCTTTTGCTGTATGTTGAACAGGTCGTGGGTTGGATATCGGAGAAGATGAAAGTTGCTCTGGATGAGTCGTACAACGATCCCACTAATCTTCAGGGAAAGATCCAAAAGCACCAGGCGTTTGAAGCTGAACTGATGGCTAACAGGAAGAGAGTTGATGTAGTCGCAGCAGTGAGTGTCGCATAAATTGTCCAGATGTATGGTGGCATTTAAATACGGCTTCAAGTTAGTATTCTAACTTTGAGACTTTAAATCTCTAGGGATCTTTTTGTGCAACTGGTTTCACGTTGGGCAATTTCTGATGCGAAGAGTTAACTCGTGATTTAGTTTGGTTTACTTTAATTATTAGATATTTTACGAATGAACTTAATAAGCAACAATATTCCAACATTTCAATCATAAAAATGATGCATATCATTATTCAAACATTTCTTGATTTACCAAAGTGGTGCTGAAGTGATTGTCTAACTTGCCGATGGGTTTCTGCTGTTTCGGGCCCGTAGATGTGCTAGCAAAGAATTTATTTGAAGATGCATATTAGCTCCCAACCTGTTACGTTGCATGAAGCTTGTGGTTTTGTGTGCATTCAGGAAGGACAGAATCTGATAAGCAACAACCACTATGCCAGCAAGGATATCCGTGATCAGCTGCAGAACCTTGAGAGCACGTGGAAAGATCTAGTGGCTTCTTCACAGGAGAAAAAAGAAAGGCTGAACGAAGCATATGAGGTTAGCGGTGGTCTTTTAAAGTTAATTAAATCGTCCTTTTTTGTCTTCTTAAGCAGCTTCTTGTAAATCTGAACACATGCGATTGTTGTCTTTTCGTTACATCATCGAGATGGATGCATTTTTTAAATGGAAATTTTTACCAATAGTATAATCGACTCGATGGCACTTTACTGTATTTTTTGTATGCTTCGGTTTATTCCGACGTGTTTATAGGAGAAGATTGTAGTGATATTGATTCAAGTCTTCAAAGTGGGATCATGCATCTGCCTTGGCAATATGAATGTGCACAGGACATTATTTGCACTTCATTGTCTAGTTTGATTATAGCTTCATTAGCATTTTGCAGTTTTTCCTCGTAACTGATTTGGTTGTGTTTCTAAATTTGTAGGCATTGTCATTCCATCGTATGGCAGATGACGCTGATGCATGGACGGATGAAGTGGAAGGCCATCTGAGCTCAGAAGATCATGGAAAGGATATTGTAACTGTCAACAATCTGCTGAAAAAGCACCAGGTCAAAGGTCTTTTGTGTAACTGAGTGAACTACCGAAACAGTTATTGCAGATTTTGTATCATACATGTTGTAAGTGAAAAGTGATCTTCAGAGGAAGAGGAAAAAGGAGGAAGCAGTTTCTTGAAATTAAGGAGATCCTCACATTGAGAAGAAAAGAATAGCTTTGCCAAATGACTCGGCTGTCACAGCATTGTGATACGAGTATTTTGGAATGCAGAGCAAGAAGCTTTTGTATGATCTTGGCATCTTTAATGTGCCTTAAAATTTAAGAGTCTTTTAAGAGTCTGTTTCTTTGCTGAAACGTGGGCATCTGACAGATCTGTAGTTACACTAGATGAGTATTCATTAGTGGCATATTAGAAAATGCAGTACTGTGTATTGTATTAGAGATATCATTTTGCTATTTCAGTTGCTTGAGGAGGACATTGCCAAATATGAGGGTAAGATGCAGTCCTTGAAGGAGATGGCAGAAAACTTCCGTGCCAGGAAGCACTTCATGTCCAACGAGCTTTGCAACCGAGCCAGTAAGATAATGGACAGGTAAGACAATTAAACTATGGATCAACAATGTAATTAGGTAGTTAAGGGATGAGGACAGTTCATAAAATAAAACTGTGGACAGGTGAGTCATTTGAGTAAAAAAGATAGGTATAGGAAGCATTGCATGTAAAGCTTAACAGTGTAATTAGTTGGTGCCTGAAACAACAGGTCAGGCTAAATGGAGAGATCAGTATATTACATCACACAGACAATTACCATCCTTATATTTGCTGGCATTACATGATATCCGCAGTTTTGCAAGCGCCTGAAGTCTATATTATTTGACAATGGACTCACTGGTTTGGGTCAGGAGTGCCGCTGATGAGTTTATTCTATTCACTTTAGAAATGTCAGATTACTATTACAATTACAGTCACAATGACTATTGCAGACTCTGACTATATTATATTAGTCAGTGGTTTCCCCTAGAACCTTAACACTGTGGACAGTGGGCAGTTTCTATTGAAGCACATGTAATCATGTAGATTTGAATGTCTAGGTACAAGACTCTGAATGAGCCTTGCCAGATTCGAAGGGACAACCTTGAAGATGCCCTTCTTCTCTACACTTACTACCGAGATGTCCAAGACGAGTTGTCCTGGATCCGTGAAAAACGTCCAGTCGCTGCAGTGACCGATCTCGGCGAAAGCCTCGTTGCGGTGCAGAACCTTCAGAAGAAGCATCAGGTTGATAAGAGAGTCTGATCTCACGGTTTTTATTCAGTGGTCACTCTGTTAAACAACTTATCATTAAAACAGAATTTTACAGTTTGTGGTCAGTTTAGCCGCTAGTTGGCCGAAGTAAAAAATTATCTTACAGAATCTAAAACATAAAGATTGCATTATGGTAAGGTATCTTTTCCCTGCTTATTTAATCTTGTTTCACTGCAGGCTCTTGAGAATGAAATTGTGGCTCATGAGCCGCTGATTGAAGCCGTTGTAAGTATGGCTCATCACATGGTCAACAAGAAACATCCAGCTACAAAGGAAGTGGAGGCACGGCTTGAGGATTTGCTCAGTCATCTTCAGGAACTGAAAAATATGTCCGCTGACAGGAAGCTCAAGCTCCTTGATGCGGTCGAATCGCAAACAGTAAGCAGGACGTAGCTGAATAGTTTGCTTATGCAGTGAAACTTTACGTATTCAAGTTTAGTCATTTAAAGAAAGTCATCATCTTTGCAACCAGCTGCACAAGTGTGTTTCATATAGGCCTGTAACTTATTGAAGTAATTTATTGAGGATTTATTAATTTATTAAATGCTTTAGTGATAAAGTTTAATTTATAACAATTAGTTTTTCATATGATATTTCTTTTTGTGGCCTCGCAGGTATATGTGGTTGAACTTAATTTTTGGCCTGTAAACTTTGCCAACCTAGGCTTATTTAACATTGCTGAATTGGACAGAAACCATTGTTTGGTAGGCAAAAACAGCCATTCGTATTATTTGTTGTCTGCAACGTTTAGTTCTATTCTGAATCGGCTGAAGCGGATGTTTGGATGAGAGAAAAGAAACAGCAACTGACGGGCAAAGACTTTGGCAAAGATGAGGATTCTGTTCAGGTCAGTTGAAAAATTGCCTCTTTGCCTAAAGAAACGTCTTGTGAAATTGTAATTGTAATGAAAACTTTATTTAGCACCAGTTCAGAAGAAACTAGTCAGAGGTGCTGCTGACCTGACAACATAAAACCATAATTAAATAGAATGATTTACTAGTGCTTGCAGAATTTAAATTTTGCTGATGCTTAGTTTTTTCCTAAAATTTTGCCGCATTGAGTTAAATATTACATTATATTGTATTATATTATGTTTAAATCTGTTACAAACACTTAAATGGTTTCGTTTATTTTTAGGCACTTTTGAAGAAGCTGGATGCCCTTGAACTGGACATTGACAATTTCCACAATAACATCGGAGAGTTAGCAGCGCTTAGCCAAGGCCTTGTAACCAGAGGCCATTTTGACAGCAAGAACATCCACCAGCAGCAGAACGCGACAGAAGATCGTTTCCGTGAACTTCAAGATTTGGTTGTGCTCCGCCGCAACAAACTCCAGGAGGCTAAGAAGCTTTATGAATTCCATCGTGAGGCAGATGATGTGACAAGGTGGATCAGGGAAAAGGAAGCGATCGCTGGTTCTGAAGATTACGGAACTGACCTGGAACACGTGCAGGTACGATAGCTTTCTGCTATGTATGTATGTATGTATGTATGTATGTGTATATGTATCTGGATATTTATATAGTGCCTTTAAGAACCTGACAAATGTGCTAACACATGGCTATCTAACAGTTATAAAAAGATGCTATTTAATATGAGTTGAAAATGTTTCTTGAGCTGTCTCTTTGGGAAAAGAAAATATTTTCAGAGGAAGATTGTTCCAGAAGGCCGGTCCGATACGTGAGAAAGCACGGTGTGCCCGCATTGCTCTGTGTGCTTGCATGATTTTTTGATGATGCAAAAGTTTGTTTGACTTTTTTGTAGTTTTGCCATATGTTGCAAAGCATATGATGTGGACTTGACTGAATTTGTTATCAGTTTTATCACAAAGTGATTCTTATTATTGTTAATTTATTACTTTCAGATACTACAGCAGAAGTTTAATGACTTCATTCGCGATCTGATGGTCAGTGAAGAGCGAATCAACCACATCAACACAATTGCTGTTAGCCTGACGTCAACTGGTCATGCTGAAAGTTCAACCATCAAGAAGCGACAAGAACAGATCAATCGCTTGTGGGGTGATGTTAAGGAGCTGGCAAACGTTCGACAGCATGTATGTCCGAAAATAATTATTTCTTTCAAATTTTTTATTATTTCTTTTTCATTGTTTTAAGATTATTTTGCAATCTGTGCAATATTAGCCACTTGATTGCTGTTGCAGTATTTGAGTGGTCCCCGAGTAGGAATGAGTACATCTTAGAATAATGTATTTTAAGATATTAATTATTACCCAATATTACTTAGTACGACTTTTTAAGGGTTGTTGCGTGTGCCTTTGAGGCTGTTGTTAATTGTGTGCATTATAAATGTCTGTTTAGTTATAATTAATATTATAATTAATTAGGCTAATGTTAGACATCATAGGATAATGGGTTGACATTAATTAATTAAGCTAATATTACTAATATTAAGTTAACATTACTACTTTTGTTTCTGTTCAGTATGCTTATGACATATATTTTATATTACTTTTAACTCTTCAGTTTTACACTTTGGTTTATAGCATTAGTTGTTTATTTAATGTATCATCTGTGGAGAACATGTTCTGTTGTAACGACTGCTTGTAATGGGTGGCAGCTTCTAATTGTTTTTAGTCTCTGGCCGGTGCAAAGAAGGTTCATGCATTTGTGCGAGATGCAGACGATGCGATTGAGTGGATTGAAGAAAAAGACATCGTGGTTTCATCAGTAGATTACGGCCAAGACATCGAATCAGTCAAGGCCCTCATTGTGAAGCATGAAGGCTTTGAGGTAAATGAAACAGTAAAACACATTAGATTTGATTGGTTGTGACCTTGCGACTATACAGTCACCTAATAAAGGACAATTACGCAGACTAAGCTATCGGATAACCAAACAGCTGCTGAACGTAGTGTTCTCAGATATTTAAAATATGCTGTGTGTGTTTGACGGTGGACAACTGGAAAGTTTTCATTTGAATGTGTTTTATTGGAATAGCTTCATGCTGAACAGTATGTTATCACAAAGTAACAATTTTGCATCAGCATAATAAGACTTGACTGCTCAACTTAATTTTGTATATCTATGGAAGAATGTGTTGTTACCAAACAATGCTATGGAAGATTGGCATAAGCCATGCCAATGAGCATGTTTCCGTATAAGAATGTCACAGAATCGCTTTACAATAATTGACTTGATTATTGTTATTATAATCAAATGCTTATGACACCTGTTTAAGAAAAACTCCCCAGAAGTCCACTAATATGGGTGGTTTCAGATAAATTCAAGGTACTTAGGTTAAGTGAATTTTGGGTTGGCACATCATCCACGATATGATTTGAGTGTGCAGTTGCAACATCCCATGCTGACTCTGGTTGACTGCCTCACTTGTATATGACTATCATGCAGAGAAAGTGACAGACCTTACTGTGCAATCAGATAATGCGCACGAAAAAACTTGTTCCTTGTTTTGACTCAACCAGACAATTGCACATTTACTTAACAGAGAGACCTGGCAGCCATTAGTGAGCAGGTGGATAACATCACGAAGACTGCTCAGGGTCTTCTGCAGTCATTCCCAGATGCTCATGAACACATTCAGTCGAAGCTTGTCGAGATGAGCAGTGCATGGAATGCTCTGCTCAGGAAGGCTCAGCAGCGCAAAGATCGACTGCATCAGGCAGAGAGCGTCCAGTTCTACTTCAACGATTACCGTGGACTGTGGTAGGTGTTCGTATTCCTTCTTTTGTCTCCATGATTTCTCATAATTGAGCAGTCGAGCAACAGAAATGGATTAGTGGGTTATATAGGCAGTAGTCCTCTCACTCATCCTGCACGCCACATGGTAGTATTACTAATGATAGGTTGGGCTAACTACTACTTTTTAGGATGTTTGAGTATGATGATAAATTGCTGTTAGGTTATCATTTTTTTTATTGAATTTTTCATCATGTCCTTCCGAGGCTGTTAAAATACCAAATCTGCAAAAACCGTGACCAGCTGACATCAGGCTAACAGCAATCGTGTCGATGTGGTTGATTTGCTCTTCACTGTTCATCAGATCACGAATGAAGTCATTAAACTTCTGCTGTAGTATCTGAAAGTAATAAATTAACAATAATAATAATCGCTTTATGATAAGACTGATGACATTTTCAGTCAAGTGCACATCAGATGCTTTGTCCCTGTGTGACTTTTTCATGAGGATGCAGGATTTAGCACAGTAGGATGACAGTCTTAGTTAAACAAGATGGAAAAGAATTCTTTGGAGAATCCAAATTCCTGAAAAAGCAAAGGCTGTTATACTGAATGATTTACTTCACTGGAGCTGTTATTTGATGGCACGGTTGAATGTTTTGCATAGTGCTTGGTGCAATGAGATGCAAGCTCGCATTACTACTGATGAACTGGCAAAGGATGTGGCGGCTGCTGAGGCTCTTGTTAATCGACACAAAGAGAACAAGGCGGAAATTGATGCACGGACAAAAGAACTGAATCGATTCATACAGAAAGGAAACTCCCTTATAGCTGAGAAGAACTTCCTTTCAGCCGATGTAAGTACATGGACAGTAAAACTCCTACCATCCTATAAAAAACCATAAAAATAGCTTGTTATTTACAATGCTGTTTAAAGTGTTGTTCTCCTGTTACTTTCTGTTGTGCAAATGTTGCCGGATTCCTTCAGTATGAGACCGAGTTATTACCCAGCTTGAATGCGTGCACAGTTAACGTTACAGTTTATTGATGTTTCAACATAAATGTTGATCACTGCTGATTTGTCTTTATTTCTACATGACTGTGTTTGTGGATTTTCTGAAAACAGATTCAAGATAAGATTGATCACCTGAACACCCTGTTTGAGAATTTGATTCAGACGTGGCAACAGAGAAAGATTCTCTATGAACGGAGTCTTGATCTTGAAGTAAGTCAGACTGCTTTTTCAGCCATACGCTGAAAGTTTTTCACTAAAGATGGTCATTGTTTACCTTTTGATAATTTTGCCATTAATTCATCCAGAATTTTGGTACTATAAGTTTGCAGGTTTGTAAAGATTTTGAGACTGAAATTTTTATTAGAATTCGTATTCTTGTACCCAGTGCTTTAAGTTCTAGTTTCCTGTCGCTAAGGGAGTTCCAGATCGCTAGACTTAATCTAGGTATTAGTTAGTTAGTTAGTTAATCTACACAGTTTATATAGCGCCTTTTAAGCACCTCACAAAAGTGCTGCTGCAGTAGCCTAAATGGAGTTAAAGTTCATTTAGAACAAGCTGTTCATCAGTGAACAAACAGTGCTCAGATAACTAGAAGAGTGGCCACTGATGGGCTCCTGCACATACACAGAAGCATGCAGGAGCCCTTTAGCTTCTGCTTGAGACCCACAGAAGCAAAAAGCTTTATACTGAAATTCTTTTATTTGCTGCAAATCTCTCCAGAGTCTTGCTGCGGTGCTAATTAATCCCATAATCAAAAAAGTAACACCACTGAAAAGAATTTCGAGGATATAATCAGTTTCTGTTGTGACTGTCAGCTGCTGAAGCGAGACATGGACCAACTGGATGCCTGGCTGAACCTGAGGAAACCAGTCTTGGAAGACAAGACAACTGGAGATTCAATCGATGCTGTGGAGGAACTGCTTCAGAAGCATGACGACTTTGAAAAGATGGTCTTTGCTCAGGAAGATCGATTTAACGGCATCAACCGAATCACACTGGTTGGTATCTTTAGCCCCCTTATTTTGTATGTTTTACCTTTTACCCAGTTAGAGATAAATTTCAACTGCAGGCGGCACTGCCTTTAATTGGGTAGTGCCAGTCCCAAGCCTGGATAAAGGAGGAGTGTGATGTGAACAGCCTTTGACGCCATAAGTTGTTGTTAAACATTGGAACTACTACCACTACAGAAGTCTTTTAAATAGGTTAGATTAGACATCAAGAAGATAGAGAAAATATTGTTCAGGTATCTGGATTCTTGTCGGAATGTAAAACTTGATGTTTTGACCATGTTTTGATATTTGTTGGCAGTTGGAGCAGGCATTTGCAAATCAGAAGAAACAAGAAGAACACATAAGAGTGGAAGAAGAGAAGAGAAGGGAAAAGGAAAGAATGGAAGAGTTAAAGAAGAGGGAACAAGAAAGAATTCTCGAAGTATGGATTTGTGTCGTATCAAAACTTTTTAGAAACATGTTGACCTGTGATCAAATGTCTTTGTGCATGGGAGTTGCTTAACAGGATCCTTACCAGTAGATGTTACACAGTGACTTTGCTGCTAGAAGATTCAGACAGTAATGATGGTGGTGGTAACAGATGGTGATGATGATGATGAAGACTGATGACGACGACGATCAGTGATGATAGTCAATAATCTATGACGACTTATGATGGTGACGGATGATGATGAAAATAAAACTGATGGTGAAAGAGTTGATTATGATGATGATGATTGCAGTGATGATGATGATGATGATGATGATGATGACGACGACGATGATGATGGGAGAAGGTGTTGATGACGGTTGTCTTTTAGGAGAGACGAAGAGAAGAGGAACTGCGAAAGGCGCAGGAGATACGTCGTCGAAGAGAAGCAGAAGAGGCTGAAGCAGAGGAGTAAGATGACAACAGCAGTTTCTGTTACTTATTATATAAAGGGGGCATGGTAGCCTATTGGTTAGATTGCTTGGCTTGTAATGCTGAGAGTATGAGTTTGAGCCTTCCCTTAGATGGCTACTGTATAGGACCTTGAGCAAGTCCTTCACTTGTAGTTGATCAGTGCCATCGACTGATGCTTAGTTAATAGATGGTGGTGCTTAATAAATGAAGAAATAATAATAATAACGCTATTCTTTAGAGATATTTGTTCATGGAACACGTACTGTTGAAAGAGGTATATTTTTATCTTACTTATGAAGAAAAACTGGAACTTTAAGAAAGAAGCTGGTGACTATGCAAAATTAACTTCTTTCAGCTGGTTGAAAAAGCAGCTCAGCTGCCTTATGTGACTGACATGCTGAAATTCGACTGCATTTATTACCAGTTTAGACTTCTGGATTGGATGGATTAATTTTATTGCAATAATTCTATAAATCCAAATTTTTGGGTAGTACTAGCGGTTTGATACTCCTTTAATGAATATTTTCTTTTGCAGGTCATTGAAACAGAAGGCGATGGCGCCTGAGGCGGGAGAGCCAAGTGTTATATCAGCGACTGTGGAAGAACCAGTGTCGAAGTCAGGTCTAGTGCCAACAGAGGCATGGCACGAAGGTGGAGAAATGCCAACGAAGAAGGCGGCGAGAACGGATTCGCAGAAGAAGGAGAAACGCCAGCGAACGTTGAGTCTGAAGACGAAGAAACCAGTGGGACTGCAAGAGTACAAGGGTCCTGGGAGTCCTGTGGTAGCGGAGATTGAGGGCTTCCTTGAACGGAAGCACGAGCTGCAGAAGGGAAGGACCAAGGCTCCTCTCAGGTCGTGGAAGACATACTACACTGTTCTTGTGGGACAGTTAATGTGCTTCTTCAGAGATGAAAGAGGTCAGTTACTTGTTCATCCTGCGTGCATATCCACTTAATCGTTGATGCTGCTGCTGTTATGATCGCGAATCCTTACTGTTGACATTTTAGTTCTTTATTTGTTTGTTTACAGGGTTGTGCTAGCTCACTTGAGTTGAACTGGTTTATCTACAAAATTTGCATCCTTTTGATAGTTGGAGAAGTTAGAGATTAACTTTGCTGTTGAAATAACAAGAAACCACCCTGTGAGCTGATGGGGGAAAACATGGTGATAAAATGTTTGCCAGTTGAAGCATGGCTGGATGGCCTTTAATTTTAACATTACTTTAATGTTACTGTTGTCACTGTCTTGTAATAGATTATGAAGATAGGATTGCTGCTTCTGCTCCGATTGGTATACATGGTGCCACGTGTGAGACTGCCACTGATTACACAAAGAAGAAGAACGTCCTACGCATGAGTCTTTCAGACGGAGCGGAATATCTGTTTGTGGCCCAGGATCAAGCAGAAATGGTTCAGTGGCTGAATAAAATACAACTCGTTGCAGGTAAAGAAGTACTAAGTTTTTCTGAGTGTTTTTGCATTTTGTTTGCTGACACAAGTGAAGTGACCTGATGCGGCCTTTCATGATCTGTGCCTTTTATGATCTGTGCATTTGTTACATACATCAAGCAACCTGCAGAAATTTAAATTTAGTCAGACCTGTTTGAAATATTGCTGACTGGATTGCTCAGTTGTTTTACAATGTAAGCTGCCTGTTAATGTAAAGTATGTTCTGAGAGCATAAGACTGTGCAAGTTAGGTAATTTATAGACATCCTTGCAACATGAAATGTTAAGAGAAGTTTTAAAGCTGGCATGACGTTAGCATCGTATCACTATTATAAATGTATTCTTAGTTGGCATGAGTTTTTATAGTTAGCATGACTGTTTGAATTTGTGAAGTCGTCAAGATTACATGAGCTGTGTCCAGTTTTTGTGTCTTGATTTTTAGGTTTTTAAAAGTGAAACAGTTTATTTGTTCAGTTGCATGTGCAGACTTAAGAGCTTTTTTGAGATGTTTTAGCTTGTGAATGTTTGCTGTTTATTGCCTTGCAATTTTGTTGTTGACATTTTGTTTTTCACATTAACTCATTGCTTCTTGTGAAAAAGTGCTTAAAGATTTGCAGTTTAAAATGCAGTGCTTTTTGTGCGAGGCGCCAGCCTAGAGCTCTGCTTTCATTGTTTTTTCTATGATAATTGATTCCTATTTTCTGACTTTACCAACAGATGCAGACCCTTCAAGTAAGTTGATCATAATCCAGGTCTGGCAGCCAATACTTTGCTTTGTTACCGAGTACTGAAAGAGAATATGGTGTTGCTTCATTATGAGTTAATATTGCTTTGATTGATCAATGCAAAACATTGCCAGGCAGACAATCGCTCGAGTGTCAGTCTTTCTCAACTTTCCCTTCTACAGTTTTCCTGGTGTTCTATGATGTGATAATCGACTTTGATTTTACAGCGTTTGGAGCTTTTACTTTTCAGAAATCTGCTGTTGATTTTCAGAGCTTTAATGATCGATTAGTGGTACAGATATTCTTGTCATACTCGTAGTAGCTGTGATTATGTATGTAATCAGTTTAACAAGAAATTAAGAACAAAATTCTATTGATACAGTCCTTTAAAATTTATTTATGTGTGTTAGACAGTAGAGTAAATATCACCAAATATCACTACACTCTGTTTCTATATTTACTAAATTTTTCACTGGCTTACTCCTAGTTACACTTTTCTTCTAACGAGATATTTTTCACAATTTCTGTTACTGTCTCTTCCAAATGACGCAGCATTTCATTGTCAGAAAGTGTCCCAAATGTTGTGACACATTTTTATCACAGCTTGTTACTGATCTTGTTTCAGTTATTGTGTGTGTTCATATTTTAAGTGGGATACTATCATTATAAAATTTAGATGCTGTTGCCTGATACGTGAAATTTAGTGCTAAGCTGACTTCAGAGGTGTATTAATGATCTTGGTTGTAATTTGGTTGTTTATTGCTAAGATATTTGTGGCTTGTGTGCTTCATAGCTTTCAGGCTTGCATGACTGTGGGTCTTTAGATAACTGTTGGAATTCTCCTGGATTACTCTGTTTATCTGCAGCTGACGATTGCATGGGTGTCTTATTATAATGCATGGCTTGAGCAGAGAAGTTGAGATCATTGAGTTCAAAATAATTGATTCGCTAAATGTGTTGCAGCTCTTCCTTTCTGTTACCATTTCATGCTTTTGTTGCCAAGTGTAAATGGCAAGTACAGTGCACCATTTCATTAATATAAGCAGTAATAAATTACAGTACACTAAAGAATATACTGGTAGACTAAACCACAGTTGCTTATGATTCTGTATTTTCAGGATCTTCTGCTTTACAGTTTAAGTCTGGTGGAATGGCATTCTGTTGATGGTCGATATATGAGTAATGGAATCACAAAAATGTAACTGAGCGAATAAAACAGACTGAGTTTAGCAAGATGAAAGCCGTATCAGTATATGTTGTAACAGCCCTAACAACATACCTGAATCGTAATGTAGCAGAAGCCATAGTATTACTGGTATGCATCATAATGACCTTGATACCATAACTAAAGCATGACTCCACCAGAACAATGTAACTTGGCCGTAGGATTATAACTTAGCCATAGCTGTAAGTAACTTAATAATATAATATTATATTGTTTGTACTTTGCTCAACTTAGTGTGTACATTTTGAAAATTGCCAAATCTGTTTCATATTGTATCATCTATACAGTTAATGCTTATTTATTTTTACTGACGAGTATAGATCTGCTAAAATGCCAATTCTATTATTATAAGTTAATTAATGCTGCTTTTAATCTTCCTGTAGATGGGGCTTAAAACGTAGTATAATTTTTGTAAATTGTAGTGATAAAAATCGACTTGAGCAACTAAGTGACTATGAATTTGAAGAGAGAAGCAAATCTTTATGCCTTTAAAAATTAAATAGCTTTGATATTAAGATGGAAACTGCTTTTACAGAATCGGTAAAAATAACTTGAAGTGAAGGGTGAATCATCTTTGAAATCAATATAAAACAGCTAAAAGAGAAACAGTATAAATATATACGTAAATAAATGGCTTATTAATTTTATTTTACAATATATTTTCAGGTTTGCCACCTGCACTTCAGCTGACCCATTATGATCCAGATGCCCATTCGCAGGCTCCACCAAGTCCTGCTCATAGTGGATCTGGCAGCCGAGGACCGCCAAGTTTTGTAGGAAGTGAAAACGGTGATGCCAGCCCAACTCTTGCCAAGAAACCCGTCGATGCCAGGCTGTCAGATCCCTCCACCCATTCGCCGCAGAAAGACGATCGCTACTCTTCAGGCATCAGGACAGCAAAGAAGACTGGAAGTGCATCCTTAGAGAACCAAGGTCACCTGTCGCGGCCACACCAAGAACCGGCTGACGCGAACCTGTCATATCCACATCAAGGCTTCCATGAACCGGAGACAGGAGGTTACTACCAAGGTGGCAGAAAGCCCAGCGCGACAGGTTTGTGAACTGTCTCTGGAATTATGAAATAGTTGTTTAATGTTTGTGGAATTTCATAAAGAAATTTGTTGTCAACTTTTAAACTCCTTTAAACTGTCAAACCTTGTTTGTTAAATGTCTCTCTGAAAGCCATGGATGTTAATTTTCTTAGCCAGTTATCTTTGTTAAGCATTTCTACCTACTGATAATTTTTGTGCTTGTTATTCATAGCTTTGAGCATTTAATATGGGTGTCCTTTTTTGGTTTTTTTATTTCTTCTGTGGATTTTGCTATTTTCTCTGTGTGTTTGTGTTTGTGTTTTGTACTTGATTACCTCATGGTCTGTATGTGAACTTGGTTATTGATGAACAGCCCTTCTGTGACTAACTCCTGAACAGATTGTATTCCCATTCTATAACCCACTTCTTATATATAACTTCTGAGTCATTTTATTTTACTTTTTGTAAATTTACTTCAGTTTTATTGTATTTTATTATCTTTATTTTATTATCTTGTATACAAATTTTTATGCCACTTAGACATTCATAAAACTCAGTAATGTAATGTACCTGTTTGCAAGTGAATGTTGTTGCTTTCCTTCCTCGTTTCGGTTGCTATTAGTTGATTTTCAAACACCTTGTCTATTTTTTGGTTACTGGTTATGAGTGAAACCTGTTGATAACCTTACATTAGAATTGTCCATCTCTTGATGTCACTATCAGTTGATTCATGTTTGAGTACCTACTGATATGTGGTATCTTTGAAATAGAGTTGCATTTGATTTTGATCAATTGTATCTCTTTTAGATCAGGAACCTCGCAAATTAAAGTCTTTTCTTTTGCAGCTGGTGTTACAGAAATAGTTCAGCTGCCGGCTTAACTGCATCTCTGCACCTGCTATGACATTTACAGCCTGTATATGTGTATATTTATTTATTTATATATAACGCCTAGTCCTTCCTAATCACTGTTTTGCAACTTATTTTTGTATTCTTTAAGTTTTACAGAGCTTATACTGATTTGAATATCTGAATGTATGCGCAATCATTGTTATGTGGTAATTCTGTAAATAGATGTTCCACCCCTACCTGTTTCCGTTCCACCCCCTGCCCGAGTTCAAGCGGATTCTGATGAGCATAGATCTTCATACGCAAGTGAAGCTTCATCGGATGGTTAGTTATGTTTGTTAAAATGGTGTCACTTCAGTTTCTAGAACTATTAAGAAGTTCCTATGCTTCACTGGGCACACAGCATGACAAACAGATGCTTTAACTGACATACGTCATGGAGCGTGAAGACATCAGTTGAGCTGTTGAAGACAGCTGCTGAGGAAAACTGTACATCTCTGACTAAACTGTATTTTCGTATTCAAACTGATTGAATGATTTCCACACGACCTGCTTGACTGAATATCCAGAGGTTACAGCCAAACCCTTATACAGCTGTCAAAGTGGTAAAGGCAAAACATGTTCATCCTTGCTGAAGTTCGAATCACACTAACACTAAAAACCATGCATTCAACTGTTTCTTCTTTGAATTTTATGGGTTTTAGGCAAAAAAATGGTCCCTTCTGAAAACTCTGTGCCCTGAATTGTGGTGAATAAGAGAATGCATCAGGACAGTTGTTAGCGATCAGCTATTTTCACGTTCTATAAGGTTTTAATTTTTTTATTGCATTACTGTTGTCTCAGACAGTGTTTGTGTTAGGCTGGGTTGGAAATGCTTCTGATGGATACCCTCTGTATTAATTGTTTTACGTTTTTATTCATTAAATTACGTTAGCAGTGTGATTGTACAGTGATCGATGCTATTTCTGTCTTCGCAGGGCGGTATGATGACAGACGTTACATGGATGAACAGGTTTGCACATTTGTTATGTTTCACTTATTCATTATGTCATAAACTGGATGAAGAAAGTAAGTATATAAGTAGTAAATAAATGTCTAGATGCTTAATATAGCACTTTTTAAGTACCCCATCCTAAGTGGTGTTAAAATTCATCAAGAACAAAGAAGTTCGTCATTAAGCAAACAGTGCTCAGATAACTAGGAGTCAACAGTATTTCAGAATTGAGTGGTGATGTAATTGCCACGTAGAGAAGTTTGTATTTTGGATATTCTTGACATTGCTGACTATTTATTCATATTGACCATTTTCTCAAGAGCTGATTTTTGTTTTTGTCCAGGCTTGACCTTCTGGTTTTATGTTTGCTTTAGGCTTTCTTGGGCATTAATGATGAGACTGTCTTTGTTGGAATTAGTCTCTAGTAGTTTAAAAACATTAATGTATCGGAGAATACGTGCTGTAACTTGAGTAGTACTGATCAGTTTGTCTTGATATGTGATACTGAATGATTTTAATTTTGATAGTTGGATCTTATGTCATTTTCTTCAAGTTGTTATGTTTTTGTCGTTTTGTGAGAGATTGTCTTGAATTGAGCAAAATTTGTTAAAGGTACTTTAAAATCCTGTCAAAGAAAAACAAACACAGCAACAGATCTGGACAAAAGTGTCCGATTGCCTTTGAGAAAGCGCATCTGCTATTCTGATACACTGAAATTTTTTTTGCGATGCAGGGCCATGGCTACAGGTCGCAAGCAAGTGCTCATCGTGTTAGTGCTTCACCAGCATACGACAGTGGTAGCCACAGTCAGCACAGCGTCTACCAACAGGAACAGGTGCACCCGGCGCGTTACGGTCAGCACGGAGAAAGAGGTTCGTATTCTGAGGCCAGCACCCTTCCATACGGGACAGCTCCACCCTCTGCTTCCCATCCAAGCCACGCTACCACGCTTGAGTATGGTGCCAAACCTCCACTTGCCGCTAAGCCAGACAAAGACAAGAAGAAGCACGGTTTCTTTGGAGGAGTCTTTAGCAAGGGCAAAAAAGATAAAGAAAAGGATGCTAAGAAGTAAAATAAGACGTTGAGGCAATTACTCATAGGTATCAAAGAACATTATAAACATCTTTTGAGATTACTACTACTGCAAAACAGTTTTGCAGAATAAATTTGAAACATTATGGCTTCACGTTGAGATGTCTGTTAGCCTGCTTTCCTTATATGTGTGATCGAAGGAAACCCAACTTCGTTAGCCATCCAGCTAATATAATTGAATAAGTTTTGGGTTAAAGGTTCGATTTTATGTTAAGAGTTACAAGAACTTTGTCAGAGACATCAATTTTTGCCCATGTGAAGCATAATAAATTAATTTTAACAGGCATAACTGAAAATAACAACTTTTAATTTTTCGTTGTAGTTTTTGGTAATTAACCATTTAACATGCAGCTTTTGCTGTTGAATCAAAAATTGTGTATAACAACTGTGCCAGTTATCTTGATCTTGCAGAATAATCATAAGTGTTTTATTTGGCTTAAAATATGTGTAGTTTTCATTGGTTTGACTTTGATTCATGCTGGTCTTAACATTCCCGAGTGAACGTTAAGAAACAAAAATGTTATAGTTTCGATGGTAATGTTAGCATGTATTGTTTACTTGGCCCTCCATTTTGAGATTCTAAATTGTTAGCGCGGCTGTTGTAAAGCGTTAAATAGCTTAAAACCAACCATTTGAGATGATTGCAAATTGTCGTGTTTCCAATCATAATTAAGCTTCCAACTAATCGTTAATGCATGATGCACATCTGAGTTTTCAATTTATTTGACTGTAGTTTTAGACTTTATTCTTGATGTTAAAATAATAAACTGTTGCTTGAAGAGGTGTTCTCCTTCTTACTGAATTGTTGCAGTAATCTATCGTCAGTTTTAATCTATCGTCAGTTTTAATGTATGGTCAGTTCAGGAAAATTCTTACACCATCAATGAGGAGGGGACGACATTTGGGATTCGTGTTTACGCATCAACATTGAGAATATGAATAACTAAGGACTAAACCTATCTAGTATGAAGAATTTCTGACCAATTATGTATTATAACAGTCTTTCACATTTCTCCAGGACTTTTTAAGATTAAAAAACAAATCTATGTAGGCAACAAAGATACAATGATACCACGCATTATCATTTTGAAATCTGTCACAGTCTCAGTATTTCAGGGTTATCTTACTATATACTGACACAGTCTGTTCAAATCTTCAAGCCAGCTTTGGGCTTACTAAGTTGGTGATAATGGAGTTGAGACATGCACACCAGTATGCTGGTATAACTGAGAGCTTTTACATGATGCCCAGCCATTTCGGTAACATGTCAACTTGGAATCACTAAGAGTTATGTCTAAGTCATGAACTTAATTGAAGCACTGGTAGAATCTGTTTATCTTGTGGGAAACTAGGAATGCTAGACATTTTAAGAGTCTCTAATCAAAACAGCAGTGTCAAAGTACCCCACTTTTGGAACCCCGCAGCACAGTTCACCCTGCAAGATGAACAGGGTAACTAAGGCCCAAGAATTCCGTTGGAGTGCGGACGTATGCAGTCTGTCTCAATCTCAAATTCTGCAAGCGCTCATTAATTGGTAGATGTGCCAGCGCTTTGCAACTAACTTCTAAAGACCCCAGCCAATTCACTCATCTTTTGTTTTACCTGTCAACCTGAACTCTCCTATGGTTTTCCTATCTACTGGAGTGCTTCATTTGAGACTGAAACCCAAACTTTTCGAATATCCTATATCCTGCTTTCGCTCCACCATCACCACCTATCCACCATCATCATCGATTACCATCGTAACACCACGCGCAAGTCTTCACTGCTTAGCCCCCTCGGATTATGACTTAGCAGCGAAACTTACTAACCAACCTAGTTCTTGCCGTTTTGAATTCATATAGCGCCAGTAGCTCTTTCTGATGCAGTTTTTTTGTGGCCCAGAGAAATTTAGGAGATTTCCATTTACAAAACACTCCTCTTTCACAGATCATTTCCCCACTCCTCTTCTTATCTCTCTTTCCGCTCCAATCCCAGACATACCCCCTCGTAGTCGCCAAGCTCTCTGCATGACTGTTGGATCTTGACCTGGAACCGCACCTCTTTTACCTATCGATTTGGTTTTGACTGAGCGCCAGTGAATAAGCTGGTCCCCGTGACGTGGCTTTCGTTGTGTGCTGTAGAAATCTCGAGATTACGATTGCAATTACGATTACAACTAAGTCGCGATTTTGTGAGACAAACTTACTATAATATCCATTGTATGCTACTGATATTTAGCAGGCTTTGCACTACAAGATTTTTCTTTGAGCAACACTTTTTGATGCAATCTGTTAAACGTGTGATCATTAAAAAGTCATATTTCGGCAATGTGACTTTACCGTAATCGTTTGAAGTTTCGTAAACACTATTTTTGAAGGTTATCATTTCGTGCTACAGCGTAGGCACGTGATCTGCGTTACCAGGCAACCGCCGAGAAGATGAGTATCCGAAGAGCGGCGGCTTGGAAGGTTGAAGTTATGATTTAATGATTATTGCGGATATCTTTTCAAATTTATTTTAAGAAACTGTTTGGTAAGTATTATCGAACAGCAAAATACCACACGGTATTTGTGCTTGAACATTGAATTGTTTTAATGTAAATGATGTACGATTACGATTTCTCCGGATGCCTCTATAGACCTACAAAGCCAATATATTTCGGTTGCAGCGTCTGTTTCTTAAGTTTGCCCACATTTCTGAATGCATCATTTACTAATAGAAACATGTTTCGTGCAAATTCTATAGTTTGCTTATGCGGACGAGATACGCCTTTCAGGCGCAGCTACTCAGCAGTGACTTCCCCACGAACTGCCAGCGGTACATGCAGATAGACGGTCAAGTTGGATTACATATGCATATTCGATTTGGAATTTCATAATCAGAATGTAAATTAATAGCATTTCATCTTGAATTGTCATTTTGTACAGCCATATGGCGAAGAAACCTGAGTCACGTAATAAAATCCCTTTATTTCCCCCAAAACCACTATAATAGCACTACTTCAAACCACCCAAAAGCTAAATGTTATAAACACCCCATTCTGTGTCATATGCCATCAGACAGCCCAATCATAAATAAATAAATAAATAAATATATATATATAAATAAATATATATATATATATATATATATATATATATATATATATTTGCATTGTGCTATCTCCATACATGGTTCAAATTCTGTACTCAGTTGCATGAATTCAACAGTTACATAAAGAAATCGTTTTATATCTCCCAGAAGTGCTTCTATTGTGCTAAACCAGACACCCAAACACTAGCTGTTACAGACTCTTCATCCTGTGCCATATGGCTTCTAACTGTTGCATTATTACACTATAATAACTTTTTGATTTTTCAAATATGAAGGTTGAAAATGGCTGAGCAAGGAGGAAATTCGGAGACTTTGACCATAACCCTGTTGAATATTCAAAACCTGGTTAGTACAGTCTTGTAATCTATTAAACATTACCAAGGTTCTTCTTTGTTACATGTATACCTAATTACAATCTGCAATATCAGAACTCTTGCGACTAACTTGGGTGAGTATGCAGGAATAGTATTTCTGGGACACTCTGATGGTAAAATGTAGGTATGTAAGTATAATGTAGGTATACCTTGGCCTTCCATTTGGTAAAGCTAGATAAGTTTTCTGTGGCCAAATGACCACGTTTTTGAATTGACCCTAGTGTAATTGATCCCAAGTGTAAAGTAGTAGTTACTTTTATAATGCTATTATCAAATGCACAAGGCATCATCGGATGATCTTGACATACAAAGAAGACATATGCGTTCTCTGCTTAAACAAGACGGAATGATTGTGAAACTTTGGCTTCTTTCATATGTTTTTTTAATACTTTCCTTAAGGAAAAGGACCCAGCAAAGGAATCACCAGTTACTGCATGCAGGTTCGGTTAATATAGGTTGTTTACTTCTGCTTGTTAATCAGCATAAATAATAAACGAACATTTTTCATTAAAATTAAAATGCAGAAAACATATTACGATATTTAATAGGCTTAAATTAATAACAGAACAAACAGCAGTGCTTAGTATCATTTTTTACCATCTGTGGTAAATTGCTTATTTTACCATGATTCACCTATTTTTCTTATATGTGTTCTTTTGGCTCGCTTGTTTACACATGGTTCACATGTTGTATGATTGCAGAAAGGCCTAAAAGGTGACACTGTTCAGGCCATCGTGAAGGTTGAATTTGGTGAGAAACATCTGGGAGAGTCTGGAAAAGTGGAATGTTTGGCCGACAGTCTTTCTGAGATTAACTACACCACGCATATGACTTTTTCATCTGACGATCCGCTGGCCCTAGATGACTTAGCGTGCAAACCAGTTGTTTGTAAGTACTGTTTATTTATTTATTATCTTGTATTTTTGTAGTGTTATCATCTGGGATGTGCATTGGTCGAAATCATTTGTGGGTTAAGGACGTGATCGTGGTCTCTACACTGTGTCAGTATCAAGGAAGGCTTGACCTTGCCCTCTTCACTTCACAAGTCAAGCAGAGTATCTGTCTGTCTCTTATGGTCTTATTTTCCTTGTGAGAGGTTGTTGCATGGTACTGAGTTATTTATAAATATCATGCACACTGTTGGAGTAACAGAAATAATTTTCCAGCTTCATCACTTGTGACGGAATTTTTGTCTCAAAGCTTTGTGTTGTAATAGTTTCTGCTGTTTTTTGTTGATCTTGTTGTTTATTTATTTTATGTAAAGTGCTTCTGGTAATGAGAAGGAATGCTTAAAATTCTTCTGTTACATTTAGTAGCATTAAATTATTCAGTTGAAGATTAATGCCTAACCCTTGTGGTTGGACTTGGCTTAATATCTGTGGACGTGTGATTTCCTAGGTACCGTGGTGGAAGTCCTACCAAAAGAAAAAAAACAGAGGGAGGAGAAGACAGCTGTACTTGGACAGTGCTCTGTTGACCTCGCTCCTTTACTTATTGGTAAGAACTACTGTTTGATAAAAATCAGTGAATTATGTGAATCGTGATTGATGAGATTTGTTAATTTGTAGAAACAGCACTTATTGCATGTGGCCAGAAAGCACATCTTTGAAAAACTTTCCCTCAGTCGTGTTATAATGGAAAGAGTTTCCAATGATCTGCTATATTAATTGTTTTCAGAGTGGTGACACCCTGTGGATCAGTTGCACTCTCTCACCTTCTTTTGTTCTGTTATATTATTTAATGCTCATAAGTGATAAGAGGCTGATAAAAGTAAATGATTGCAAATTTGTTTTCCTGTAAAAAGGTGAACCAAAGCACAAACTGAGGATGCAGATTATACCAGCTTCTGGATCTCCTATGGAAAATCTTCCACCTGATCACGTAAAGGTAATTTTCTAGTTTAGTTTGCTTTCCCAATTTTAATTTCTCTTTAGACTTGATATTCTGTCTTGGCATTTTGCTTTGTCTTGGATAATATCATAAGCATCTAGCATAATCATTTCTTTATAATACTTCATTTGAATCAACCTAACCATTGCCATAATGTGTATTATGATGCACAAAACATTATGGTCATTTCTAAGTTAAACTGATAGACAAGGTATTATCTCTTGTAAGTCCATTGAAAGTTTGGGAGAATATTAGATGAACAGATGAATGTTTTGCCTTATTTTGTTTTCTTTATTTCAAAGACTTCCTTTTTACTATTATGCAAATACTTTTGTAATTGTAATTTCATAATTACAATTTATATAGCATTGTAATTAGCTACATCTAGGGTACGGTACAATGTCAGTTGTCAGCGCAAGTGCTAAGAGCTAATACTGGTATTATTATTATTTCTGTGTTTATTAAGTACTACTATCTAATGGGTGAGCATCAGTCGATGGCGCTGAGCAACAGCGAGTGAAGGACATAAGAAGGTGCAATCTTTTACTTTTGCAGCCGGAACTGGAGATTTATTTGTCTCTGAATGAGTCAATATTTAAAGGAGTTCATGTAGAAGAAACAAATATCATCAACATAACTGTGGAGTCACTTTTCTCTCCCCCGGAGTCGTGGAATTTGTCTCAAGGCTTCAACTACGTTGCTGCAACTCCGGTGCCTCTTGCTGGAGAAGTATGCTTATTGTCACTCCTTAAAGTTATCAAGATTGAGTGCATTTTAATCGAGTTAGTGACTCATACAGATTTAAGTGTTTGAAATAACATAACATAAAGTAATCCAACCAAAATGGCTGTTACCATGATTCACACTTAACCGAAAGTAGAAAGAACCCAAACACCTTGTTGTTAAGTATTTGTTGTTGACTTCTCCAAGGAAGTCCAGTTCATTTCAGCTGATGCTTATTCCAAATGCTAGACTGCCCGACTAAGCCATGCACCCTGAGACCAATGCCTCTGGTTAAGCACTAGACTGTCTGAACAAAAAGAACAGTTTCCGTTAAATTAAGTTGTCTTTGAATAGCTGGCATCAAATATATTCTCGGTTTTATGTTTGTTTGTGCAGAAAGAAAACATCGTTGTCTTTACTGGTGGCCAGATTAAACCGGGTATTGACAAAGAAATACCTAACAGGCGCAAGAAGTGGGCAATGCCTGGCAGTGCCCAAGGTGCAGCTGTTTATATCGGTGACAAGTAAGTTCCCTCTTTTGTACGTACTCGTCATCTGGATGAGAGCATCGGTGACGTCTGATGTTGATGGTGACTGATACGCTTACCTTACTTAGAAAAACTCACTTAGGAAAACCTCTCTGCTATGAATCCTTGCTTTTGAGGGTGGTAAATAAAATATCATACCAGTAGTAATAATTTGGGTGATTACCTGTCTGTCTTTACTTGTCTGTTCTTGTTTAGGACAATTTCCTCGGATGCAGTGGAGGAGGAGAATGGAGACCTTAGGACTCCTGAGGATCAGGAGTTTAGGAAGACAGCAGAGCATGAGAAATTTCATGTTACATGGAACATTGAACGACGATGTTTTCTAGATATTTCTTCAGTCAAAGAGTATGCAGTCTTGATGTTTACTTTCTCTTGAAGTTGTGCTATACATACTTCTGATTACAAAATTAACAATTAGAAAATTCACAGTTACTTAGTAGATGAGGAGAGTCATTGTTCTTCTGATTTAATTGTGTGGAGTTCAGCAATTGGCCAGTTATTGCCCCTAAATAGCTGCTGAAAGTGTCCTAAACACAATATTGTCATGTGAGATTTCAAGCCATTTTTAAGTCATGATAATGAAATTTCTTATTCAGAAATCATTAGTCGAGGTTCACCTTAGCTATTCAATGCCCCATTCTTGAGATTTTGAAGAAGCTCCAACCTCTAAGGTCAGAAGAATTGCTCTTGAGTAGAGCCTGTAAAACATTCTACATTTTGTTAAAATTTCAAATGCATAATTTCAGATTGTTGCCTTTTGTATAGAAAATAAAAATTATTTTACACAGACAGTCATTCTTATTTGTATCCTGTTACATTACCGGTACATAATATTCTAACTGACTTATTTATATGTATTTTCTGCTTTACGTGGAAGTTTTATTTTTGCTCTTCATATATAACGTAATGCAATGTAATAACAATTTATACAGCATTGTAAGTAGCGAGCTACTTCTAGTATGCCTTGTAATGTCAGTGCTACTGCTAGTACTAGGAGCAACTTAGTAAATAGAATTTCCATTGTTTTTTAAGAGCATGAACACTTTGGCCTCTTGAGTAGATGACGGAAGGCTGTTTGACGTACGTGGGTCAGCGACCTAAATGGCCCAATCACCCATAGTCTTCGTCTTCGTCATATCCTGTACATTGGTGTACAGAATGCTGGCTTTGCTTTATTTCTACTTTTATATTTATTAGATTAAAAGAGCGAATTTCTAAATGTCGTTATCTGCCGGTGGAAATCTTTCGGACTGTTTTACCAGCTCCTGGACGGCAAAAAGGCAAAGTGGGTTTCCTGCGTTGTTTCCGTTCTAAGTTTTCTTTAGGTAGATTGGAATGTTTTTAGAAGCCATTTGCCTTCTGCTGTTCTTCTAATGAGAGGACCTATTTCACTTTGTCCTTGATGTTGCTGCTGATATTTCAGCTACTTGGGATAGATTAGCTGTCCCATTTGCAATGTATGAACCTCGACAATGCGTTGCATTGACTTTCATTAGTGCTACCATCTCCTTGGAAAGCCTTCCTTTATAGCTGTGTCTTCTTGTGTTAAGGAGCACTACTTACATGCACCTATTGTCAGTAGTTGAATGTATTGCATTGTGTACAACAGAGCTGCTATTTTGTTGATGCTATCCATAATTTTGTGCCCACTTTACTAACAACAGAGAAATCAAGAGGATTAAGAAAGATCAAACGTTTTGAAGAGCATCACATTATCATGTATTTGCTATTGGTTTAATATTTGTTTCCACTGTCTTCGTAGGATGATGATGTGGTCAGTTTTCATGGTGTCGCCTATATTGATATATCTCCTCTGTTATATCCTGGAGGTGAGTTACTTTGCCAGTCTAGAAATTCAATCATCTGTGTAGAAGTGTTGCTGCAAAATCTGTTGACTTCAGATTGATGCATTGACAAGCAGTAGCAGCAAGGACTTTGAGCCAACAGGCCGTTGACCTGACACTTGTTTCATTTCATTGGATCTGGAATGAAACGGATTTTGCGTACCAGTTTTGACTGTTTTAACTCTGAAGAGACCATTTTTGATAACTAATGACTTTTTGAACTCTGTGGCACAGCTGATGCTCGTCTCTTTAAAGCAATCTTGAACAACCCAAATCATGTCTTACATCAGCTACTCCCACCAATTAAAACCCTCAGTTATTCCCTTCGGCCCCACACCCATGATCGTATTATTCCTCCTGCTGACAATCTAACGCGTAAATGTTTTATTGTTAGGATGTTGTATGAATATTAAGTTTTCTTGTGTTCTTAAATAGTTGTAAACCCATGTGCAATTAGCTATTGGTTAATAAAGAATATACTTACTTACTTACTTACTTTTTGTGTCCATTGTTTACTGGGTATTAGAATTTTACTGAATTAGTTTTGTTTTCTTGTGTTGCCAGATCGGAGATGGTCATTTGTTTAATTGCTGTTGTTTGTTTTAATTTTTCAGTGAAAAGAATTCGAGGTGCCTATAAAGTGACTGCTTTCAGTGACCAGGAATTGCTTGAAAAGGTAAGCCTGCTGATGGTAAAAGATAAACGAGAAAAGGATGAGAGGAGAGGAGAAAAAGGTTTAAACAATGACAAGGATGATGTTGGCACATTTGTGAGGTTCTGAAAAGGTGCTATATAAATAGCTAGAGAAGTACATATGTACATGCACACATACATACAATGTCATACAAAAAGAATATAGTGGTTAGAAAACGAAGAAATTGAGAAACAGCAACTGGTTTGAATTGTTGTTTCGATAAAAATGGATGGATAATATCATTTCGTATATAATTTTTTATCATCTACCCCCTGTACATCATACATGTCCTTTTATGACCTCTGTCCATCCTACACGTCTCCCACTGTTAGTCGTGTTTTATGACAGGCACGTGCAAACTGGTTATGCCACTGTTAATGATATTGATAATTAATGATAGTAATAATATAGTTTTGACAAGTTAAAACAAACAAATTTAGTTCAAACAAGCCAAATAACAAAATCTACACCTGTGTTAAAAATTATCGTCGTCGTCTTGTTCACATTTTACAACACTGAGTATCTTGAGTGAAGATCGACTTGTTTCAGCTAAATTTTCCCCTTGGGGTGCATCTCCATCTTACCAGGCTGACTTTCTGAAATTGACCACAGTGCAGAGCAGTTTTTTTTACATATTTCTAAACATGCTGTAGAAATAATTAGGCCATTGCTGTATTAAATCCATGTAGTATTTTGATGTAGCTAGACACTTGATATAGTGCCTTCTAAGTAACAGTGCTACCCATGCTAGGCTGAATGTTGCTAGAGTCATTAAGAACTAGATGTTGTTAAGTGTAAAATACTTAGAATTTCAATTCCTCAGTAACAATTACTTACTAATGTGTTATTTTCATTCTGTTTACCCTGATAGACTAGCAGACGAGCTGGTTTAGCTGAAGAATCTGCTCGCATTGCTAACGGCATTTTGGTTCGCAATGTATCGCCTGTGGCAAAACCTGGAGGAAAAAGGGATGACAACAAGTCTGTAGTGAAGATTGATAAGAAACCTGTAAGTTCAACAACATCACTTGCTAAGAAGGGGTCTTTATTAACCTGTTTTGTGAGGTACTTCAGCATTTAGAAGAAGGTTATGAGTTTTCTGACTTCTTTTGCTGTGTAAAGTGAAAAGTGGCAAGCGTTGCAATGTTGTCGGTAATTCAGGTGAAATTTACTTCACAGACAGTCAGCAGTGACGTTGTTAAATTTCACAAAAAGGTTTATGAAAGTAATTTTGCTTTTTTGTTTCAGTCTATGTTTATGTTAATAGGAATGCTATTTTGTTGATGCTATCCATAATTTTGTGCCCACTTTACTAACAGTCAGTCACCAGTGACGTTGTTAAATTTCACAAAAAGGTTTATGAAAGTAATTTTGCTTTTTTGTTTCAGTCTATGTTTACGTTAATAGGAATGGCGGTTGGGTGTGTTTTATAACCCAAGAACTTGCTGTCTTCGTTGCAAATCGTCTAATCTCTTTGAATCTGGACTTCTATAGTGCTGGTATCAAAACGCACAAAACATCAGTCAGTTGTTTTCTCAAACTATTGAAGTATCTTTTTTACTTCTCACTGGTCTCCATTGAATGCTGCAAGTTAGTTAGTTAGTTATCTGGACATTTATATATTGTCTTCTAAGAACTTCTCTGTGGCACTTTTTGGCAGCGTACATGGTTTAGTAAAGTTCATCGGCCTACAAATGGTGCTGAAAAAACGGGAACAGTTTGCATTGGCAGGCTGTCATGCATTGCAGCCAAATGATGCAGTGTGCAGCAGTGGCTATTTCTGATCAAATGATATTAATAGTTATTCTTTTGGGGAGTATATATATTTTCAGACATATGTAAATCAAACTTTTATTTTTGCTAAGGTTAAACGGAAGTCTGAAGGGCAGGTAGAGTGCAGCAAAGAAAACTCACTCAACATTTGGCATTTCACTTTTATTTGCACCCAGTTAAAATATTCCTAGTGTTTTTTTAACATTTAAACTGTTTCCACTTTTTTCATAATATATCTAGCTGTGTTTTTCTTATAAATTATAGCAGGGTATAAAGCAAGAACTTATATTTAGCTTTTCCCTTTGGCTCAGTTAATGTAATGGCAGAGTTTGTAGAGCACGCCTGGAAACCAACTCAAAGGTGCTGCTAAGTTGAGAGTTACTTTCTCATGGACTCTTTATGTGTCAGCTGTGGATGGGAGTTCATTCATTGGTCTCTCTTGTTGGTATATGCATGAGGCTGACAGTGGAAACCAGCTCCAGCTACTTGAGCCTACAAGCTTCTTTTTTAGAACTTGTATTGGCTAGGTTAGTGAGAAGAGCTTTTATGAGGTACTGAAAAGGCTCTATAAAAATGCCCAGATGCATAGATTACATGCATTCTTACAAGAGAGAGAAAGTGGGTCTTAAGGATTACCGTCCAAATGACTACCCTAATGCAGAAAAGAGGGAAGCATACACATGAAGAAGGCAGTTTCACTGAGCTGGAATCATCAGTTTTAAATGCCTTATCTTCAAGTCGTGGTCCTAGGATTTATTTTGTTTTAAAGTGATGGTTAGCTTTTACTTCTGTTCTAAATACTTAGATATATCCACATTAGTATGATTGCAGATATTTTCAGCACTGATATCCAGCTAAAGCACAATTTAATTTACGCTTGGTCCATATGATGTGTATGCTTAGTCTTCATTGCAGCTGTCTCTTCATTTTAGTTTCCATTTTTCATTTGCTTGCATTATTTGTGAAGTGTGTTGTGTGTTATTGATCTAAGCACCTGTTGAATTGTACTTTTGCATGTGCATACACAAAATTGGTTTAAAGTCCAATGTAGGTTTTTCTTTCTATATCTGGCTCCGAGAGAATAGAATCTTCACCTTTCTAAAATCCCTATCTTCCCAAAATCCACTTGTGATGTAAAATATTTTGACAAAATTACAAATTACTATACTTTAGCACTAAAAATGGTTTTTAATCAAATGATCTGTTCATTTCACTGCCACCACTCATTCAGGACAACATTATTTAGGCAACGATTATCAAGTTTTGTTACGGATCTAGTGAGAGAAGCATTCGAAGAAAGTTGGCAGTAAGAAATGAAGCAGTTCAGACTGTCCCCATCCCCAGATATGCTCCTTATTAAGTGCACCAGTTGATCCAGATATTTGCTCTATCTATGTAACACGTGTGGTTCGTGCCCACCAGTTGCATGGATCATCACCAGCAAGATTATAGTCAATAGTCCACTAATGAAATGTGTTTTTGGACAGACGTTGACCATATGTGCCATAATCTGCACTGGGTTACAGCTGCATGAAAGATCAGTGATTTGTCCCCATTTTACAAAATTATAGGCATAGCAACCCTGGCCTGTTCAACATTAGTTCAGTGCAGACTAGAGTTGTTGAAGCCAATTGAAACCTGGAGGACAGACAAACGGCTGGGTGATGATGGAGTGGTTAGTGGCATTCACTGCAGAACGCCTGTCCCTCCATTCCAAAATAGGTGTCATAACCCACTGAATAAAAGCCAAAACGATCAGTCTCTTAAGTTAAGCCAAATTCAAACTACTTTGCAAAGCTTCTTGTGGTAATGGTTTTTGTCTTTTTAATTGATGTTACTGGGAGGCATGGCGCTATCCTGCATGGAGTCTGAGGTGATCTGACCTTCGGTAAATAGAATTGAACTGTGCCAGTAATTATATTCTTTGAATTGCCTGTTGTTTATTTGTTAATTATCTTCCTGTTCTCTAGTCTAGAGCTAATAGTGTACGAAAATCTGGCAACAGAGGTGAAAGTATGAAAAAGTTATGTATGATCTCTGAATCTTGAACAGTTCATTGTTTCTGGTTTGTTTTGAGAGATAAGCAGTGTTTTGGTTGAATTTTGTGTTGGTACTGACGCTGTTTGACATTCATGGGTTCTTGTGATTAAAAAATAAATATAAGCAAGCATTTGCAGGTTTTTCTTATGCTTCAGATTAATACAGTTATTGTCATATTAATTTTATTTTTGAATTTTTTAAAATTTAAAATTATTTGGGATGGATTTAATTTTGCTTCAGTGGATTTTCTTCATAATAACCAGTGCGGAATTGAATAAATTGGTTCTCTCAAACTAAGCTTTTTGGGGTGCAGTATGGAGTTTAAAATCATGGTATAAATTTATGATTGGTGTAACATTCTCTGTTTTGAACAAAAGACTAGAATCACTTATTAGTTTTGCAAAGGAAATATCATTTAAAATGATATTAATAACGATCATTTTCCCTTTATGGAATTTTCCTGTTCCCAGCAACAACTGATGTCTAGTTTATCAGAACACACTGACACTGTAGAAGATATTAGACTGTGTTAGATCTGCGCAGTAATAAGATGTTAATAATAATAATAATAATAATAATAATAATAATGGTTTTCTGTTTTATTTTGTTATTAAAATTATTGTTTTTATCTTCTAATATTGTTGATCTTTTTAGTTGCCAGTTAATTACTAATGCTACTGATAGACTGAAGCTTGTAGTATTGTGATTGAACAACATATACTTACAGAATTATTTCAGTTATGATTAATAATAAGGGCCAATTTTTACTCTCTTAATATTATTTTGTGCAAGAAGGCCACTCAGCCAGTATACTGTGTGTGTGTTTGTTTGTGTGTGTGTGTGTGTGTGGCTGGGTGGGTGGGTGTATTTGTGCCGTATATACCAGTATGTGTTTGTATGTCTTTGTGTATGTGTGTGTGTGTGTATACATTTTTGTATCTGTTCACTATTATGACCGAGCTAAAAAGTGCACTTTATGAAGGAACAGTGCATTGTGTGAGCGCACTTTTTAGCTTGGTCATACTATGATGATGAAGATGAAAATGATGAAGATGACGAGGACGGCGATGATGAGAAAAATAACTATGAAGATGATTAATAATAAAAAAATTCATATTGCTAGTGGAGAAATCAGTGGCTGTTGAAATTTGGTTTGTAGCCATCCTCACTGAAGCCAGTTGGCGAAGGAACGACGAGCGAGACAGAGTCCCAGCAGCCAGTCAACCATGAAGGAATGCAGTATGTGGATGCAAGGTCGTACCTCATGATCGAAATTGAACTCCAGAAGCCTCTCATTCGCAAGAAGGAAGCTACGGAACTTGCACTACAGTTAGAAAACTTTAATATCTTCCATGCTTTTCTTTAAACTTCTGCATCTTCCCTGTGGCCAGTGGTGTAACTTTCAACATAGAAATTGGAAGCCCAGAATTCGGCTTTACATTAAATGAACACTGAGAGCTCTTTATAACAGAATTCATTATGATGCAAATTTATTTACTGGTGTATATATATGCATGTTTATGTATGTGTGTGTATATTATTTGCAATTGTAAACTCGATATTTCTACAGCGTCCAATGAAAACTAAGTCATGGGAACCATCTTATTCTCAGCGCTCAATCAAAACAAAATCGATAGGCAAGAAGGGTTCAGTTCCAGGTCAAGATCCAAGAGTTAGGCAGGAGGGCAGTCAGACTGGGTGTTGTTTGGAATTGGATCTGCAGGAAAGATAAGGTGATTTGTTTAAGCTGATCATTGATGGGGCCCACTTCGTGGTGCTCATAATAAATGAATTAATCATTTATTAATCAGTGACTTTCTTCTTTACGAATGCATGGATCGATTATTTAATTAACAATGGAGAAGAGTTGTTTTTAATTGTTGTTTTAGTATTTCTGCACTAGTTCCTCCACGTCCTCTGTTTCCAAAGAAGACCAACAGTGCACAAAAGGTTAGAAATCTTTACATAATTATATTTTATTTGATTTTGGCACCAGCATTTAAAATAGACATTGCAGGATCGAAGTTAATGCTGTGAGTGGTTAAGAAACTATCATTAGTACTGGTTTTCTCAGATCAGTGCAGTTGTTAACTGAAGATGTGCAGTTGTTAATTGTAGCTGTTCAAAGCTTAACCACCTGCTGTCATCAAAATCTGTCTGAAAATTCAAGATTATGTTGCCAGTGGTAAATGTTGACTTCTATAGCCTAAGACCGGTTATACCTTTTATGTAACTCATTTTATAATTAACTATTTCTGATTGTTCTTTTAGGCTGTTGATGATTTCCATAATCAAGTCGGTACTGTAGCCAACCTTCTGTTGGATGAGTTCAGGTGGGTGAACTTGAATTAGCCCTGCATTGCATACGTTTAACCCCACGCCTCAGATTCAGGTGTACTGACATTGCGCACGTTACAATTGCTTTGAATAAAATAATTTAAAATAAATTAACTCTGAAGTTGATGTGTTAGATATGATCTTTAAGGGCTAACATGCAAATTAAACAGAAGCCAGTGAATATTAGCATATTATGATTATTAGATTTAGATGCAGGAAAGGAATTGGGTTTTTATTGGTCATTTCTACAGGCAGCCTGATTGATATCTTGTGTATTTGGTCATGTTCTGGGTATGTGATTTTGTGCAATGCTTATATGTTAATGGCATTAATTTATTTGTTTTCTTCTTCTAGAGAGCAGTTTAATGATGGTATTTGCTCCTATCAGACTGATTCAGTTGAAGAAAAGTTAGTGGCTTATTTGTATTTGCATATAATGCATTCAAATGGTTCAAAACATCTGAGACTCAAGGCATTTCTTTTCAATCTCTTTCCTTACATGTATTTAGTGATGTGAGCGTGAAATATTTCATTTGAAATATTTCATTTCTGACAGGTTTTTTTGAAATATTTCAATGACCAAAAAAAACATGTTTTGAAGTATTGGATGCACACAAATTGACATAATGTCTTGAGTTGGACCAGTTTCTGCTGTTCCAATGACATGGTGCTGTTCCAAAGAGATGGTCTGTTCTGTATAACATAGTATTTGTGATTTATAATTTGTCTTGTAAAGTCACTAAAGTGTTTCGAATTCTATACGATTGACTGTGTCCTAGCCTCCTAGGCTAGCAGAATTTAGCTAAAATCACATTTATTTCATTTATGACAAAACAAGTGATTAATAATAAATGTTAAGCATAACAATGAACAATAACATCTACTTTATTAGATCAAACTGTAATTTGTGACATTTGGTGAATAAAATATGTTTTTCAACATATAATGTAACTCTCATAAAAGTCATTCTTAAAAACAGGTAATTAGAAATAAATTGAGTATCTCGAGGATGGTCATCACTAACACAATAATGCATATAATATGTAATATGAGAGAAATAAATAAACTGTTATTATGGTTGTAATTAGTTGTAAAATGTAAAAAAACATAATTTCAAATGTTTCAAAGGAAACTGAAATATTTCAAATAAAACTGAAATATTTCATTGAAATATTTCAACGCCAAAAAAAACATGTTTTTTTACATCTCTACATGTATTGTGAAATTAAGTATTATCAGCATGATTTATGGATTTAAACTTGATGCAAGTTAAATGTTAATTTATTACTCAAACAGCTCACACAGTTCTGATGCAAATTAAATGTTAATTTATGCAAATTATGTTAATTCTGTTAGAGAAAGCAAGTGTTCGTTGAATTCAACTGTTTATCACTATATGAATGGTTTTATTGAGTAAATCCAACATAAATATCTTTTTCAGTTCAATTGTTTATCACTGGGTGAATGGTTTTATTGAGTAAAATTCACTATAATTATCTAGTTATTCATACTATGGTCCATTTCGTGCAATATGAAAATTCTTTGAATTACCTGCCATTGAATTGGTCTCTTTACCATTCTCACTTATTTGCAGCCTGATGCATAATTGCCTGTTATTCTTTGGTCGTTTACTCTGTGCATATTTCCTCCCTGATTAAATGTTGTTAGGCGTCAGAAGCTCACCTACCACCTGAATGCCAGTGGAAAGTATTTGGCCTTCAAGGAGCAGCTCAAGTACTCAGTTGTGAAGATAGTTCGCGAGAAGCACTTGAAGACGAGCAACTTTCAGGATAAAAACGAACTGCAGGTGAATAAAGAATTTTCAAGTGATTTATTAGGTTTTCCCAGACAGCCACTTCATTGGGTCCACAGCAGGGCTGCATTGTGCCACTGGCCACCAGTAGCGGGCCAATGTAGCCCCAGTTAATGTGGCTGTAAGGAGCACACGCCGAGCAGTTGCAAGGACAGTCAAATGAAGTTCTAAAACTGAAACTGAACTGAAAAAACAGTTTGTTGAACTGTAAACTGTTTCATTTGCATCAGGGATACCTGACTGTTTAATGTTTATGCAGTTGTGTACACACACTACAAGTAATATTAGTTTCTGAAACTAGAGATGATTTAAAGCATCTGAGAAGTTGGTTGGGCCATCTACTCTGGAACAGCCTTCCTCTGAACCTGCACGTTCTGCCCAGGGATGGTGCATGTACCAAGATTATTAGATCCATATAATCATCGATCCATCTATCAGTCGATCCCTCGATCCCTCACCAACACTTGAAACCTATTCTCTTTTGCCAGGGCTAGGATGGGAACACCTTGAGTAGAGGTGCTATATTTACATGCTCTGAGTGAATGAATAAATGACTGAATGAATGAATAAAGAGACTTTTGGTAGATGTGACTCGGTAAAAGAGACAGAAATTGGAATAAAATGATGGGCATCGGAATGGGTTTAAAAGTGGGACGGCTCACTCTTCAGGAGAATGTGACTCGCTGCGTATGAGAAATTGGAATTGTAAATATTTTAAAAGTTAAGTACTGCAATAGGTTTCTACTGTTGGGAAGATGCTTAAGCTTGGGTTTGCTCACGATTTGCCTCAATTAGTCAGGTTTGACTGCAGATTTTTAACAATTCGGACTGAAAAGTGGGATAATAAAATCCTATTCTTGCCATCCCACATTTAAAATCTGGGCTGGCTCAAGCCATCCCATGGATATATGTTCCAACGTCCTTGAATAAAATACTTTAAAAAATAGTGTTGAATTCATCAGAGTCACCAGCACCAACACAGATGATAAAACAATAACGATGATAATATGATTATTGATTTTACTTTTGGGTACTGCTGCTGATTGTGATTCCAGTGATGTTGATGATGATGATGGCACTTGAGAAATTGCTGTGTTGAAGACCAGTTTTCATTTTGCAGGCATTTCTTAGTGAGCTCTACGTCTACCTGATTGATGAGATGCATGTTGGTCTGGGCAAGGTCCTTGCCGTAGAGGACCAGAGGCCTGTTCCGGCACCTCTTACAGATTCCATCCAACTCAAACATTTTGCACGTGAGGCCGAAGTGAATGAGAATTTTGAGCTGGCGTCCAAGTTCTACCAAGAGGTAAATATTCTGATTTTATTTTTATTATCTTGATGTTATCTATGACATAAAGTTTGACAGCAACGGTGACGATGGTAATAGTAGTGTTGCGGTTGAAAGGATAGTGATGGTGGTGCTGTTTGGGGTGGGAGTGGTGGTAATGGTCATGTTGGTGGTGGTGTTGGTGGGGCTGGGGTGGTGGCAGTGCTGGTGGTAGTAGTGGTGGTGCTGGTTGTGCTGGTGGGGTTGGGGGCAGTAGAGGTGCTGGTGGTGGTAGTGGTGGTGGTGGTGGGGTTGGAGTGATGGTGGTGGTCATGGTGGTAGTAGTGGTGGGGGTGGGGTTGTGGGTCATGTTGGTGGTGGTGGTCATGGTCATGGTGGTTATGGTACACAACAACAGCAATGCTGATGTACTAATGACAGTGTGTTTTGTCTTTTGTCAACATTTAGCGAATTGCTCGTGATAAAAACGATCCCGACCACTGGCTGGACTATGGAACATTCTGTCTCTACCTGAATGATCTGACTAAGGTGAATTAACATAACAGAACATAACATGGGTTTTAAGTGGCTCAGAAAACATTGAATTTATGTTAGATCAACTGCAAATTCTACGTCAGGTGCTTTACGCATTGTGATCTTAAGCAGTGGCTGAAATTCACAGTGCTCTGATCCCATGACTTCTGTTCTCATAATGCACTAGTTATCAGCAAGTAATGCTTTTAAACGAAGCTCCAGTTCATCCTCATAATTCTTTTTACAGGTTTAGTCAGAGGTGGCCAATATATAATTCCTGTATCATATCATCTGCCACCACAGTACATTTTGTTACTAAGAATACATTTTGCCTCCTTATTTATGACTGCAATAGTGCTGATTACTGAAGTTATAACATGATGAATATGTTCCATTGTACTATGATTAATAATTTTCCATTTTGATTATTTAAGGCATTTGGAGTGGACATTAGTAGTCATGAATGTTCCCTGTGTTTATTTAGGCTGAGGAGTGTTTCAGAGAGTGCATTGCCATCGACCAACGACATATGCATGGGTCAGTTTAGTTACATCTATTGTTTTACTAATGATAATGCTAGTGATAGCGGTACTAATGATAAGGCTAATGATAACACTAATTAGCATTATTACAACAGTGGTTTTTACCAAGTTCAGTTTGACAGATATTTTTAACTCACTTTAGCTGGACATAGAAATAACTGAAAGACAAGAATTCATTTTAGAAGTTTGTTTTAATACTTGAAATAATTTGATGTAATTAGTTTTAAGATCTACATTGTCCAAGTCATTTTAGTTAAAATTAAAAAATATTATTACATGATTTTATAAAGCACACAGTGCACTTGAGTGATGTGATTTTGAGGCAGAAATTAGATTAAGACTTGTTTCTCTTGACCTTGCATAATCAAACCCTGCATGACTGCTGTTTTTCTGTGATTGAACAGCCTACTTCTCAATGGCATTGTATGTTCAATGCTGGAGAGAAATGAGTCGGCTGAGACATTTTTTGAAGCAGCCACAACCTATGAACCAAAAAGCATTCTGGCCTGGACACTGTTTGGTAAGTAAGTTAACAGCTGAACAGCAGTGATCTGTAACACATAGTCATCACTGAAAACACAGAAGAATACATAACTGTCAGTGAGCAGTTTTACACTACGTCTTGACTACAGTCGTGACTACAGCCATCGCAAACACCAATTCCCAAAGCAGTATCAAGCCTGGTTGGTATGCAGATGGATGACAAGTGACCACCGTGCAGTAGCAGAACTTGTTAGTGGAGTATTTTGTAGCAGGCATAGAGCATGCTAATTGGACTTGTTTTAACAACCTTGGGCAGGTTGTAAGCATGTTTAGGTGAGTTTGCGATGCACTGGCCCTATGTATAGTTCCTTGGGGCTTTTACCAACCTTAGGAAACTGATATGTTTCCTGTCTAGTGTTTGCTTTTCTTGCTTGATGATGTTACATTCATTGATTTAGGCCCTTTGTGAGGTGATTTTCACTTGAAGCGACCATCGATTAATGCCTTGGGCATTATAACGGCACTCTAGAAATCATTAGAATAGTTCTTTAGCTCCTTTCTAAGGTTCTTAAAAGGCACTATATAAATATCCAGATACATGCGTACATTTGTGGACTACAGGTCTCTTCTACCTTGGTATCGGCAATGAAATTGGAGCAGAAATGGCTCTGGCAGAAGCCGACCGGCTCAACGTAGCTGCTGCTTTGGCGGCTTCTCTTCCACCGGCTCCAGTCAGTATGGAAGTCCCAGAGGAAGGCGATAGAACGGATAGAACGGAAAGCCTGGAAAGAAAAATGGTTGAAGGTGAAGAGAAAGCCGACACTGATGATGACAAACTCAGAACGGGTGAAGAAAAACTTGAACAAAGTCATGATAAGAATGATCGTCTGAAGAAAACAGAAAAGGTTTCTGGAGAGCCCACTGAAAAGAAGGAATCCAAAGAAGATGGAAAAGGTGAGGAGTTTATCCATTTTATTGTTTACGAATTCACTGGCAAATCCAGAAGTTCAGAATTGGGTCATTTTTAGTCATTTGTTTTTTTTTGGCCAGTTTTCATAGGTTTTCCTGGTCGTTTCTTCATTTATTTTCCACCATTACTCACTCACTATCCAACATTTTTCACAGCTGTTTTGCTTTGATTTGCATATATGTCCTCGTTTACTTCCTTTATTATGATAGCTGTTCTTTAATTTACAGTCCTCTTTGGCCACCAACCCTTTCCAAGACCAGTTTGGGAGTGGACAACTCAGTGGTGTGCCCCCATAAATTGAATGGGAATGAGGCATTGCTGGATTGCATCCCTGGATCAACCCTTGCATGAATGTGTTATTCATATGATTTACTGGTGGTTTATTGCATGGTTTCAAGTAATGTCTTTGTTGTTAGGGCATGCAATGTGTTTTGCTTTCACAATTAATGCACTCATGTGATAACTGCACAGTGCACCTTTAAGATTTTCACACTGGTTCCTGCAGCTATCACTGGTGGCATTAATTGTGGGTCCTTGGTTTGTCAATTAATTATGCATGAATAATTAGTAATTATGTCCAGACTAAATAACAGCTTTAACCTGAAATTAACCTTCAGTGATTGACTGCTTGCATCTTCTGTCAAGACTTAGTTTATGCTGCTTAATCGGTACTGCACTAGCAAGTCAAGCTACAAAGTATTGCATAATCTATTGCCACATACTATGGACGTGTTAGAAATACTGATCAATGAGAAATATTAATCAGTCAGTGCATTTGCTAGATTGCTTTGTTGACCGCCTAAGTTGTCTAAGTTTAGTGTCAATCATTTATAAGTGCAGTGTCAGGTTTATGACAAGACTGGTTTGAATGCAATCAATTGACATGGTTGACATTTCTACTGTAAGTGCCATGTCAACTGCAAGTGACATAAAGCTGCATCAAAACAGTTCGGCTTAGGTCATCAAATTTATATTTCTTACCTAGTTTTGAATATGATTGCTTGCAAGTTCAGTGCAGTGGCGTTTCGTTATGCTAGTAATTGTCACTTTAGCACGCAAATCCTCTAACCGGCCCTCAAGCAATCCTCCAAGCCGACCCTCAAGTAGCCAGGCACCGAAGTCTTCCTCGGGGCAGCCAAGACCTTCTTCTGGCCGAAAGAAATCTGGTATGTCAATTCTGTTGAGCTGACTAATCCAGGGACGGATGATCGTTTGGTCATAATCTTAAGAAAATGTGAAAAAGTTTTAAAATTAATGGTTTGCTCAGAAAACCAGTGAAATGATTTTCTTTTTATGTACATACTTAGTCTGATCTAAACCAGTAACTTACTGGCTTTGCTTACTTAGAAAAATGTAATGCTTTCTGCAAACTCAAAAGTTTCTCAGCATGACAGAAAAACTTTTGAGACGAGTAATTTTTTTAATTATCTCGGCAAGAATTAGTTACAAATTAGTTCTAAAACTGTATGCAGGTTTTAGTGTCAGAATCTGTACTTAGCAGTCTTGAAGATTTGGAGACTTTTGAGGCTTACAAAGGATAACTGAAAATAAATGATGGTTGTAACTCATAGCGCTGTTGTAGCACCATCTTTCTTTTGCATTAGCTTACCTTTTCTAGCATTTACCATGAGGCATGTTGACTAGTTTGTCTTATATTGCTAGTCCCTTTCTGATTCTAAGTAGTAAGCTAGCATCAGGCAGAAAAGAGCAAAATTCTGAGGCCAAATTTGCATTCACACTGAGTACTTGTCAGATATACCCCTAAGTATACTTCAGACTATTTAGTAACTTGTGGCATGAGTATTATGTCACAAGGAGGGTGCTCAGTGTACTCACGGCAGAGATGTGGAATGCACCTGGTAGAGAAATTGTCTGATAATTTGAATTTGACTGTCATCTGCACTAATTTATTTGTTTTTGGTAATTTATTTATTCTTTCTGCTAATTTATCAGTCTGTTAATTTGCTTACCATTATGGTCAATCAGTCACACCATTTAATTAAATCCATATGGCTTTTGATTTTCCTTGTTTAACGCTAAAGCTTCGGGCTTTCTCTTGGCCATCATCTTTGTTTTGATTTTGCACCAGCTAACATTTCATTTTTAGTAAGAAACTGATTTTTTGAATTAGGGAGTCATGTATCTGTGCTTAGTACCTATTTATTTCTTATTTCTTTATTATGATTATTATGATTATGATTATTATTATTGTTATTATTATTGTTTTTAGCCCAAGGTAAGTGTAACCCCTCAGGAACTGAAAAATTATGCAATTTTTATTATTATTATTATTATTGTTGTTACTACTACTACTGCTGCTGCTGCTACTACTACTACTACTATTATTATTTTATTATTGCTGTTATATTTAATTGTGGTGGAAATGCTTCAACAGGACTCTAAAAATGTCTGGAGACCAGAAAAGGGTTCTGGAATGGTTAAACTTGACAGTGTCTAATCAAGAAAAAGTGCAGAGGAGATAGTGCAGAGAGATTCATTGGTGTCATTAGATTTCAGTGGCATTATGCTCTCACAGTTTTAGTTTTATCATTAATTTTATTATAAATGTTGTTATTATTAATATTACTAGTATTATTTTTATGTAGACACAAGATGAGTGTAGTGGAAGCATGCTCCAAACAATGGTCTAATGGGATCTGAGAAATTTCTTAGGCTGTGACATTCTGATTATGGAATCATTTTTAATTTTAAACTTTCTTTGTAACAGACTTGTTCTTCTTGATTCACAGAAAACATCTCAGCATCAAATCCTGATGCATTCTGTGGTTGAGCTGTGTGTTGCTTACGAAAAAAGCAGTCCTCAAGTTTGACTGCTATTGACGTGTTTCCATTTAGCTGAAAAGTTCCCAGTCATAGGATCTGTAAAGTATTTGTTGGTGGCGGATTGTGGTAGGCAAGAGTTTAACAGCTGACCATTTGCTACATGGTATTGTCCATACACAGGGACCTTAAAGGGCATGGTGCCCATTCAAATGGGCAGCATTGGTGATGGATCTCACCCGATAAATTCATTGCAAAATGAGCAGGGTCGAGGCCATTTGGTCACTATGGAAAGCGTGTACATTTATATTTACATTTTATATGCACATCTATTTATATATTTATTAATAGTATTTATTTATATATTGGTAGAGATATTGGATGTTCTCATATTTAGCCAAGTCTAAAGGTCTGGAAGGAGCAGTTCGAAGCCATGCCACAGCAGCAGCAGCAGCTGAAGCTGAGGAGGTGCAAAAATCTAGTCTGCCACCAGATCCTATTGTCGTTCCTTCCCAGAGTATCTACATGCAAGCAATTGAGTTCCTACTGGATGCCAAAGCAACTCCTGTAAGATTGCAGTCTAACAATCTTCAATAAGGTTAACTCTTTTTTAGTTCCTGAGTTCCTTTAATTCTGAGTCCTATAGAACTTCTTCCTTAAACACTTAAATCCATCTGTTAGCTGTTGAGTACATTATGGTTAAATTGTGATAAGTAAGATCATGATCTAACGTCATTCAACCAGCAAAACCTTCGGAACTCTTATGCTATGGCTAAAGTAAGATGCTGATTGAATGGCCTTCAACTTTTTTTTCCTAATTTTAGCTGCTGAGATCGATTTATAAGGTTAAACCCTTAGGTAAAATCCAGGTTACAGTAGGTTAAATTTATTGTGAGACATTTGACTTAAGTCTTTCCACCTTTACCAGTGTCATGTGTGGTGTATTAATTTGTGCTACCACACTAACAACAAATAAGTTACAAGTAAGTGAGTAATGCATTTGCTAACATGCCATTTTGTAATTGTAATTTGAGATTTATAAAGCACCTCTTAGAGGATAAACTCAACAGAGGTGCTTCTGACCCGAAAAAGTAAAATCACTGTTAAAGAGTACAGTCTTCAGGCGCCTGCAGAATACTGAGAGGAGGAGAGAAAGAAAGGAGCTCAAGTCGCCATGTGTCCATTGACTGGGCAGGGAATTGTAGCTTCTAAATGTGATTTAGAAACTTGAATAGCAGCAGACATTTGAGATTTTATGTTTGGTATTTGGTGTTCTGTGTGCAAAGGAGTTTGCTGGCTAAGGAGAATGTCTTTGTAGTTGGACCAAACTTTGCTGAATCAGTCAGATTTTTGTGTTTTTGTCAGTTTACGGAGAGAGCTTTGGCTCGGCATCTGGTAGATCCACTTGGTGGTCCTAGTTCCAGGTATTTCATTTGTTTGGCTCAGCTGAAGCTGCAGAGACACCAGATGGATGAAGTGGAAGCTCATGTCAAGGATGCTATGCAGCTGGATCATCAGGTCAGTAAGGATCCAGTAAAGTTACATAGCGCATTTCATTGTGTCTATTCAGTAGAGCTGCCATGTCCAGCTTTGGCAGTGGGAAGTTTTCAGGTTTGATGTAAGGTGCATGACGAGTCCCTAGCCATAAGACACAGGTCTGAAGGAAGGCCATTCCATGTATATGGCATAGATTTTATGTTCCACTTGTGCCCTCTAGCAAATTCAGAAATGAGCACAATGACCATACACTGCTGGTGAGATGACCAACCAGCAGATGGAGAGTAATGACCATCCACCTTCGTATGCTGTTGCTAAGAAAAGTGAAGGTTGCATATACCTCCTGCCCACGGTTGTCTATCAGGGCTAGTTGAACGGTCTGCAATTCTGCCTGTGTTTTTCAGTGTCCAGATGCATGGGCCATAATGGGTCACATGAAATACCTGACTGGAGACACAGATGGCGCCAAGAACTGCTACGAAAGGACGCTGGCATTTGTTGCCGATGCGTCTGAGATGCACTGCATTTACCTGCGACTGGCTTCCATTTATTTACAGGAAGCACAGGTAGATTTTACGTTTATTAATTCTCTATTCATCATGTAATCACAGCATGTTGCAATGCAGGTCCTTCTGAAATGAGATTACTTGCATAAAATAATTTTCTTAGCCTTACGCATGCATATATTAAAGAGGACAGAAGGAAAAGGAGGAGGAGAGGAAGGATGGGGAGGAGAAGAAGAAGGCATTTATGATGAGATTGGCATCATATTTCAGGTTCCTAGATTTTTGTTTGAACTTGCAACTCAAGTTTTCTCTTTTTTATCCTACTTGACCATTATGCTTTCAATATCAAGGCCTTGGATGCTGAATTGTATTGTAACTACCTTGGGGCATGGAAGTCAATTTGTTAGAGCGCTCAGCTGCTAACGCAAGAGTACAGGCTCAGGCCCCCCCAAGGCAGTTGCCGTTTAACTGTCTAGGGACCTTGAGCAAGTCCTTCATGCAGAATAGTTGTGTGCAGTTCTGAACTCTGGAAGGAGGGCAGCATTAAAATATAGTTTCATGATGTTGTATGCTTACCTCCTCCTATTCCTCCCCCTCTGATCTCCCTCTCCTCTCTCTGATCAACTGCAGAGAAATTACTTTGTTCTCGTATCGTCTGTGAGATGGCGCAGCACTGTATGTTCGTGTATAAGCCTTTTATTCTATAGGTGGATTTTAATCCTAGTAGAGAATTTCAGTAATTTTTTGTTGCTTTCAGTTCTACAGTGCACGAGACACTTTTCTCATGGCCTGCAAACGGTCTCCTTCATGTGTGTCATGGCTTGGCGTTGGCATCGCTTGCTACCGGGTACGTTTTCAGTTACAGCCACACAGGAAGAATCCTGTGTCAGTACATCTCAGGAGTTGGCTTTAACTTTCCAGCTCTTGCTATGATCAATCTATACTGCTTGGTGATGGATACAATCGTGCCAAAACTGCCCAAGGTTATTCTGTGATTGACAGTTTTTGCAGCATTAAGCTGAAATCATCATCAGTGATGTGCCCCTCTCCAGGTCATTGCCATTTCCACAAATTTTTGCCAACCGTCCCGGTCTGGGGCTTATCTACAGGCTGTGACGTGCTAAACTTCGTACACAGGGACCTTAAATGGCATGGTGCCCTTTCAAACGGGCAGCGGTGGTGAAGGTTCTCACCTGATAAATTCCTGGAAAAAATGAGCAGGGTCAAGGCCGTACAGTCGCTATATAAAAATGTGTATGTTTACATTTACTCTGCAGTATGAACGTGCACTGTAAGAGCCTGGGAGTAAATGTTAAACTGATTATTCATCAGATAATAAACTGATTATTCATCAGATATTTACATATGCACTAATTTATGAATTCACGTTGAAAGCACTACTTAAAGAATGCATTGGTTGTAACTGTGTAGAGTGAATTGTTGTAGTTGGGCGATTTGGCTGATGCTGAGGATGCACTGACCGAAGCCAACATCCTTGACAACATGGACCCCGAGGTCTGGGCCTATCTCTGCTTGGTCTGTCTGCAGAGTGGAAGACGGCTGGAAGCAGAACAAGCCTACAAGTACACTGTCAAGGTATCTACAAGCACCACATGGGCAAGGAAGTCCTGTACAGCCACTCTAAACTGAAATTCTGTAGAGACCTGTAACAACATTTCTTACCTACTTACAGCAGTCCTAAACCACCATTTTAATTCGAAATTCTAGATACTGGCACCACTGTGGTGACAGCAAACAGCCCTGAAAATTGTGACACTGACTCAGTCCATCACAACCCAACTGAACATTTGTTATGGCTGTTTGGAGTTGGGTAAAATGGCAGCACCTGAGCAAAATCACCAAGTAACTCAAATCCCGGGCTGAGCAGAAATTTAATTTTTCCATTGCCTCAACAGAATTTAAATAAACACTTATAAATCCAGAACATAACATCCATAACAGTAACTTTACTAAAACTATTTAAAGGCACAGTATGACAGTTAAATGCTCTGTGAACACTTGTTTCCAGAAATTTCTTTGTTATCATTCTTTATACCCCAACAAACAATATTTAAGATTCTTCCACATGAACTGAAAGCCAGAACATGACTGTTCTGTGCACTGCATTTTTCAGATTCAGTCAGTGCCAAGAAATGGGTAGATTATCATCAGACCCCACATTATTGGTACGACAGTAGACTTATAACATCTCATGGCAATGTACACAAAATATTAACATAAATATGTTGTCAGGGATTTAGAAAACTTAAATTTATCCAGTTAAAAACTGAATCTTAATATTTTAGGTAACACATTGGCAACCCGCGGTTGTTTTAAATGTTGCAGCTTAATTTACAAGACGATGAACTGCTGGCAGAGATCCATCACCTTCAAGAGGTGTTTGGATTTGGAAATCCAGAGTTCTGAGAAAATCTACTGTCGACAGCATTCTTGCAGTGCAGTCATTTCCTAACTTCTGGGGACCATATCAGGACTGTGCTTGTGAATGCATGCTGCTACAGTTCCTTTCTGTCTGCAAAGTGTACATTTTTTACCGGCTGAAGTGTAAAGAGTTAGTAACACTGGAAATTCTTTACTGATTGCTGCAAGTCTTTGAACAAAGAATGATTTTATACATTGTTTAATAATACATACAAATGGTTTTGCAACAACATTGATGCTGTCATTTGTTTTATTATTATGAAACCCAGAATAAAAAATCAGAGTAAGAGTAAAGGAAATATCTGGAACTATAATTTATTTGTCCCACAACAATCGGCAAATTCACCTCAACAGTCTACAGACATCAATGCATCACAGTCGCACTCCTGAATTACGAATAACATCAAATGATAAGCAATTACATGAAAATAAGTATTATTCTTGCTATCACTATTATTATTGTCCTCCATTGACAGTCCAATCTAGTGCGTTGCTCTTGTTGACAACCTTGTTTTCCAACAGTTTCTTCTTTAATGTGTCCAATGGGTCAAATTCAAAGTTGCTATTCTTGTATATAAAGCACTGCATGGTCCAGCACCAAGCACTCTTGCCAATTTATGCAATCAAGTCAAATGTAATCCTGCTTGATCCAGCTTCCTTCCACTCTTGATCAAGCTTCCAGTGGTCGGTTTTTGGAAGACAAGGTTTTGTGCATTTCTGTATACTGATCAACTGAAGACTTGCCTTCAAAAGGTTGCCAGCACTTGAGGTAATTCACGTCACTTGAAGCGACTTGGGTACTATGATAACGGAGCTGTAGAAATCATTAGATTAGATTATTGTCACAAATGTCTGATTAATAATAATTATTTTCTTGCTACAATTGACAGTTACCCATACTACTGTAGACACTAGCTGTGAATCATGCTTTCGTCACATAAAATTGTGCTGCCTTCAGCATACACCATGTTTGTAAGAACGTGGTTAACAAGTGATCGTTCATGAGCAATCAACAAATCCTTCAGTTAAAACAAAACAGATTTACTCTAGCCATGTAAGAATCCATACAGTAAGTAGCTCAGTGGGTCATAGAATTGTCCAAGGATTACAAAAATATCCGTGGTGCGATTAATCGTGGCAACATCCAAGGATCACAGCAACACTCCAGAGTCACAAGGTTGGTTTTTAGAAATATGACCCATGGCTTAGAGAATTCAACCATTGTAAAATTTTCTGTGGATCATAGAAATATAGAAATATAATGCTTTTCTTGTAATTTGTCCCCAGGCAGTAAAATTGTCAACCAATCTAATGGCTCAAAATCTGAGATAACTGTTTAAATAGTCGACATGTCTACAGTGGCCGCAGACGAAACTGTCAGTCGATTATTTTACTGTCTAATTTCTCTTTGATGTTCTAATCAAGCACAACGACTGAACCGTCAGTTTCATTTGAACCCTTGACAGACAGTTTCTGCCAAGGTTTGCGAGCACCTCGTTTTATCTCTGCCACTGTCAACTGTTTACTACGCAGCTTCCTGCAAGAGAAGACATCAAAACTTGTTTCAATTATTTTAAAATTTACTATTTAAGCGGTTCACAGATAGATGAATTCATAGATAAATTTTGTAGTGGTAGTTTAAATTCTGTGGCTCACAGTGATACATCATTTATGCTGGCAAGGAGAGTCTTAAAGGCCTCGGAAAGCGCTGTGTGAATGTCCAGATGTGCACCAAGACCAAAAGGTACAGTAAAATGCACATCCACGTGTATCAAAACGTAGTATAGCTAACTAAGACAAACTAAAAACTTTCGAGTAAACCAATTCTAAGTAGTAGATTTAAAAATACTACTACTCCCAGCCACATCATTTTAGAAATGACAAATTCAAGACAAGACCATTGGACAACAACAAAAGTCCAATCACCTTATGGAATCTGTAGCTAAAAACAGCAAATCCTCTGGAGTGTCCATCCAACTTAACATATGCTTTCGCGCTCGACTTGCCGCCTGCAGCTTCCCCCCGCTGTTTCCGTTCAAACGGTTTACAACTGATCCACGCATCTACAATAAACAAACGTAAACAGCTAGGAATGGGAACGGAAAGAACAACAAAAAACCTAGCTAAAAATTACACATCACTTAAAAAGCAAAATTATTTCTTGTAATTACATGCTCTGATAACTTTGGCTGCTCTTGCAACATTTTGGCCGCTGGCTTCAGATTCTGGAACTCTTCCAGTATGTTTGTTGCACAGTCTATATCAGCCTTTTGGTCAAGATTAAAGATTTATTCCATATTGGTAGGCCATTTTCATGTTTCCACCAATTGCATTTCTGTGTTTTGACTGGACCTACTCTTCTATACATCGAACTAGTAGAATCAATAATACTGATTCTAAATACTTCAAAGCAACCATCAATTCACACTTTCCGCATTCATTCAGAAGGTAAATTTCGGATTAACACGATCACATTAGACTAGTTCAGTGTTAAACTGCCACACTGATAGATGGCAATAACATCAGACATTCTACCATCTCCTGTTCAGGCTTTTGTAGTACAGTTTCAGTTGTTAGACTTGCTTTTACAAACTGGGCAGCACAACCCATCAACGTCTTTTATGCATAATTATGTACATGAATGCAGCATCCGTATTCAGTAAAATTCAGTTCAGTTCAGCTGAATCTTACTTCAAATATTCAAATCCAACTGAACTCAAAAACAGTGAAAAAGCAATATTTTAACAGTAATAAGTTACAGAATCCTTTAAATAACTGATAGAAAATTTAAAACTCAGACACAGAGGTGACAGTACTAAGACAGTTAAGTAGAAAAACTAGGCACAAGTTAAACCTATACATATTTAGCAGAGAAATTACCTTTGGCTGAATCTGTTTAACATTAGTCGTTGGGCGGATGACACCTGTGGCCTGGATTTTATGTGGCAGACCATCTGTTACAGAAAAAGTAAACACATCATCTTGTGGCACATTACAATAACATAATTAATTAATTAATTAATGTTTGCTCTTCATCATGCAAAACATCCAGGTCATTGCAAGCAAATCAGTATAATAGGACTAGGGTGGCACAGTGATGGACGCACAGTGATGGACTGCTAATGAATTCGTCTGTAACATCTGTGCCCGTGATTAAAATCACAGTGCCTCACGAAAAAATGGCAAACTGCTGTCATGCTATGAGGAAGGCTCTTCTGTGTATTCGATTTGCTGCTTCTCTACTTGCAACGTACTGTTATTTACTACAGCAAATCTTTAACCAATTTAAACTGTGAACTGATTTACCTTCTTTTCCATTTATGTGATCACACCCGCGTTTCCGGGAAGTTGGAGTGACTTGCGTTTGCCCCACAGTGACAATCGGTTCTTGAGCATTGTTTTCTAAGAAAGAGAAAAATAAAATTACAACAGACACAAACCAATTCACAATTTCTACAAAAAAATAAGACATAATCTGGAGAAAAATGACCCATTAAAGCACTACAACTTTCACATAAATAAAGGAGCTACAACAACTTTATAATTCCAAAACAGTGCAAACTTCTGTTAAAAAAAGTTTAAAAGTTAAAAAACACCTGTTATATGTTGCATTGTGGCACATATAAAATAACCTCAGAACTTCTGAGTAAGTGTCTTACACACAACTTCTTGGCAGCTTTTGCTGATGCCTTGTTTTTCAATACTGGAGCTATAAAAATACAAGAAAATAAAAATGACTCAGTGTTAGGGTAAGGGCAGAACGCACGAGGTACTAAAACAGCACTTTTCGTCTGGCAGATGTCTCCACTACGGTGCAGTAGCGACGGTTTCTCCATTCGAATGTCGATCCCCAGTCGAGCAGAGACCCGGTCAACCGAGCCACGTTTCTTTGTCTTCAGGAGTCGCAACTTGTGCATCAGTTCTGGAAGTCGTTGCTGGCCTTTAACAGAAATCAACAAAAGATCAGCCAAATTCAACACATCAATCATTTATTTCAGTAACATTAATAACAAATTAGAGTTCAATGTTTTTCATAAACTAAAAGCCCCAATTTTAAAAAATCATTTGCTGAACAGGAAGCCAGTAAAGACATGTTATGTGACCATAGTTTGATGTGTTAATGAAAGCTATAGCCAAAGAATTCCAAACTCTCGAGTTTCTGCATATTTGACTTATGATACCAGTAAGAAATGAGTTACAGCAATTAATGTGACTACAGGTCAACGCATTTCCCAGAGATATTCTTAAAGACATGGGGACATAACACCTAATTCTGCATCTGTCACAAACATACATGTATGACAACTTACAATACGATTTAGGTAAGAGACATAGCAGAATCAAAAACAATGCCAAAGTTATGAGCAATATCAGCCAATTCAACAAGTGATTCACCCCGTTTTAACAACTTTCCACGATAGGACAGATTAAAAATTTAAAGTCTGACAGCTTATCTGTTGTAATCTGTTGTAATGCTGTCTTTGAACGCCATTATCAAGAGCCACTTTATAAAAAGCTTGTCTAATAAAGATGTCAGTTTCTACAACTGAACTACATTTGGCATCCATGTCACTGGCCGTGTTATATCAGAATCCGTATCATAACAAAGATGTTACAAAGAAGTTCCAGCATCCTGCAGAACATTTGGCCTGGGTGTCATTGGTCTTTCGCTTTCACGCAGGGGTAGGCCAAGGCTAGTGTGGACACAAGAAAACAACATATTAATATTTTCTCACACTCCTGCTTGATGTGGGCTATGTTGATTGGCGCAAATGGCTGGCGTGCAGCTCGGCGGATGTCAAGAATGCCTTTACAGATCTGACGCGAGATTCGTGTCAGAGGCGTCGTGACAAGACAGAAAGCGGCCCTCGTCTTCATGACCGGACACGGACTCCCAGATCGGACGGCAACACCATGGGCGTTTACTAAATGCTGTGCAAAATGTGCCTTAGACTTAAACTCCAGCTGCAGAAAACAAACAACAAAGAGACAATTATCCAATCGATTCACAGAGATTAAATTCTATTCTAATTCTGTGCTTAGGAATTACAACAGAGGTATTAGAGGATTTCCTGCTTGCATGCACTAACGTATGTGTATGCATGTACATATGTGTGTGTACATATGTATGTGTGTGTGCAGGTATATAGGAATATATGTACAAACACATCGAAGTATATATATATATCTATCTCCTTTCAAAAAACTTCTCAAAGGCAAGGCATACATGGATAACTGACAACATTACTGTAAACAGCTGTAACTCAAGATAAAAGTAGACACAAAATAATATGGACTAATCTAGATAAGCTGGCTTCTCCATACATCTGCTTCAATGTTGAGTACAATAACTGCAAGCACTTCGCAGTTGCTTTTATTAAACTTGTACCATCTGTGCTTCAATTATAGGCAGATAAAAGTCATCAAGAACTAAGTAAAGCTGTTGATGTGAAAATCAATTGACTAGCCCACCTTGCTGCATGCTGCAATGTTGCACTTGAAGACACGTGGGTTGGCAGCCGGGGTCTGAGCCTGGCTTTGACGATCGTTTGTGCTGGTGCAATCTAAACAGGTAACAATCCTCAGGTAACCATAAACAGAAAAAATATTAATCAATTAAACAAATTACTTACTGACTGGTGGCTGTCTACCAAAACTTCAACAAATTTATGCAAGTCCTGAACACATTAATAACAGACATCTGCCTCCACAGCAAAGCTTAACAAATGATAACAGGCAGGCAAGGCATCAAATCACAGAACCTTATAACCTTGTCGACAAGACACTGCTGGACGAGGAAACCAACCAAAAACAAGGAAAGAGACAAAAAGAGTAAAATAAGGTAGCTAATCAAAATGTGCCCAGAAAATGAATTCCTGCAGAAATTTCCAACAGCGCTCATAAATCTTAAATTTTATTTACAATTTTGCAAAACTGCAAAAACAACTTTTTTACAATTCTACAAAATGAAAGAACCACGTCACACAATTATTCACACAATTATCATAATTCTGAATGTTGTGTGACATGTTAACAAATTGGTCGAGCGCTATGCCATCCAATGTTGAGTGCGCAGGTTTGAGGCTCCGACCAGCCCTGCACTGCTTAACTTCACTGCACTTCCCACTTTTGTCTGCAAGCCACCATTCTGCATCATACTGTGAACTGTCACTGAGGTGCTGCAGTTGAAACTCACCAAGTCGCGTAGGCATTTTAAGGCCACCATATTTCTTCCAGTACGTCCAGCACGAAGCACAGACACGGCATTGCATGTGAGCTGGTCCCCAGGAATACCACTGCGATGAATTCGATGCTGAGACAGAACAGAACATTGGTCAAGTTTACACACAATACAACACATTCTAACTAGAACGTACAGAATTACACTGCAATATAAAGGAACACTTTATAACATCATTTCAAAAAATTCCTCAGGCATTCCTGAATTTATGCTTATAGGCCAGATTCACTTCAAATCAGTAGCTGACACACCTAGCAAATTTTAATAACAGTTCTGTTCAATGGATCTCTTTGGAAAAGATCCCAAATATATCATAGTTTTTACTTTACACAGTTGAAAATCACCAGTTACAAACCATAGCAGCTTTCACATGGCCTTGCAGAAATGCTATCATAACCATTCATTTTGTCGTTGATCTGAGCGGGATTCGCTTTGTTGCTACAACATTTTGCCAAATAGCTCGTTAAAACAGCAACGAATCCCTGACAAAGTCACACTAAAATAGGCACAAATACACAACATCCATTTTCTCTAGTTCAGTTGCGACACACAAATCAAATACTTTATGATGTTTGCTTTGTAATTCTCATGTACCTAGCATCATTCTGCATGCACGTTAGTATTTCAGAGCCAGTCCTACAGTCTGCCCCAAGCGTGGGATTTAGATGATATCTGGATCATTTACACTGCCAAAGGCTGATGTTTACAAATCTGCAATACGACTACCGATGCAACAGTGCAGTAGACTTCCATACGCCCAGCACTTATGGGCATTTGTCAAACTTGGACGGCCAGTCCATGAGTATAATGTTGTGTTGCAATCACTTTGTTTGAACTGTTGTCAGTCTTGATACTCAACACTTTACGAATCAAGGACTCTAAATACGGTGTCAAATGTCAACTGCATGACGGGACTCTGCTGTTGTGTTTCTACGAGTCTAAGAGACCACTACTGGAGACGTCCAGATACAAATACAAAACACAAAAATAACTGTATTTGCTATTGCCCTCCCTCCAAAGAGCACATACAACAGAGCGTAAGTGATGCTGAGCAATTGTGTCAAGGATTTGTTCAAGGTCCCTACACAGTAACCACCTCGGGCCAGAATTGAACCCACACTCTGTGTGTTACAGGCCAAGCACTCAAACCAATTGGCTACTGTGCCCCAACAAATCACCATGTGACTACAGATGGATTTTTCATTCTTTTACAACTTGGAGAGCACGTTATTGTTGGCCAGTCACCGCTTACAAGTATAGGTGCATATGGATATTTGAGTAACAGGTAGGGACATACCAGATAACCAGCGTGTATCAGAATTATGAAATAATCAAAAAATTATCACATTCATTCAAACATTTAAACAGTAGAAATTTAAAGAATCAAGTCTTGCTCAACTCACAACTGATCTGCAAATAGATCGATTTCAATGGTGAAAAGCTTCACAAAAGAATAAACAAGCTAAGCTTTCAAACTGTTTAAAACTTCATCACAACACACTGGAAAACTGACTGCAGTCTCCGAAGCCCTTATTAATATTTCTGCTTAGCAACTAACACTTGACCCAGTGGATGCAAGGCCCCAAACATGTGACGCAATCAGAAAGATTAGCTTACTAGGGCGGAATGTAGACTTGTTTTAGTTTATTCTCAGCCTCGGCTGCCTTGATTCGTTTCTGAAACAGCACAAGACATAATTACTGCCTTTGTAATTGCAGTTAACAACTTCTTTAGTGCCAGTGTCTAAAGCACAACCGATAGCACGTCAAATCAAGCCACAGTTAGGTCAATCAATATCCAGAAGAAAGATATAGACAGCCTGTGGTGGATTAGCCAAATGCAAAAAACTGTCTTCAGTAGAGACAGAAATGAAACACCAGACTGAGCAGAATGAACAGATGCAGGCACAGAGTTTCAAAATTTAGGACCAGCAACCTAAAACGCTCGACCACTGAGAACACTTCCAATTTTTGGCACAACTGGAGAAAAACAGTCAGATGACCTGGATACATGAGTTTTGCATAAATGAAAAAACATTATACCAAAATGTTTGGCAATGTGGTTACAAAATGCTGAAGCTCAGTAATGAAAAACAGTAAAACATAAATCGAGCTGAGAACGACTTTATATAGGTTTTACAGGCATAAAAAAGGCTTAGAAAAATCATTAAAAATCTGAAGTTTCCACTGTTTTGTTTGTATCAGACTAAGTGTGCTACTAATCCTCTACAAATGTCTCCAATATCACAAATCTATCTGATATGTGAGTTCTGGATGCTCAAACACACTTTCATAATTATATACATGTGTACATAATTATAAAATATAACACACACACATACATACATACATATATATATATATATATGATTATGTATATCATACATAATACTTCAGACACAAATAAGTCTAGAAATGGAAACCTTAAAGCTTCAGTACACAAACATGCACAATACATATATACATACACAATGACCACGATAAGAAGCCTCTCAAACAAATGCAACTAACCTGCTGGACATATCTGTCTGTTGTTTTCCACATGTAGTAATATTCAACCATACTCTTCATACTTTTCCACGGAAGCTATAAATTAAAAATAACTACCTATAGGTTTGAAATTTATCCATCATCATGATTTTATCTCAAAAGAAACAACAGAAGGTGCTCTAAATTTGTCAACAAACTCACTGAAAGACTCTCTATCAGTAATAGGTACCGCACAGCAGGACTGCTAAATGAATCCAGATACAAAATTTTAAACCTGTTTTCATTTAAATGTGATTATTCTTGTTTTACAATATCCAACAGATCTCATTTTAGAAATATCCCTAATCTTAATTACAGTCATCTTGAACTGAATTCCATAATTGGTGATAATTCACCAAGTATTGGCACACTGAATTTTTCATGCACACCCCACCCAAAAATTGTTTCAGCAATGAACACTTGATTAACAACTGAGATCCTGAGACCATTCAGAACAGTAATTTTCTCTAAAGATATAATTCAAACTTCACTGAAAATATTTATGAACGCTATCACAGTTCATGTTCTTAACTTAGTTTTTGTCTCACTGTTTTGTCTGTAGCACTGTTGTAACATTTGGCTTTTTTCTTCCCTTAGCCTTACAAAAATCCTATGAACTTACAAAATCCTGTCTGATTTCGCCAAAATCCTTTCCATATTTATCCAGCGCTTCCTCAAACAGATTAGCTTCTGAGGCTGACCATTCTTCCATCTCGTCTCGACATAATACGGGACCACTACTTGGAACGAGATCTGCACAAGACTTCGTCATGTCGTACCCATGTTTGTGTAACAAATCCATTGCATGAAACTAAAACAAGATTCACAAGATAAACAAATAGAACAATACAACTATATTCACAAGACTTACATTAAAACACAGGCATCTTTTCAAGTAATACATCTTTATTCCAACTCAGACTGTGATGGCCCTTTTCATACTACTGGGTTAAACTTTGCTCCAGCAAGAAATAAAAACTAGTGATTCAGTTTAAAGCTTAATAGTTTATTCTGCATCAGAAACATAGTCTTTCTGAATTATGACCTTGGATTTTGGCTCATCTATTGACTTCATGACAGATTAATAATTAATTCATGTCTCGTGCATTAACATAATAAAATTTAGTGATTAGATAAACCAATCTTACATTATGTTAACTTTCTCCTAACGGATTGTGTAGCTCATAATGAACTGTCAATTTCTCATAATGTACTAGGAAATATGACCCTTTTCAGTCACTGAGAACCACATAAGCTATCAAGTGACCTACTGGTGTCATGGTGGCAAGCCACAGCTAAGAGGCAAACAGCAAACTTTGAACAATAAATACTTTATCTTTACAAAAATTATTCACTGAACCAGTTTCTCTTAGAGAATTCAAATAATGAAGGAAGTAATTAAGCTAGCAACTCTGCAATAAAATGTGACAACCTCCTAGTGACAAGAAGAAGGAAGGAAACTGACCAGCGTGATGTCTCTGGAAGCAGCAGCTGCACTTATGTGTAGGCTAGGTTGCCGTACTGTGCTAGTACAATCCAGCGACCGAGCAAACGTACCAACAGACCTGGACAGCAAGTCAAGCAAAAAACAGCTGTGTAAATAACGTCTAAGCTCTGAAGTTGTACATAAATCCATGCTGTAGTTGTAATGATTCAGTTAAAAATGCTTATAAGGAACTTGGTAGACAGATAACAATCATTTTTTCAAACACAAAAATAATAATACTCTGTTTCACAAAGCCTAATAAATTAGTAATCCGTAAAACTGAGCCAAAAAATCAAACAACTCATAAAGAAATGACAAACAATGCAAAATAAATTCTAAAACACAATAAAACACAGAGGGCAAAGTGTAAACATTGCAAATTGAAGCTCAAATCAGCATAGAAAACACAGCAGAAAAACTCCCCAACAGTCACTACTAGTCCTAGCTAAAAAATTAATAGAAATTATCACGCACAAATCAGATTCATAATAATTATTCCAGGTCAGGTCACAGCAAAACAAATCATCCGAAATAAACAACAGAAACCCAAAACTCAGGACTCCCATGTTTAGACTAACAAACTAATGCAGACAAAATCAGTGATATAAAAAAAACTAACGCAGACAAAATCAGTGATATAAAAAACTCTTAGTATAAATATTTTATATTATTTTTTTATTTGTATAAAAATTTTATGTCTATAATAACTTTATTTTATTTTAATATTTCATTTTTTCTACAGACCTGGCAATCATCAGGAAATTGTCTATTTGTTGATCATTTAAAGCATTATGTGGATCCCAGACAAGTTCCTCAAGTTCAGACAAGTCTCGGCCATCAGATTCTCCTGAATTTATTCAAACAGTTACATATCTCAAATAAATAAAAATGACTCAAATAAATCAGCATAACTAGTAAGAACCTTGTAACAGGACCATACTACAGTTGTTTAAATGTTAATTATCTCTTAACACCAACAAATATAGTTAAATTTCTCATCAAATGAGTAAAGTCATTATCTTGAAACTGTTCAAAGTGTATCCGTCAGCTTAAATTAACACCATTAGGTAATTAGAATTAGATTCAATGCCATCGGATATTATTATAATCAATAAACGTCTTTCAACTCACCTTTCTCGAGAAGATGCGTTGGTTCAGCCTGAAATCGAGGACCAACCCTGATTTCCCCTTTGTCGGCAAGCAACGTTTTAATTTGTGGATCGTACACGAGCGAGTAAAAAAAGCTATCCTGTTAGAATTAACACACATCCTCTTAAAATGTTTGCATAACTAAACAGAAAGAGACGCTGTTCTACATAAGAAAGGAACAAAAAAACAGGGCTACTTAAGTAGTTTGGACAACTAGTTAACACCACAACACTTAACGTAATCCACCATGCCAGTGGTTCTTCTAGTAGTGGTCTGCAGAACAGCACCCGTATGCGAAGCCTTCATCATCAGTCCGTGAAAACATTCAGTACAATGTCCAAAGAAATTTGAAAAAGAACAGACATTAATTATGCAAGTGACTTAAAATCACTTTATTATTACTTATGACTCCATTATCATAAACAGATATATATGCAAAATATTTGAGCAATTTAACTACCTACTCTTACCGCCAAGAAAGAGCAGAAGACTGCACCATGCTGATCCTGCCCGTCTCCAACATAACTAAGTATTATTTGCCAGCCTACAGCTTAAAAATATCTAAGATCCACTCCACTATACAACATCTTCTATTTGCAAAAAAGCTGGCAAAACACACTACCTCTTTGTCAAGATATGAAGAAAGTAATTCGGTCTCATTGTGTAGCATGATGTTACATTTTCCACGGATATGCGTAGCTGGTAACGTTTCAACCTGCCGCGAGAGGAATAGCTCTCGATGTCTCAACTGGTGCTTCTGTTTCTCACTGAGATCTTCCTTATCTGTGCTCGTAACTTCATCTCCATCTTCTTCTGCTCCACCGACTGAAGGGTAAAACAACCACTTAAACATTTCACTGGACTTCAATTTTTTATAATTATTAGTAATATTATTGCCCTTCATATTATTATTTTTTACCCGAAGTAACAGTATCTTGCGAGTAAACAAAAATTAATATCTTGCCCATGACTTAAGTACAGCTGCTGTTATTATGGTTACTATTATTATTCGTGTTATTATCACTAATTATGACTCTTACCAACATTATCATCATTTTACATTGTTAAGATAATCAAATCAAGCGGTGTCAAGGCAAGGCAACCGAGTTATGCAACATATGCCTACACAACTAATCATATGAAATTAAATCATTCTTAAGTAGGTCACTTCAGCTCCTCAACAAGGGAGACTCTCACTACCTACAGTCTGCCTGTACTGTCCACACCTACAAGCAGCCCATGTATTACTAGCAGTTGTTGTACACAAAAGGATAAACTATGGCCTCTGACAATATTCAGTGATGTTCACCTTCTCCACTTAGAAAGTCCCAAATGGGCCTGGCAAGTTTCGGCTATACAATACAAGGTACTATACAAAGTACTATATACTATATACATACCTGTGACATATACCATACAAAGTATATATATTATATACTATACTATATATTATACAAGGGGCAGAAGGGTAATTAATTCCAGCTGTCTGCAGTTAAGCAGGTGTACATAAATGACAAATCTTTAAACAATAAAGCTAAGGACACTACAATCAAAATGATCCTAAACATTTGCATATGAAATTTTTGGAGACTTTCTGGATATTAAAATACAAGCTTGGAACACGAGTTGCAGCTTCCTGCTGCTAACCTGTGACATGAAATATGGCTTCAAAGTGTTGCTAAGTTGTGCTTATCTTTGAAATTATTAAATATGTTAGCGGTGTCTTTGAATTTATGAGATCAACGGCAAGAAAGAATCAACGTTTAAGAATAAAGAATTAACACTTATGAATATCTGATCAGTCAATGTATCAAAAGCAATAATCATGGTTCAAAGATCAGACCAGAAACTTCAAGAAACAAAGTCACATTCCAATAACACCATACATGCTTGAGATAAAGTCGCCTTCGATAATAAGTAGCCCCCTAATTTTTGGGGTTTGAAAGGTAAGCGAATGTAACGGCCTGTTTATAAGTCACTATCGGAAAATGTGCTTCATCCAAGAAGCCAGTAATCCAAGATTGACTCTAGCATTGTAAAACAATTCACATCAAATCATTAATGAAATGCCTTAAATTATGTTACTGAAGCATTAAAAATGAGAACAGCCTTAATACTGATTTAATTCTAAAAAGTTTATTATTTGTTATTTTCGTTTATACTTTTATAGTTTATCAACACGGTCAAGAAACCTTGGCAAAAATGATCAAGATAAGGAATCCAAAACATACAGCTAATGCAAAATATAGTAACAGCACTATTACAATAAATGGTTAACAGTCATGTAATTACAAGCAGTGGTGTAACTCTATTGTAAATCTAAGTGAATGAATGCAATAAAAATTTCAGTGTAGTAGACCCATGTGTCTGCGTCTGTTTAAATGAATTCCTCATTAATCTCAAGAAACTGGCTTGCCATTTTATGTATTGTTGTTAAATCATTCTTTCATTGATTTCCACTACAGCTGTGATGCAGGAAATTTTGATCGGACGATACGCAGAAAAGCACGTCTATAAACTCTCCGCAGACTTCAGTATTCATATGGGTCGCTAGCTTAATTAAATTGACACCTTTTGTCGGTTTTTTATTTGCCAGAGCTCAGTCATCCACGCCATCCAGTGGTTTTGGACATAGCTTTGGGCGGCTTCTTGGGACGCTCATGCAGTGCTATTTTTACACTCTGCAAGCTGCAAAGCGGATGCAATTCAAGAAGAAAACCTAAAGCTAGTTTTATTCAATTATTATAAACTGTACTAATTCTTCAAACACTCACTTCAAATCAAGTAATGACAAGAAATACCAATTTCTATGTGCAACACAACATAAATGCACTATAATATTTGAGAACTGTTGTGCATGGCTGCCATTAAAGAAGTACAAACAAGATTGGGATTCAATGATGATTACAATATTTCATTATAAAATGTCTTATTTTAACAAAAACCTTTCATTTCTTTAACATTAATACATTTTTGCTACCTAACAGCAATTTCTTTTATTTGCTTAATATAAGGAATTGTTAAAACTGTTGCTGGAAAAATGTTTATAAATGATGTTAGGCTAGTCATTTATGTCCATTGGTATAGATATGACACCTGGCCTTGGCCCATGTATAAGTCATATACCCAACGTCAAATTTAAAAAATATTCAAAAGTTTGTGACTTACACAGTATAGTAATAATTGCAGCATGAAAATAAAAGATACCTTATTTTTCTTAACCTCATCCCTTCTGAAATACATGTTTTTTTTGTAAAATGTAATCCAATCTATCAGATTCTACTGCAGAATTGGTGTTAACAGACACTTCGTTTCAATCGAAAATCACCAATGTAATGCGATCTAAGTGAAAATTAGGACTTCAGACACAACAGATTGGACTGGTTGATACGATATAACAATAATGAGTATTTCACAATTTCAACCTAGCCTAAAGAAAGCATAATTGCAACAATTCAAAATACTTAATCAAAATTCTTAAATAATTAATCTGACAAAGCAGTTACAGTCCAAATCAGCTTGCTTAAAATGTTTTCAAGAACAATTTTATAGACAGGAAGTTCAAAAAGCTTACATTAAATGGCTCTACATAATATAAGCCCAACTTTTAAGTAGCTCTTCACTTGCACTGCGATAAAAAACTTCATGGACGACTACTTTTATAGTGAGATTTCTGTCTTAACGGCTCTACGGTTAAGCAGGGACTGCACTCTGCAATATTCTCCCAGTAACAGAACCAATTATCTGCTATAAGTTTGGGAGAAAAATCAAGAATTCTCAAACAAGGCAGAAACTGCACAAATACCCAGCTAAGTAACACCAGATTAAGTCTGCAGTGTCAACCCCATTCTGTACATATATTTCCAGACCATAATGTGAGTGGCCCAACAGCCAAGTGACTTTGTCCTTTGCTGCTTGTCTGGGGTTCCAAAGAGGATGGGCAATTTGCTGAGTGAGTGAGACAACTCCTAAGGAAAATTATTGTGGACTTTGGATTCCTGTGCACATGACTGTGCAAAATATCTTATTGCTCTGCCATGATTGTTTAAAGCTATGGAAAGGCCCATATTTAAAGTGCCATAACCCCACTGCATTTAGAAAAACTAAGTCACACATTTGAAATACAGCTAAAAATAAATTCAGCCAAATTAGTCAAATGTTAAGCAACACCACAAAACTTAATGTCAATATGAAAAAAATTATTACAGAAGCCGTTACATTCTAATGTGTACAGCTTTTGGCAGTTTGTTTGCAATTAAAGCAAACTGTTTAAATGCACCAGTAACTCCTTAAATATGTTCCAATGTTATAACATGAATTCTGATGCAATGTGGTCAGGGATATGGATCCCAATCTAGAAAATCACCTCTCTATAACAAGTCTTGATTATAAGGCAGTTCTTGATACGGCTCCGAGTCTCCAGCGTAGGAAATCAGGCCATGTGCAATATTTTAGGAATTCCTTGAAATACAAAATGTGGTTAAACCATTTTCCAGTTCTCCACTGTTACTGTTTTCTTACACTCACCAGTGAACCACTAAATAAGCATTCAATTGGAAGACGACTGTACTTTGTCATCCCATGGCCAAGGATATTCCTTAATAGGCATATTCTCACTGTTCCTTCTCCTAACTTCTAAAGCCATTTTTAGTCTGCTTGAAACAAAGAATCAACCAACATTCCACATCTATCTCTGCAACATAACAGAATTTGTAAATCTTAGACTGTGTAAAATTACATGCTCCACAGAATCGAATTTAGGCCATTTGCAACAGCAACTTAAAGTGTATGCCAGAGAAATATCAAGATGGGTTCAAGACTGCAGGAAGAAATTTTGCTTTAAAACAACTGTGGCTAAGTTTTCAAGTGTTTTAAATTTGACAATAACATATTCCGTTAAGTCTCCGATCTCACACTGTGTAATCGTAATCAAGAATTTATAAAGGACCACCTCAAGATAGCCTCATTAGAGGCGCTCCAGACCAGACAACCCAGAGATGTGTAGTCTTCGACACGTATTCATTTCCTTTTCCAAGATTCAGAATCACAAATCCCAAACTACTTTAAAAGAGGGCTACTTAACAAGGATCATCAGAGTGGGGTAATTTTTCACCATAGGCAAGGACTTTCACGTCTCAGCAGTTGCTTTTCCATCTACTATGTCAATCGACCACCTGCAAAAGGCAGGAGTGCTGCATCTCATTACCTTACGACTCACCAATTTCTGGAGGACTCTTATGCCCCTGCAGGTTTTGCTCTGCAAGGCACTATATTAATGAATTAATTTAACAATACAATAAAGTACAGCGTAACAACTTGAAATGAAAACAGTCATACTGTATAACCATGTTGTTTTAGTTTCCTAATCCTTTAAAGCACAATTCAGTAGAGCCTCTTTCAACAATGAGGTCATGACAGACGGCTGTGTACCTCAAGCAAAACGGAATGCAGTGTCTACTTTGACCTGTAGGTCTGAAGCACATAAGTGCTGTTTACCAAGTTGCAAAATAGAAACTGGCAGATAGGAATGTGATTTTAATTTCAACAATTCCTTTAGTAAATTTAATCACAACTGACAACTAAATAAATGCACAAAAAATTATAAACTCTGTAAACAAGGCAAAAACATCAACATTTCTAATAAACTGCATTGGCTGCCATCTTGCTCATTTTTGCCTGAACATTAACAGAGTGTACCTAATGTGTAATGAACAGAAATCAAAATGAGGATCACGTTTTAAATGTAAAGTCAGCACTGATTCAGTGCCCAAAACATCAAATTGAGAAAACCAGTTTACAGAAACCTGAATGGGTAAGAATCAGAATAAAGAATGGGTAAGAATCAGAATTGTGTCGAGAGCTGTACGGTCGCATCCGAGCCACTTGGTTTCAATAAGTGCCACGAATAACATGAACCCAGAAGGCTACTCAATCAGTAAATTATTGTTACTTATAAACACGGAGTTTTTATTCACTGGAATAAAATCTCGTTTTAGGTTCAGTAACTCTGGCCAAGTATAACAATATGACCATCCCAGACTGACAGAAAACAGTGCTGCAACCCAACCAGAAATTATCCATAAAAGAAGTAAGTTAGAGAGCAACAAGTTTCCTGACTGTCCCTCGTATGTGAACTGCTACAGTTAAGTCTAGAAGCTTTACCTATGATGGACCTAATAGCTGGAATCGCCTTTCCCAAAAGCTGCGGATAAGGCTCCTCAGTTTGTCCTTTCCGCAGTTTCGCAAGCGCCTAAAGTCTGCATTATTTGACAGTGGTCTCACTGGTTCGGGTCGGGAGCGACCCTGATGAGTTTATGCTTGAAGTGGCGATTTATAAATATCAGATTACAATTACAATTACAACACACAAGTTTTTCAAAATACCTTTATTTCTAATAAACAATTATTGCATTTTTATGCCGATGGGCAAGTCGTCAGAACCAATTACTTACTTACTTATTTCTTACTGGATAATTTCCAGTATGCCTGCAGCGCTCTATTTTTCTCGCAATCTGGGATGGTCAAATAGTTAATATTTAGCTGAATTTACAGGACTAAAAACAAGAATTTACGGGACTAAAAACAAGAAGTTACCACTATTCCTTGTTTATACAGTACCAATATTTAATGGCAGGTATCAATCAATGGTGCTAAACAACTGTTCACGATGGACTTGCTTACGGTCCAACAACACAGTCTCAATCGAGACTCAAACCTACACATTACGCACTACAAGGCATGTGCTCATACAGTCAGATTCCATATTACATAGCACTCAATTGCTTGCGGTGAACTTAGATGCCTGCACACATTAATATCGCTATTCCAGTTTATTGCTATTCAGTACGAAGCAATTATAAGCGCCTATTCAATAGGCACAAAACAAAACAATAGGAATCATAACACAGCAGCAAGTCTAAAAGTAAAAGAGGTTCAAATCTTACGTATTTGCTTGTCTGCCAGAGGTATGAGTGAGCTTGGCAGATCTCTCCGCCTGTAGAAGCACATAACCTTGGCCTCGACATTGCCCGTTGATGCCTACAATAAAACACACCAGTCCAGATTTACTACTTACCTACAACGGTGTCCATGTCGAAAACCGATCAATGACTGAGCGACTGATGGAACGACGGACGAGTAAAGGATGTAAATCTCCACATACGCACAAAGGACCATGGTTTTATTTCCTCTTACCTTGCATAGTTCCTCAATTCGGCGAATTTGATATGGAGTCGTAGACGAGGTCTCGAAGAAGACACAATCTAAAAAAGTTGCAGTCTAATTATAAGAAAACGAAACGACTTCTTTGTTGCAATTTTCCTCATTCACATGAGCGCCATAATCAAAGTCTTCCGCTCAAGAAACTAATCCCTCCACAAACACAATCCATGTTCATCCAAACAGCAAAATAACTGGTCAAAATGCTAAGCTGTTTTCACTCACATCGGTCCACGACATAAAACTTGTCAAATCAACAAAAACTCACAAATAACCCAAACTAAAAATTCAAACACGGTCGAAATTCATGGCGACCGAATCGCTGCACATGCTGTGTATAAGTGCCCCAACGTACTTCGCTTCTTTGACACAAAAATTTAAATTTTATCATTAAACAATCAAAACCTTGCAATTATTTACTCCGGATTCCTAACGAAATACAGCACACGCGTAGTTTTAAAAATCTACCTCCAGTCGAAGCGTGGTTGTCGTAATATCCATACGCGATCATACAAACGGCCAATCGTAACAACGGTATACACCGATCATACATGCGTACGTACGGAGTATACGCGATCATACACAATCTATTATACAAACCTCCGACTTTGTACATGTTGGAGGCCATCTCGCCTTCGGAACACGTTTTAAGTCTACGAAAAACGTCCTCGCGTATTCTGTGTGTTTTAGTATCCAATAAGTAGATTTTAAGAAGTTTTTTCCCAACACGGACCACGTCCTCTATTATCCGGTCGGGCGGTCTGTGGGTCGGTGCGCGAATATCCTTCTGCCTGTGCGTTGCGCCGTTTGTGTGCGTCTGGGTGTGTGTGCGGGTCAGCGCCGTTGCATTCCTCCTCTGCGCCGCTCTGTCTTTCCGTCTTTCACGCGTGACGTCACGCGTCCTCTTCGTTGGGTCTGCCGAACAAGAGCTGTGCGGCGCTGCGCGGGTGGTGGCGGCGGCATGGTGGTAGTGGCAGCGGGAGGTGGTTGTAGTGATAGTGGTAGTAGTGTGGAATGAAAACGACAAAGTGATGGACTGACAATAAAGGGTTAATCGGCTTCCGAAAATTGGACGGGGGAATGCACTTTGACCGACCGACCCAACAACTGACTGACCGACCGACTGACTCATTCACTCACTGAATCATCCAGTCTCTCAATCATTCACTTTCTGACTCGCCCTCTGACTCACTGACTCACTGATCGATGGCTCACTTACACGCTGGCTGGCATTATGAATTTAGTGCTATTGTTGTTGTTGCTGTATTAGTAGTAGTAGTAGTAGTAGTAGTGGTGGTGGTAGTGGTAGTGGTGGTAGTAGTAGTAGTGGTGGTAGGAGTGGTGGTAGTAGTGGTAGTAGTGGTGGTGGTGGTGGTAGTAGTAGTAGTAGTAGTAATTATTATTATTATTATTACTACTACTACTACTGTTACTACTACTACTAATAATAATAATAATTATAATTATTATTATTATTATAGTTAATATTATTATTATTAATTATATTTATTATTATTGTTGTTGTCATTGTTGTTGTTGTTTGTCATCATCATCACCATCATGCTCATTGTTTTTGTTCTTGTAAAAACATTATTATTAATAATAATAGTAGGATTAATATTATTTTTTAAAATAATTGTTCAGGTATTTCACATCTGTATCACATCTGTATCTCATAATTACTTACCTCAAAACTGCGGGTGACTAGGCTAATGTCCATTGTGTATATAATGGCAAACATGTAAATGTAAATGTAAACGGTTTTATATAGCGACCGTATGGCTTTGACCCTGCTAATTTTTCAATGAATATATTAGGTGAGAAAACGCGAGAGGTCAGGTAAATCTGGATGTAGCAACCAGAATGTTTACAAAAACCAGTTTAATCTGATTTAATCGGCTCACGTGAAATAAGCAATTTCATGGTGTTCACTTGTTCCTAGGCTATAGGCGCTACAGGAATACCGTAGCCTGCTTAGATGTACAAATTTCAATCGTGGATTGGCAGGTAAAAGATTAGATCACACTATCACTAACGAAGCATATTTCTTAGCGGGCCTATACATGTAAGCCTATCGATTACCGGAAAAAATGTAACAGGCCTGTAGGACTAAATCACTGCGACTAATTGTTGAAGCAGTTGTGTACAGAGGAGTGTGATGAGTTCGATTTTTTAAGCTGAAGACTGATAACGTGAAAGCAGTGATAAAACGAGTAACAGTATCGCAGTTACTGAGTTGTAGGACATTTTAAAACGCCTCGTGTTTTTCATGCGTTTACTTCCGCGTGGGGTTAGAAGGATGAGGGGTTCGCAGGCAGGCAGGCAGGCAGGCAGGCAGGCAGGCAGGCAGGCAGGCAGGCAGGCAGGCAGGCAGGCAGGCAGGCAGGCAGGCAGGCAGGCAGGCAGGCAGGCAGGCAGGCAGGCAGGCAGGCAGGCAGGCAGGCAGGCAGGCAGGCAGGCAGGCAGGCAGGCAGGCAGGCAGGCAGGCAGTGATATATATATATATATTATTTTATATATATATATATAACAAGGATGGATGGATGGATGGATGGATGGATGGATGGATGGATGGATGGATGGATGGATGGATGGATGAAGGGTGAATGGGGTCATTGGACTAACAGGTAATTGGATGTACGGGCGTGTGGATGGACCGATGCAAGAAGGAAGGACGGGGAAAGGTCGGATGTACAGATAGAGGGAATGATGGACGGATGGATGGACGGACGGACGGCAGTCTGGCTGGTTCCCAGGTTTGCTGTCTGCTATGGTGTTACGGTGGTCGACTGGCCGATCGATCGATGGCCCAATCTACCAACGTAACAGTAATTTATCTAGCTCATTTTGTGGCTGACTACATGACGGTGCGCAGTGAAGATCAAATGCATGTCATCGATCAATAAGGTCGATCCATCGACCCTTTGATAAACTGGTTCGTTGACCGATTGAGCACATCATGCACGTGGTAAATCTTCGACATTGGTTGGAAGAATCATTTCAAATATTATTATGCTTTAGGCTGATTTAGGTTGGTCCAATAGTTAGCGTGGTGGAGTGTCGTCCCAGAGGACAAATCCTGACCTGCCAAAACGAAGAGATATTTCAAGATTTCTGCTTCACTATCGCCTCCTGGCCAACTCGTCGATAAAACGTGTACATCGACTATACCGTATCAGTGGAAGACAGGCAGCGATGGAGAGGACAACCCTGTGGACCGCTTTTCCGCCTCAGTGGCCGAGACTAAGAAAAGAAACTCGCTAACACTTGACATTGTAACAGCCTGACGGAGTTAGTTTAAGGCACAGTTCTTCCTTTTAAGTTAATACATATATACACAATATATATACACAATATATACACCTAATATATATATACACATACATATTATTGCCTCACACACACACACACACACAATATGTTAGCATATACAGATATTAAATCGTTAACGTGACTGGCGCCATCTGGGGAATTCATATACAAGCTAGTCATTTTCTGTTGTACGGCACACATAGCAGTCAAACCCAACAACGGAATCTGACATGCTATCATTAGCTTCGAGAAATCGATGCACTATTGCATCTTAACTTGCAATGCTGATATGTTGATACTTAGGCGAATTGTTGCTGAAATTAACGCATTCGTCAGGTGGCGCTAGGCCGCCACTAAACGCAAATGCCTCGCACATTTAATTTATATTCGAGGGCATTGACTAGGCGAGGGTACTTAGCGTGACAGTCGTTGCTTTGACACAACTGCGTGTGACGGGATTGACTCCAACTCATTTCTACACATGAAGCCAACCACATCACTGCCCTTTCTACTTTCGACGTAGACTGGCCGTTTCGTACCATATCTGCCAGTTATGTGCGCTCCCTCAAGGAGGGTTCAGGATCGGCAGCATCCTTAAGAGAGGCAACACTGTAAAGCTCGGGATCAGACTCTGCCTCTTCCGCTAACTCACAATTACTTACATAACTATATTGGCTGCGCATGAAGTTATAGATTTTGGAATCATCAGCTAGATGAAAGGGTCATGAAATTCATGACGAAGAGGGGGTTTGTGTTGCAAGTCCAAGACAGTCTCGGATATGGGACCATGGCTCCCACGCCCTCTCCGGATCCGACACATTACTCCATAACGTCACGCACTGAATGACTCGGCTTGATCTATCGGAATTTAGACTGGTATGCCTACTAAAACTTATCAAACAACCTAGCTCCTGAGGTTTTTATTTGACTAAGCACTATGCTGGTCTCTACGAGGCGCTGAGAAAATCACATTTGCATTTCATATTTACGACGGATTTTCATGCGCAGGAACAGCGTCGCCTCTAAATTTATTGCGCTACATAAATATAGGCAAGTGTAAAAAGCGTTTGCTTCTTGGTGCATTGTGGGATAGTAACGTGGCAAATGATGTGGACAGACTGATGTTGTTCAGATAATACAACGAGAAACGTTTTGAGGGTGTCACGAATCAGGGAATATTTATTTAATAAAATAACTCCTAACCGAAATTTTAGGAGTCTAACCGGATTAGGTCGATATCGTCCTTAAAGAAATATCGTCAGCAAATTGTGTAAGTATCGTGTATCTGAATCGGTATTCGTGGCATTTACCGGCTGCGTGGTGTTGCCGGACACCGCATCAGGCTAATAATTCGTATATTTTGGAACTTCTGTTGTTTCGTGTTTACTATTTAGCACACAAAGTAAGTTTCTGTTTGAAATAAATTGACACAGTGCCTTTTACTGTTAAATTTGTCCAACTTGGTATACGCTTTCAGAAACACGTACTGATTTTCAATTGTTTAAAAATATCTGTCTGGTTCAGATCCTGCCATGGCGACGTATCAGGAATTCATTCAACAGAATGAAGACCGGGATGGAATACGCTTTAGCTGGAATGTATGGCCATCAAGTCGACTCGAGGCAACGCGGATGGTGGTTCCCCTGGCATGCCTATATACACCTTTGAAGGAACGTCCAGATCTGCCACCCATAAACTATGATCCTATTCACTGTAGTCGGCCTAACTGCCGGGCAGTACTGAATCCATTCTGGTGAGTGGATTTTATACAGTTTCTGCACTGAAATCAAGGTAAGCATGTAGTATCAGGGACCACCTATTTTGGGAACACTGTATTTTGGGCGTGGCTTTGGCCTAAGGGTTAGGTTACCCTAACCCTAACACTGCGTCATGTAATACCTAAAAGCAATGCCAAAAACAGAGCGGTCCCCAAGACTATATGTTAGCTGAAACCAATTTACCTGAGAATGTTTAACAGATTTAAAACCAGGCTTCTTTTCACACCCATTAGTACACTATCCTCAAGCTTTGTAAATATCATATAGTGGATTAAACTCCTACACAAACCAGTTCTATTTTTCAAGTTCCTCTGATTTAATTGGCCTTGCTACTGCCCATATTTGAATTCAACAGATCTGCTGTGGGTTTTTGTCTAAATTTGTGACAAAAGTCTTGTGGTTACTTCTGAAGTAAAGTTTACTGGAGATAAAATTTATTTTACCAGCTTACATATGTGGTAGATAAGTGTTAGGAGCAGTGTTCAGCAGTTAGGTGAAAAAACACGCGTAGAGTAAATGGGTGTGTTAACAGTCGAACTAAATCTAATCCTGTTTGTGTTTCATTTATATATTTTGATTATAATCAGACTTTATCAAGGGTTGAAACCTGACTGGGATCTAATAAAAATTAATATTCTTCATGTATGAAGAATAAGAAATTTGTATAAATGTTAGTTTTGTCTGTCTTTGATTTTCTGTATCTAAGATTTGGTTTGGAGCATATAAGATAGCTTGCCTGTCCTGTGCCATGTTTTCAATTAATACAGTAGAACTAATTTCATTTGTATTTTAGCCAAGTTGACTACAGGGCTAAAGTTTGGTCGTGCAATTTCTGTTTTCAAAGAAATTCTGTAAGTTTGATATGTGTTAACTTGTTTTTTCTAGTAGTTTTAATTTTAACAATGATAGATGTGGATTTCAGGTGTTTGGAGGTGCACCCAGGTTTTTATTATGCATATGTATGTATTTGGATATTTATGTAGCACCTTTTAAGAATCTTTAAAAGAGGCACATGTATGTAGGTGGGAAATTTATGTTGCTCCATTTTAAATTTCTCAAAAGTAATGCGGACATAGCAGGTGGAAAACAGGGTGGCATAAGATCAGCTTCAAATGTTTTTCGAGTTGTACAGGGCAGCGGAAGATTATTCCAGAGGGAGGGATGGATGGAATGAATGAATGAGAATTTGCTCATGTTATATGTATGAATGCATTTATCTGAGGATTTGTATAGCTCCTGTAAATATCTTGCAAACGTTTTGAAGCATAACTATCTGACATATCTAAAGAAGGCATGACGTGATTTGCACGAGCTAAGGACCAGTCTTCAATGCTAAAAGCCTTGGACCATAAAACCTCAACTAAAGGATGCCATTTCTGTGTTTAAATTTTCAAAACTTATAATCAGACTGTGTGTATGTATGTATCCAAAAACTTATATTAAGAATCTGACAAAGGCACTGTGGCATGCCTACTGAGGTAGCCATGCCGTGTTTTTCTATGCCAAAGCACAACACTTGACTCATGCATGCTAACTTGAAGGCTTTATGTTGTTGAGTCTTACAATTTTGTCTGTGATCTTTACAGTTCCCACCGCAGTACGCTGCCATATCGGAGCAGCATCAACCGGCTGAACTGATTCCACAATTCTCCACCATCGAGTACACCCTAATGGTATGCTGATGCATTGAAACTCTGATAACATCATTTATAAGCCCTTTGACTCTAGTTTTTAATTTTAGTCTGTCATTGGAAAGATATTTCAAGATTTATGTTCCAAGAGTTAATGATCTCTTATTAATGACATTTAACATCGTTAAGACTACCGCAGTGAGTACCTCTGAACCTCTGATTAGTTTCTATTGAAGCTCTAGATACAAATTTCTAACTACAGTAACATTGAGTGCCCTTTAGTGAACTTGGCTGTAAAATCAGGTCGAACGACGCAACGGAAAGAACTGGTCACTCGTCCTCACCTGCTGAGGCTCAGCGGATAATATTGTTTGCGTTTTGTAGCCATGGCTGCCTCTCAGGATTTGGTTAGATGTCTGCTCGGCTTCATTTTCTATAAAGGGTTATTTATTTTTTAGAGGGCACCATCTCATCCTCCTGTTTTCCTCATCGTCCTGGATACTTGCATGGATGATGATGATCTGCAAGCAGTGAAGGTTTGTGATACACTCAGCTTTTAGGCGGTTTAGTGATCTCTTGAGCTCAATGGACATGCATATCAAATTACAAGCTATTTTAGCCTGTGACACCATACTGGCTTAGCACTGTCTTCAGTGGTCTATTTATGGTTAAGCACTGAGCGTGTAATCGAAAGATTGGGGGTTCACACCTGCTGAGTGGATTCCATGTAATGACTCTGGACAGTTTGTTCGCACACACTTGTTTCTGTCACAAAGCAGTATAATTTGGTACTGGTGTAAGCTGGGAAGCAATCAGCATTTCTGATCCTCGTTTGGTTGATGTACGTGTAAAGAAGTGAACGTGAAATAAATTTTGAATTTTAAGCAGGAATTGAATGTTAAAAGTGTCTCTGTGGTTTTATTCTAACCCTTCCAGTTAAGTGCTAGAATAGAATTATTTTCTTCTGACAGTTTGCATTTATGTTGTTTCCAGTGCATTATAACTAGTAATATTTTATTATCATTCTGTTGTTTTTTATTTCTGCAGGAATCGTTGCAGATGTCGCTAAGTCTGTTGCCACCAAATGCTCTGATTGGTCTGATAACATTTGGCAAGATGGTTCAGATCCATGAACTTGGCTGCGATGGTTACTCTAAAAGTTACGTCTTCAGAGGAACCAAGGACCTAACAGCCAAGCAGATTCAGGTATGAGACCAACACTGTTTTATTTTTATGTCAGATTCATGTTTTTTTCATATTATCCAGCTATCATTTACCAGTAATTTATGCAGATGTACAGAGATTTACATTTTTCTTAATTTTCAAGTTAGTGTTTCTTATTTTTTTTTACCAAGGATGAGATATTTCTTCTGAAAGGAAAATTAGGTGGAGTTGAAAAAAAAACAAAATATTAGTTTTGTTACTGTTATTAATTATGATTGTAACTATGGTTACTAACTGATGATTTCATTGTGATATATGCTGCCACTGTTGGATTAGTACTTGTCAATAGCTATTTCATCATTAGTGATATCAACAGCTGAAAAGACTATTATAATTATCCATATTCATTTTTTGAGTTCATTTTGTATGAATATTAATGTTTAGTCTGTTCAGATGAAAGCTAAGCTCTGCCTGGGAAGTGGAATCTGTGAGAGTGATTTATGTCTTCCTGTTTACAGGAGATGCTTGGAATTGGTCGAGGTGTTGCACCAGTTCAGCCTGCCCGGAGTGCACATCCGCAGGGAGGAGTGGTACCACCTCAGCAGCATCAGCAGCTGCCATCGAACAGGTATGCAATTACCTCATCTGCAATGATTAATAGGTGCACAGCTTAGGATCAGTGTTGTGAATTTGGGTCCTCTACTGCCGGTGTTTGCGGCACCTGATCACCTGATTGAGCTGTGTTTGCAGCATTTCACTTTATGTTAATTTTGAGTTCATTTAAGAGTTGACAACATTTTCCATATCATCTACTCGGCACATTTAGGTGATGCTGTTGGTGTTGGAGTCTTTTTCAACTGCTCTACTTGACAACTGTTTCTGCCATCATTTTTTAATTTAGCTGAAGTGAGTGTTTTATTGATCATTGTTAGGTTTCTGCAGCCTGTGCATAAGTGCGACATGGCACTGACAGATTTGCTTGGTGAGCTGCAGAAGGATCCTTGGCCAGTGGCTCAAGGAAAGCGTCCTCTTCGATCAACGGGAGTGGCCATTTCGATTGCAGTTGGACTGCTTGAGGTAGCCACTAGACAGATCTTTTTTTCTTTGGTATAGGTGTTATAGTGCAAAAGTGGTTTACAATATTTAAAGTTAATTTGTTTAAGATTTCCCAACACAGCTGGTGTACATAGGTCTGTAGTTCTGAGGTCTGACTTTTGAGCTGGAATCCTGTCCCCTCTGTTGGTAGACACAGAAGGTCACAACAACATGCAATAAAAAGCATCTGAAATGTAAGAGCAAATCCAAATACAAATTTGAGAATTTAGAACCATCTTCCTTGGTGAAATATTTTGAGAGATGTTATTATTATCACATGAATGGATATTGATAACATCCATGTCGTCACTATAAATAAACATGCTATTGTCAGTTATTAATTATTGCTGCTTTATAGTGAAATTAGCAATGATGAATGATTTCAGTGTACTTATCCAAACACTGGAGCTCGTATCATGATGTTCGTCGGAGGTGCCTGCACCCAGGGACCTGGAATGGTTGTTGGTGATGAACTGAAATTCCCGATTCGCTCCCATCATGATATCGAGAAGGACAACTGCAAATACATGAAGAAGGCCATGAAGGTTAGCAACAAATGTTTTTCACACATAGATCTATGGATCTCCATAAAAATCATGAACTTTGTCAATGATTCGTTTTCTCATCATTCTGTTATTGAGTTTGGTGTATGCATCAGACATTTTAGGATTTACTGAAGAACTAAAATCTTAACATATCTGTTGGCCTAGTTCGTATAAAGTCAACAAAATGCAAGGCAGCTTAATGAATGTTGATTAACTGTCGTTTACTAAAATGTCATCAGTGTCAAATAATGCATTTAGTTGTAGCATGGCCCATTTTATGTTCTGCATTTGTTAATTCTTTTTTTTATTTACAACGTTGCAGCATTACGAGGGCCTGGCTACTCGTTCAGCCAACAATGGTCATGCTATCGATATCTATTCATGTGCTCTGGATCAGACCGGCCTACATGAGATGAAATACTTGCCTGCTTTAACCGGGTAATTATCTTCCTAAAGTTAGAAAACAGAAAAATATTCCAAAAATTAAAAAACAGAAAAATACAGATTAGTAATAAAAGAACATTTTGTGATAGTTTGTTGTTTTACCTTTGCAGTTTTCTTATATGACCTGGATTCGGATTTATTTTTTGGAGCAGTTTTGCTGCTAACAGAATTTTATATTGTCGTTCATTGTATGAGTTCATGTGGTTATTTTCAGTGGACATTTGGTCATGGGAGATTCGTTCAACACATCGCTGTTTAAGCAAACGTTTCAACGCGTCTTTTCGAAAGATGTTAAGAATGAGTTCAGGATGGCATTTGGTGCCAATGTTGAAATCAAAGTAAGCACATTTCATAGGCCGATTCAGTGTAGCTTAGATAAGATAAGGAAAATCTATTTCTGCTTGCTTGCCTACTGTAGCCTGACTTCTGATTTTCCTTGATCCATTGGCTTTTGACTATGGTTTTAACTGGAAGCAGCCATCGACTGATGCCTGCACTCTGTGGTCAAAAGATCGTTCTTCTAAGACACAAATACAGCATTAGCAATCCAACAACTGATTACCCTTTTGAGTTACATTGCTTGACAGTAATTTGTTATTTTCACCATGACTCGCTAGCATTTGAACCCTTAACATACGAGTAAAATACCAGTGTTTTAGCAATATTTCAATATTTACAAAGTGATGGATTTCTTTGTTACAAAAATTCTAGATGCAGAGTGTGTTTTTGTTTTAAGACGTCTAAAGAGTTGAAGATCCAAGGCTGTATTGGATCGTGTATTTCTGTTGGTGCCAAGAGCCCGAGTGTTTCTGAATCTGAACTTGGAATTGGTGGCACGTGCCAGTGGAAGATGTGTGGCCTCTACCCAAACAGCACTTACGCATTTTATTTTGAAGTTGTAAACCAGGTACAGCACTCAGATTTACTAGTTTAGATCAATTTCGCGCATTTATGTTCTTTCAATGTGGAATTCTAAATTTTGCAGACCACTGCGTTGTCCTTATTGTTTTACCTGGCTTCTGATACAGTTTGTGCAATGTGTTCTGCAGTCAGCCATAGAAATTGATGTCTGGTTGATGTTGTATTATTTTTACATCGCAATATAACTGAAATTGGATAATTCCTCCTTACAAAGTTCAGAAGTGCACCACGAGGCTGGACAACAGGAAACATTAAGAACCATAAACAGACTGGATGAAGTAAGTTTTCAGTTTAGAGTGAAAGATAGTTTTGATAAGAGAGTTGCAGACATGCGGCAGGAAAGAGTTCCTGATGGATGGATCAGCAACTGTGAATGAACACTGGCTAATTACAACACATGTACCAGGAACAACATACTTTGCAGAAGATTTCTCTCATCGGTTAAGGGTTAACAGAGCTACAGGGTATAACCGGGGATCATAGATAGCATTGCAGTTGACTTGCGCATGCTTTATACGTGAAAAACAACAGGGTTGCAGCATACTTTGCAACTGAATTATCTGACAGCTGAAACCTGAAAGTCTGCAGCAAATACATTTATGATGCTTTATTTCAAGGGTGCGTTGTTAGCACTTGTTTGCCCAAAGACTCAAAAAAAGAGCTGTAAGAGGTTATAAGCATTTCGCTGTATAGTAGATGTAGGGTGGTACTGTTCATGTTTTAGCATAATGCACCCATACCGCAAGGGGGTCGAGGTTATATTCAGTTCATAACACAGTATCAGCATTCAAGTGGACAAAGAAGGATGCGAGTCACTACTGTGGCAAGAAAGTAAGTATCTCTGAATCTACAAATGCATATGAAAAAATAGATGAGTTGCATATGTTAGCAACAAATTGGCAGATTAACATGATATACTGGCATTCAAATCCTTGCGTTAATAAGAGATAGAACTAAGTTGTACGAATTAAAGCAAAAATGAAATGTTTTTAGTGCACAGGAACATGTAATTATGTGATGTGGTTGCTTGCTGATTTAATTTAAGTTTTTTATTTGAACTTTTCTAGTTGGGTGGATGCCTCTGTTAACATACAGCACATTGCTGCCTGCTATGATCAAGAGGCTGCAGCCGTCTTGATGGCTAGGATGGCTATCTTCCGAGCCGAGACGGACGAAGGACCGGACGTTCTCAGATGGCTTGACCGAATGCTCATCCGCCTGGTAACTTCATCATATATAATATTTTTAAGATGTTGTTTCTGGTCTGATTTTGTTTTACAAAAAGAGTTGGAAGCATATGTGACCTTTTGGAGCACTGTACCGTATGCATTTGTAGTTGGTGAAGCTGTTACTCATTTGTTGTACGATCCCAGGCCTTTGGGTTTCCAAATTTCCCTTTTATGGTCCAGCATCTAGATTTGCCTCAGTTTTCCTTTTATTAAATTCACGTCTGAACTCTGTGCAATTTTTCTGATTTATTTGTGGTTATCTCTGATTCTTTTGGGGAATTAGCTTTTTACAGGTTTATCTGATGCATTTAGAAGTGTGTTATTTTGGAAATGAAATTGGTGATTGATTTTGTTATAACCTGTTCAAATGGAAATGAAACTAGTGTGTTGCAACTAGTCTAGTTGAAGTTATCCGGATATGAATGTTTATGAATACTAAAAGTTAAAAATGTTGTTATTCTGAAAATGTTCTTAAAAACCAAATTTGATGCAGAAAATGCAGAAATGTCAGTGAGGAGGAGGGTCTTAACATTGCATAATTCCATGGCAGTTGTATGCTTGAAGTATATATTAAATGTTTTCTCATTTTTATGTTCTGCATTAGTGTCAGAAATTTGGTGAATTCAACAAGGATGATCCAAGCTCTTTCAGATTTTCCGAACAGTTTACCCTTTATCCGCAGTTCATGTTTCACCTTCGACGATCACAGTTCTTGCAAGTTTTCAACAACAGTCCAGATGAAACATCCTACTACAGGTGAGGAGATCTCTAGCCTTTGCTATGTTTTTCTTATATCTTTTTGCCCATAACACATGCCATCAGATGCGCTTGCTGTTTGGTATAACTTGTAAGATATAGAAGGTGGGGTCTCGGTAATAATGTAACATTTTATTCATCTATTTTAGTTTATTAGTAAAATTACTCAGCAGTTTATTCATAGAAGTTCTTGAGGTCTTGGTCATCATCTGAATTATAACAACAAAACCATAAATTAAATTTTTATTTGATTTTATCAGACATATGCTGTTTGTGGAGGACTTGACACAGAGCTTGATCATGATTCAGCCGATATTATATGCCTACAGTTTCAACGGACCTCCTGAGGCAAGCATAGAATTTTACGTATTCTGTTATGCAGAATGTCTGTTGGCTTCTTGCCGATGATGTGCTATGATCAGTCGTGCTATGATCAGTCGTGCTATGATCAGCGGTGTGGTAGAGTGCATAATTCTACTCTTTTGTTGATATTTTGTGTGATGGCAAATGTTTTATTAGTAAACCATGATGTGGGAGTTATCTGCAAAAGACAGAAGCTTTATGGCTGTGCTGTTTTTAGGGATATTCTGGTTAAAACTGTATTGTCAAGTTAATTGTTTAAAAGTTAGAACAGGGGCATTTGAATAATGTAGATTTGCTGCACCAGATTTGTTCAGGTAAACATACCTTGTGCTTTCTTTCATTCATTCAGTTGTTCATTAGACATAGGGCTGCTTTAAGGTAGCTATTCTGAAAGGCTCACAGCCTAACCTTAGTGAAAGAGAACAGCTTCTAAGCATTGAAAAATGATGAAATTAGCGTCTGTGGCTGGGAATACAAATCTAAAGAAAGGTCATTCTAGGTAGATTGCCACAACTAGAAAGGCATGATATACTTTCTGCATGAATTCTTTGTGATATGTTGTTCATCTGTGTATGTATATCTATCTATCTATCTATATATATACGTATATAGGTATATGTATTATTTTTTGCCATTCTTTACATTTGTGGTTTATTATCATTTGATTTCGTTTCAGCCAGTGTTATTGGACACGAGTAGCATACAACCGGATCGCATTCTTCTGATGGATACCTTCTTCCAAATTCTCATCTGCCATGGAGAGGTAAGAAGGATTTCTGGGAAGGAATTTTATCAACAACTCTTCTTGTTTCTAGTTCTGTGAACCTCATATTTATTGTTGCTTAAATCTGTAGGTTCAGAATTCAGGTATCCTTCATTATTCTCACATTATAGTACTTCCATTTTTTAAAATCTTGTTTTGAAGCTTCATTGTTGTGTCGGTCACTAACACGCTATTAGAGTAGCTTTTAGCATCTGTATTCCCCTTCCTTGATGTTATCAGGCTTTTCCTGAATCATTCGCTAATCTTCTTTGTTTCCACTCTTTTCCATTGATTATGCACTTAGAGTCTATAAATATTGCTGCTGAGTGGCTCACAAATTGGTTGACAAGATTGTTTTTTTCTTGGAACAAAAGACGATCGCCCAGTGGCGCAAACTGAAATATCAAGAGATGCCAGAATATGAGAACTTCAAGCAGCTTCTTCAGGCGCCTGTGGATGATGCTCAAGAAATCCTTCAGACACGGTTTCCAATGCCTCGCTACATTGATACAGAAGCGGGTGGTTCTCAGGTACTTTATTTAGTGATGTTTTGGTTTTCCCTTTCCAAGGGATTTCCACTAACTGCTTTGATAGCCAGTGGGCTGAATGGTTAAAAAATATAATTGTCATAGTGGTTTGAAGATAACTGACATAGAAAGCAGACAACTACTTTTGGTTGATCTGCCGTGTTTTACTTACATGGTTGGACCATATAGTTAAATTATTATCAAGTAAGAGTAACGCTAAGATTCACTTGTATTTAAACTGTTTCAGAAATTTTGAGCAGAATAAGTCTAGGCAGGATGAAATAAATGGGAACGATTAGATATTATGAAATTCTGTCACAAAAAGAATTGGAAGGATTTTTTCAGTTTATCAGTAACACAAATTTGTGGCTTCAACTTCTGTTAATCATGTTCCCATCATTACACATATTCAGTTGATTCTAAACTTGGGAGAGGAAAACAATTTTCAGTAGGCTTTTTAAATTCTTCACATTAAAAAATTGTTATAGCTTTGTTTATTTCTTGTTCCTCTGCATAGGCGAGATTTCTTTTGTCAAAAGTTAACCCATCGCAGACCCACAATAACATGTACACCTGGGGACAGGTGAGTCTACTCTGCTGAAATTAATTTCTACTTTGAATGGGGGGAAGATAATAATACTGATGAGTAATCTTATAACAATTAACTGATACCAGTCGTAGTGCAATTGTGGTCTTGTGATCAACCTTTAGAATGATTCCAGTTTTTGAATGAGTAGTTAGATCTGCACCAACTGTTTTCTTTGCCTGGTTGATATCTGTTCAAAGGCTGACTTGTTTATAGGCCTTGAGAATTTTAATTTCTTCTACTATCTGTCCACTTCATCAGCATACACATGAGGGAATGTATATAATGGGCATATCATTTACTGTCTTGTTGACAAGACTGACTGGGAGTTGAATTGGTCTGTTCTTGCGGAGCTGTGGATCAGTCATTGATGTTTACATTTTGTATATAATAACAGTTATTCAAATAGTATTATTATTATTATTCTGTCTTAAGAAGATGTACAAATTGAAAGTTAGTGTAGCTAAATATGCTGCAAATATGTGATTTGCAGCTTGTTAATTGAATGATGTCATATCTTGAGTTTTCTATACCTGTAAAATGTGAGACACAGACAAACAGACAAACTACATTAACGTGTGACAGAGGAGTAGAGATGGATGACGTCATGCTTTCTTAATGCTCTATTGACAGTCCATCTCAGTTGATCCCATGGTTTCTACCTCTTCATCGGCGGTTTGTTTTTAATGATTTCTGTTAATGTCTGGTGGTTGGCCAAGCATTAGCCTATTTGTTTCAGACTCCTTTTTACTTCCTAGAGCTTCTTGTAAAGACTAAGCCCATCATTTATTCACATTTCCCTCACTGATTTTCAGTTGCAGAGGTCATATCCTGTAATTTTCTACATGATGTTAGTGTTCATTATCACTGTCCTGGTCTTTACATTTTACTAAGTATCTCTGCCTTCGAATCTTGCCCCTGCTGGTTCCTGACCTTACAGCATCTTTGTAAGCTTTTGGTATGCGCCACTAAAATTATCATAGCGGTATCTTATAGTTTCTACAACTGATGGATAAACATACACTTGCTTTCCGGTGGCCAGTTGATATGCTTGATGTAAATGGTCCCAGAGGAGCAAAACTGACTGAATTGGCTGCATGAAATGCCATTGATGCCAAATGAATTATTTATTTGGCCCCAGTGTATAAAACTGCTGGAACAGCTGCTCTGTGGGAGTGCATAAATTAGGTTTGCATCTCCATTCGATTCTCTTGTGTTTTACTTACCTGTAATCTGTACTGCTTACTTGAGAGATTCAGCATGTTTGGTGTTGTGGGAGGAGGGAGAAGCAGAGAGAATGGTTGAATTTGAACCCTTTTTCATTTGTATTGCCTTGCTTCCCAGTTTTTATGTTAAGGATATCAAGTGCTGGAGCAGATGTGGAAAGGAGGTGGTGGTGGTGGTTTAGGTGGTGGCAGGATTTTGGGAACTAAATACTGAGCCAACTTTGAGAACCTTTACTAAAAGACTTCTAGACTGGTGAAGGCAAACTGTCAGCCATGTTACACCCATTGCTATTATAGTTTCTACTACATGCTCTCACAGCTGTGGGTTTAGGTACTAGAATTGTTGACTAATGGGGATATTTAATAGATGGGTTTCTTAGATTGTGGGGTTAATTCTTTTACACTGACCTTCTTTTGAAGTGATAAAATGGGTTTTATGACTGGGAACACTTTATGGCACTTGATTGAACTCTGGGAAAACTTTATAGCACTTGATTGAACCCTACACAACCCACGTAGCAGGGCAGAGCTAGAGTTTCACCATGTTTCAAAGGGATAACTCAGTAAGGACCACATGTCAAAGAGATAACTCGGTAAGGACCATGTGTCAGAGGGATAACTCAATTAGGACCACATTGGCTAACTAACAGCTGCCCTTTACTTTGCAGAAATTTACAGATGGTGACAATAGTATCAGTGTATTATTATTTTATTAAGAGTTTAGAGCTCCTTTTCCGTTTGTTGTTGGTTTATGGTTAAAATGGTTGATGTGCTTGAAGTAAAGCCTGTTTTTAGCTGGTGAAGGATTTTAATGACTTAGGCTTTTTGCTTTCGATCAAAAATATTTTACACTTCATATTTATCACAAAAAACTTGGAAGTCTTTCAACTGAATAAAGAATCAAATGCTCTGATACGGATAACACTTGTTGTTAAAGAAATACATCCAGTTTCTTTGGTGATAGTCAAATAAATTTCTTACAAGATATGAAACTAATTTATATTTGAGAAACTATTAATTGACTACTTTAAAACTAGGTTTGGTGAGAGTGAATTATTTTATGACACTAATTTTGAAAGACTTAGAGGTCTTGTTTTTGGATTTTCCCCAACGGTTTTAACGTATACTGGTTTATTAAACGTGTTCCAGGAGGGCGGAGGTCATGTTCTAACAGACGATGTCAGTCTGCAGGTTTTCATGGAGCATTTGAAAAAACTGGCCGTCTCCAGTTCCTCGTAGTGGAAGTGCTGTCATCAGTCATTATAAACTTGTTTCATACGATACGTTTATTGTGTGGAACACCAAAGCAGAACTTAAAACATGCTGTGTAATGGAATGCCACAAGAGACACAATATTACTGTCATTGATGTAAATTCGTTGTTATTCTCTGGTTTACTTTCATCTTTGATTTCGTTCCTCAATCCCTTAATGGCATTCAACTTTGTACAGCTTTATTTTAAGAGTTCAAACCAGTTATTGGATTTAAAAATCATCTGTTGTGTCGTCTACCTTAGGTTACTTGAATTAATCTTAAAATGAGAAGTCTCATTATGGTTGAATTTGTCTGGTATGCTATCTTGCTTTAGACATATTCTAAGACTAGCAATAAGTAAAACTTATTTTAGTGTATACCCAAAGAACAAACACCTGGTATTAATAAAGCTGATCTGTTATTCATGATGCTGTTATGTAATGGAGTAGACAACAACCTGTGACATATGAAGACTGCTGGAAAAGTCCAGTCAAATTTCTCTTCAGTGCACCAAGACAGAGAGGTAGGTGGCCTGTGGTGGGTAAGTCTGTTGAAAGAGGGAAGTGTCAAGCCAGAATCAAAATGACTACAAGGAGCGAGTCTTGGAAGCAAGGAGAAAAGGAGCTTTCGTCTGTATATACTTGAGGAATAATCAACACTTAGCCGGAACTTAAATGATGCCGAACTTCAAATGAAGCCAGCAGGTTTTAAGGGAGCCTGGTCTTTGTTTGTCATCGGTATCCTTGGTACGTGTGATTTGATCTGCTTGCTGCAAGAAAAATGATTGCTTGCCTTCATCAGGTCCAGAATTTTGTTGATAAATACGTTTTGGAGACTGACTTGTGTTTGCCAAGATACTGGCTGAGATGAAATATGGAAACAAAAATAGAGTTGATACAACGCAGTAGACTGCGATGCAGAGTTTGCTAGTCGTCAGTTCTTTGAAACTGAAACATGGTGGCACAAATAGGATGTTGCTTAGCAGAAGTCTGTGGTAGAAGAGACAACACAACCAGTTCCGTTGTATGTAATTGATCAGTTACTTGTACTTTGGCCATCAGAACGCAGGCATTAATGTTCCAGAGCAGCTACATAACGCTAAAGTTGTTAATTTTTCAAAGCACCAGGAAAGATCATTAACATTGGTTGATGTTGATGAATAGATAGCAGAAGTCATCAGCACAGTTACTGACATGGTCTGTTCTAGATTGTCATATGTTGCTTTAAATTTGGCAATATCTGTGATTGGGTTCCAGTAAAAATTTATAAAATATTTACCACATCTTTGTTTATGGACTGTGTGACAAAACAATGAATTACCACAGTGGTATTTGATTGTCAACTGCAGCCATGAAATGTTGATTTGGCCATTATACCACAAAATAATTTTATAGTTAATGCACATCTGTCACTTTAAATTGGCAACAACTTTACCAGTTTCACTTAAGTGGTACAGTACGAAAACATATTCAATGGTACAGTACGAAAACATATTCAAATATCGTTGTGTTCTGTTAATGTTTCTGGCTTGCATTATAATTTTGGATGAAATAAATCTAACACAGACAGACTTGAAGGTTTTAGCTGAAAGAATCTTTTCGCAATTTATGGTCATTAAATTTTATTTTTACCATCTTTCATGGCATGGAAAGTTGATAAAGTCAAACACAGGCTGAGAAAAGATTTTAGGAAAACATGTTTATCTTTGTAGAACTGAAACCCTTTTTTCAATTTGTCTGACTGAAGAGAAAGCACCAGAATTTAAGGCAGTTTCAATTGCCTGCATGTTGAGTACATCATGATTTTTGCGAGTCATTAAACAAAGATTATAAATCAACAAAGAATATTAATAAACAGTTTGTACAACAAACTTTCCAAATCAAAATGGAGATGGGACAACTTATGATAGGGCATATACAAAAGCATTACTTAAACCGTATAGAAAACATACTAGAATATCAAAAAATCAACACATGACCGTGTGAAGAAGCTTTAAGGCCAAGATCAAATGAAGTGTAATCGATTATCGTAAAACGAACCTTTAAATGTACCGATGTGTTGTAAGATTGTAACTAATGCAGCAGTCTGTACGTAAAAGCCACTTAGGGCTACAGCCCATACATTTTTGCTATTGGCCAAGTTTTTATAGACAACAAACACTGTAGGCATTTCCTAAGAGGCCAAGACCTTGTCTACCCAGTATAATCACTGAAGCAATAAGGGGTTTGAAGAACAAGTAACGAAATACTGCACAACACTTAAACTGCATCAACAAATTGAAGTGAAATGGGACAAGATCTGCACAGATGCCAATAAAAGTAAAGATTCACAAACTTTGGCAAGTCAACCTCTCCCTGGACTTTTTCGTTACCTCACCAAAGCAAAAAATTACAAAGACTTGTCTATGGTTGGCGTCATCCAATTTCATTTGCAAACCTAGAAGTGAATAACATTATGATAAAATATGTTGCATGAGTTTTAGTCATGGCAGTAATATATTTTGTAACAGATCCCTTGGAGAACTTCAGCCATTAAGGTAAGATGCCTTTAAGAACTTCAGCCATTAAGGTCAACACATTTCCATACCTCTACAGAAACTTCTCAGAAGTATGGCTTCAAGGTTAAAGGATCCTTTGACCAAGGCAAATACTTCACTACAGCAAACCAAACAAGACAACTATTATTTTAACCTTCCAATTTCTATCATAAACCAAAACAATGGAGGACTGCATTGACACCAGATGGCCAGATATTCTGTGGATGGGTGACCAATGTCATTACTATCCAGCCTCAATGTTGCTTAACTACATCTGCCCGCATAAAACCAACAATGTCAAGCCGCCACAATTGTGAAGGACGTTTTTACTTATTAAAAAAGGCTTCTGGCACATGTGAACCCATCGTTTTGTTAACCTTTAATAATCAAGTACAGCTATTGTTATAAAACGCTAAAATGAAGCAAAACTAAGAAAGGTGTTGCTAGGTAGCAAGTACTAAAATTGCCGTCTATTTAGACTTGAAACATGAACATAAAGGCCAAATCTTAAATCAGTTGCTCTAATAACGTCACGGATATACAATACTAAGCAGTTAGTTACTCCACAACCAGGTGGTACTTTTCACACAGTCACAGTTCTATTCACTGTGAAGACCTGGCCATACCTTGAGGCACACATGCACTCAACACTAAGCAGGTAAACGACTTCACAGAATATATTGCATTCTTACTTAAGGGCATAAATAACAATCATCGTGGACAGAAAACATATCTGTCCTAAAGTGTCAATTACTTGATGGTAAAAAGTTCATACTATTGGATAACAAGCTTGTATGTACCGTTAAACTTTTATTAAAACAGAATCTACATCAAATTAGAATGCCTTAATAATTTCTCATTGTTAAACTTATTTGGGTCAACTTTTGACCAGGAGCATTTTAAATGCTGTGAACATAATCAAAGCCCAGAACAAAATGAGAAAAGCAGTGGCGGATCCAGAACTGCTTGCATGTGTGGGCAAGGACATTTCCAGAGGGGCGCCACATTCTTGCAGTCCACCATGCATGGGTCTGGTCTGAGGGGCACTGGAATATAACCTAGCGGGGCACAGAGGGCCAACTGCCCCAGCCTATAGCTACAGCCACTGGGGAAAAGTTATGCCTGAAATCAATGCCACATTTTCGCTTCTGGTAGGAGAGAAAAGGCGCACTTTGAAGAAGAAAGGTGGAAACTTCCTCCACTGGTTCACTGGTTGTCTCATCCCACTGAAGATACTACATTTTCCCCCATACATTTTGCTTCAACACATAGGTCTTTACCCTCACTGCTGTCAACCATAAACCTGCTCAAGTGGCACTTACGATATCGGGCTGCTGAACATTTTCCTTCAGGCACCAGCAATCAGCATACTACGTAGATGGAAACCTTCACAGGGCTCACCCTTCCTCTTGGATTCTCCTTCCCTTCTTTCTTATCTCTGAAAGTGTTTAACTCTTGATTTAAAACTTACCAAGTGTCATACTTGAATCGTCGCTCCCTCTCTCACCATGTGAACAAAATTGACCCAATAAATGCGTGTTTAATTAAGCAACACACTGGTTTTCTTGGCCGGACCTCTCCGGATAGTAGCCAGGTATCGAAACTGACCCAGTGGTGCACGTACTACAGACTTAATTTAGTTGATCGCCCATGAAAAAGCTAGTGCTGTGCCACAGGTTTTTTGTGGCGCCAACAAAATTCATAAGTTTACATAAAGCTACATCTCTTTCTGTCATATCCTACAATTCAAGTATACCAAACAGCAGAACCTTTCGGCTTATCCAAGCCACAATTCCTACTGAGAATTTAGGAATGAGGAGTATTCTTAGTCTCATCCATCACTTCATGGCATGACAGGTCTGCTTCCAGTGGGACACCACCTCTGACAGCCAGATTTGCTGGGCCAATATAGGGCCCGTAGCTGGTAACCAGTTGCCTCTGTTGGCACAGTGCAGGTCCCGCGGGCCCATTGAACCTGGCTGTCAGGGACACACACCCTCTAGTCACAAAATATGCAAACATATTCCTACAAAAAGCCCGACATAAACAAAACAACATAGTCTAAAGCAGACAAGAACTACATCATAATAAATGTGCCATGTTATGACACTACTATTTCTGGTCTAATCAATCAGTTTTCAGCGTCTATCTAGTAACTGAAAATTTTTACAGCACATTTGAGAACTGCCATTTTAACTACTGTACATGATCTTTGTGATCTATTAGTGTTCATTTTCATTGGTAATCTGGCAATGCCTCTCAAAGCTGCCAACGACCATGCTAAGTGTGTGCACACAATGTTTGACTGATCAAACCCCCTCTTTGGGTTAGGAAAACTCACAATTCTGTATGCTGGGTCATCAATAGTGTTGTGCAATAGAGCTATTTCTTGCCTGGATGGCCAAATATACCAGTAATATTGCGAGTATGTGGCTTTGCTATAAAAGTATCTACCGGTAGCTTTGTTTCCTGGGGCCTTGGATATTTAGTGTCTAAAGACGTAAAATTCGTACAGAAGCAGCCTACATCTACTGCATTAGTAAAACTTGTATTGCTTCTTACAGAAAATCATTTGGAGTATCAGTGGGGAAAATGCCAACGTATAACGCCATCGCAGTGGGATAAATATAAAGCATCACATGGCAGCTGTGGTCTACAGTGCAAGACATTTACCCTGATTCCCTGTATACTTTCACAGCATAATGTGGACAGAAGCAGCAATGCAACATCCTCTAAGAAACTGTGGCTGAAAGCTTCCTCTGCACATTTTCATTCAATATCTGGTGATGCAGTCATTCCACAGCAGCTGTCAACATCCCAACTGACATCTTTGACTGCTCGTTCAAAGCCAGGGAAAGAAAGCCTAAATGAAGTTCTGCTCAGACTCCTGTGTCATTTCAGTCTCAGCTTAAGACTTAACTTTTTCGCTTGGCTTATCCCCATGCGCTGCCTCTGTTTCAAAGGACTGACTTTCTGGATACTAACCTGACTGCGGCTTGGTTTTGGTGCGCCATCGGTTGATGCCTTGTGCACTAGACACCGGCGCTGTAGAAGTAGCAACTTAAAATTACAATTGCAGGAAACAGCGAAACCAGACAGTCTTCGAAAATAAGCTGTAAGCCCAGTCTTTCAGCATTAAATCAGACCGCCTTTGCCGATCTCGGATGTAAACATAATTAACCCTGTATTAACGGCGTGGGCACTCGATCTCTTGAAACATGGGCACCAGAGGCATTAAGCAGCAACAAAGACTGCAAGGCTATGTTTGATTACAAATACCCACTCGGCACACTTATATCCAATACAAATCAATAAATAAATCATCACTCAACAAGGTCACACATTTTCAAACAAGTCGAAACATAAATCTACTTCAGCTGTTCGGTAATAATTCTAAAACGAACGCCAGGTGCCAGCAAATACTGAGTTTGACACTATTAGAACCTACCGCTGAATAAATGATTAATACGATTCGAGACCACAGAATCCAACCAACTGTCCACTGTCACAGAATATTTGTAACTGGTGAAAGAGGTTGACAAAAATCAACAACGGTACAGCTCTATGCCCACGCAAATCAAATCGGTTTATACATTATAGTCGTTATGTACTTCTTTCGGTATCTGTGGGTTGTGCTGAGTACCATGACACCATCCTGTAACCATTCATAAACATCAAATTAAATTAAATTATTCTTCCTTATTATTTCTGTGTTTACATGGTGTCACCATCTAAAGATGAAACATCAACTGTTGCGCGTTAAGGAGTAGCTTTCACAGCCGCAAGCGTGGCTTGAATGTGCATTCAGAAAGTCGTCATTTTAAATATTAAGACTGTATCATTGCACTCTTGGGGAGAATAATGCTGTGCGGTATGTAACAGAACACTTGTATGGTACCTTCTAAGGAGCACTTGAAGGCACTCCTTCCTGGCCTAAATGGTAAGGTAAAGGCACAGCATTTCACCACGATATGGCACCATGCCTTAATGAATTGGGCCTTTCTCCATGCAGTGTACAGCCATAAACCATGTTATTCCAAATTCCTTTTGATTGCTCTGGTCCATATGGTTCTAGGTCTACCTACCATGCAGTTCTCGCTTCTTGACAAATTACACCCTCACAGTGCACGTATAACTTTGAATTGTCAAAATCGAGTTGATTAAAACTCGAAATCAGCAATTTACTTATAGGCCTCTCTTGAATTATAAACATAAACTGCAAGGCAGATTTCTTTAATGACTCATATTAGAGTGATACATTGACACAAAGTAAATCCTGCAACAACAGTCCAACTGAGAAAATCATAGCCTACAACCATCATCCTAAGGGTGGTTATATCGATATATACACAAACATATTTATGTAAAAATGTGTATTTATATTTACACCATACCTTAATAGAAAGAGCATATAGATGATTAAGCATCACATGATTTGGTTCAGGTAATAACGATGGTTCACACTGGAAAAAAGATAGAAACAAACAAATAGATCACAAGAAAGACAACATTGCATGCAATAAAATAGAACATTTACGCAAAAACTTCAACACATAACTCAATCTATATTGTTTAAACAGTAAATCCAACCATTCCATACCTGTTCAATATTACCAAATACGCATCGGTGGGCCATCAGCCAATGCCATGTGCATCAACATTATTTTAATGATTCCATAGAACTTCTAACAGCAGCTCAGACTTTAAGGTAAAATGCAAATATTCAAATAATCCATAGTCAACAACCAACAATCTAGACAGTTACAACAGATTCACCTAAAACATTACAAGTGCTGGCGTCAAGGGGCAATCCAGAAGGGAAAAATGTCCCGCTACAGTAACCCTCTCGTATAATTGATATACATGTATAGGCGGCTAATACAACATGGCATGTAAGCTCATAACTGATTCAAAGTCAAGTTTAATTTTTTTTAAATAAACCTGAACTGTGCAGTGCAAAGTGAAACAGTGATAAATCGTGTGAACAATTTAAATTTGTGAGCACCTTAAAGGTAATCAAATTAGCCAATATACAGCCTAATGTGGCTACCACTCATCAGTGAATCTTTTGGAGCATGTAGAGACTTCACCACAAGCGATCCAGTGATTCTGATGACTGGTGACTAGATAAGAAATCCAAGCATTGTTACTCACGTGTTGTGGAATCTCCTTGTTCAGGATGACCTGTAAGAGATGAGCCGGTAATATCGGAGGCCCGCTGTGTCGTACCCCGTGAACTGACTCCTTCTGGGGAACCACTTGACCATAGTCACCGGGAGGTGAACCTGGGCGTTCTGCAACCAAAAATCAAGTGCATTTCAGATTACTTCCTGTGCCTACTCACAGTTAGCTACAGCCACCCATTAAAAGATTTTCAGTTCAAATCCAGTATGGGCTGAAAAATGTTAACAATTTAAGCTTGAGATGAATCTCATGCTGCAAAAACATTAAAACTATTTTTGTTACACCTTCATTTTTTTATTAGCATTTTAATATGACCATAAAAATTAGTTAATGAGATATTTGATATGAGATTTCATAAGATATAATTACAGTTATTATTATTAGCCCAGATTTTTCTGCTTGTTGGTAATGCTAGATCATCATGCAAACACTTAGTGCCGCAACATTACCAGTTGGGTACACAGATCCTTGCTACAAAACTCACTCTATCTTTTGATGGATTGCACTGTTCTAGTTATTATTATTACATGAACTCCAAGGTCACAGACAGAGTAGCAATTAGAAAAAAGCAAAAACAAATGAACGAAGACAAAAGAACTGACTGTTTTTTTTGAAGGTATCGTCGACATGACCAGTCGCAGCATTGTCAATTCCCAGAGCTTCAAAAACTTCAAAGTCAGAAGATTTGACACTAATTACGTTGTTCTCAGTTCCAAATGTGTTTGGAATTTTGTCCTTCAAAATAACAAGATAGTCAGTTTTGAAAACAAGAAATGACAACCTAGAAACAACAGCATCAAACTGATTCAACAATTCAGTGCCAAGACCATTCATAAACAGCATAAATGACATGCATCAGTATGTGCATTGGCGCATTCCTAAGGGCTCTGTATAAATTCCTGATACTAGCCTGGTTAGCTACATTGGTTAAAGCGTACATCAAGGCGCCCCTGAGCGTGAGGATGCCAGTTTGCATACCAACAGTGGCTATATTTCAGAGTTTAATCTTGCGCTAGCAAGGTCCGCACACAGGGACCTTAAATGGTGTGGCATCCATTCAAATGGGCAGCGGGATCTCGCCCAATAAAGTTACTAAAAAATGAGCAGGATCAAGGCTACACGGTCAATACAGAAAAATACGTACACTTACATACATACAGACTGGTTGAGCACTGGTTCACAGGCCCTGTAATCCTAAGACAGTCACTGGCATGCTGAGCAAGTCCTTAATGCCCTGTTTTTAGGCATCATGACAGTTCTCATTAGACTGTACAAAATGAAAATAAACAAAGTGAAGGAAAGAATGGCAAAGCAAGGAATAGCCCACCTGGTTATTGTCACAGACCCACTGGCCGTCTATGAAGTACTTGTACTGATGTGTGCCTTCTGGAAGATCGATGATTGTGTAGAAATCATGGCGACTGCACCATTTAATAAATTAACAAAATTCATATGCTGTTCACAGTGGCAAGAAAACAAAATCATAATCTCTAGACCTGTATCAGGTCATCTCTTTTATTCAAGCAGAATGACTTCACCAAAATCAATCTCATTTTGCACAGATGACAGGAGATTCTGCCGAAAAAAACCTCACACAAAGTTGTACATATGCAAGTGAACGTTTCTAAATCAACCTTCTAGAGCCTCTCAGATGTGCTAAAAACTTGGCGATCAGAAAGATCTAAAAGGATACGATACAAGGTCACACAAGGTCAATTTCATACCTAAACTTACACAGCTTGGGAAGACCATTCTGGTTAATTCTTGTTAATTACTTCTTGTTTACAGAATCTTTTTATTATGAAGTTACATAATTGACCTGTTAACTAAAACTTTTTAAGCCAAGAAGAAAAAACTTTTCTAACACAGCATGTTGTACAGAGCAGACAGCACTGCAGTAAAGTAACATAATATCTAACGAGGGATTTGTACAGGACCCAGCAACCACGATCCTGTGTTCACAGCTGTCAGAAGAATCCAGAATATCACTTGCACCTAATGCAAGTCCAACATTATTACTGGTACCGCACCTGTAATCTAACAATTTGTGGGTTTGAGTCTTCCCTACTTTCCATTAGGGACATGAGAGCTTTACCTTACCTAACGCACAAATAAAGATTCTGAAGGACATATATTTCCGCCAACTGACCTTCTGACCAATGGTATTCGGGATTTCCAGTTGTCATAGCTGCCAGATATAGAGATATTCTTTCCATGCCCATCCCATCGAAATACAGTTGGTAATTTGCGTGCATTTATGTCTATACCAACCGCCATGCTGGATGTTCGTATTCCAAGTCCCGGTACAACCAATTCATTCTGAACAAGCAGTTTAGAAAAATACAGTATTGCTAGATAACAGTACAAAATATGACAGAAGAAAGTCAGTCCCACTAAGTGAATTCGGCATTAGGACTGGCAGTTAGCTGTAAAGCACCCAAAGTGTAGCTACATAAACAGTTTAAAATTAAAATACATTATCAATTCATCTGGTTGATAAAAACAGTCATCCAATTATTATCATTATTACCACCAACATCCAGATTAAATCTCATCAACTTTCAAAAGCTTAAATCACTCATCCATCCAGTGATTCTATTTATTTATCCGCTCATCTTCATCCACTCGTTCTTCCATTCAGGCACTGACTCACAGCTCCATTCATTCTGCTGATCAATCAACTACTCGGCTAATTTATCCAACTGCTCTTCGGGTCATTCATCTATCCCACATCTTTCATTTAGCATATGCTCCTCAATCTACCTGTCCTTGCTGTGTGCGATAGAATTCTGAACTTTCCCCATAACCCACAGACTCGTTGGGCGAAAGCGTTGACCCATAGGACTTGGCAACCATAGAAGGTCCAGAGTCATCAGTCTCAGGACGTCGAGACTTCTCACGAACTGTTGAATTCCCCATCACCTGTAACCCAACAATGATATTCCGTATTCAAAAAGCAAGTCGTCACATAACCAACCAAACCAGTTAATCAGAATATACACTATCAATTTAAACATTTAAACCAGTAAAGCATTATTGAAAGTCCTTGTATTAGTCTGTGTAACTGAATAGTTAATGTATACTTACTTCTTTACTACCTAATTTCATACTTATTTACTTCTTACATATACGTTGCCCACAGGTGCAGTGCTTAATATCAATACCATCCAGGGCTGTTCTTATTAGTATCTCTACCGAAGTAAAATGTTGCACTGCCCTACTTTGACATGTCATATATTTCACTTTACAGTCAGGTATATTAGATAAGTTCATGGAATCTCACTTTCAGCGATAATAATGCTACTAATGATCACAATGGGCATATTTAAACAATCTGATGTATTTATAAAGGTATTTAATCAACTGTTTTTAAATACGAAATTTCATACAGCAAGTTACATGCCAAATGGTCAAGTTTAACATACATAGGCTCATTGTTACATTAATAAAATGAATCTTTTACTGCTTATTTTGTGAATTAAAATCCGACATGATAGCTAATATGGCTAAATTTGCTATAAGTAATAGTATTCGATTTACACATCATTTTATCATTTCTGTTCCATCTCACAGCATCTCACTGTTCCAATGAAATTATAGAAAAAAACGTGGGCTGGAACTCTGCACACAGTATACATTTTCCTCTGGAGAAGGGATTACCGAAATCAGCGCTAAATAAACTGATTATCATAATCAACCCACTTAACCCATCTATGCTTTTCACCTATCACAACAAACAGTACAAATTACGCCCACTAACCAACCATATAGTACTATAAGCTAGTAAAATGATAACAATAACGGCAAACTGATAATTTAGAACTAACTTTTAGCCTAATGTAAACAGCATCGTTTAATGAAAATACTTCTGTAACTTTAGCCGCAATAGGTCAACAGACTTCACATGGTAAAGTATGAAGGTCAAGTATATATTAGACTTAAGCCCGGTTATAACTGGCGAAACTTCCTTTGCGCCATACTTAAATGCGAAGTCAATTCGTGCATTTTTATTTAAAGCACTTATAACGCGTGCAGTGTCAGTACATCTGAATCTGAGGCGCGGATGTGTGTTCTCTAGGAGCCAAGATGGAATCATGCAAAAGCCAGGGGGACGTAGTTAGTCTTAAGAAGTTATTTAAAATAGCGAGTTTGCAAGTATGAAGGTCAAGCATATATTAGACTTTGTGGAAGACGACTTATTCTGTGTTTGAAACTGCCCTCTTTCCAAAGTTCAGAAGTGCACACACGATCATGCGACTGAGCATTGATGGCGCTGAGCATTTGTGACAGAAGGATTTGCTCAAGGTTCCGGCACCGTAACCGATTGAGAATTCTCGAGCCTGTAGGCTTACTCTCCCCGTTACAAGACGCGCACTCCAAACCATCGGCTATCGTGCACCCACCGTTCTTCAGTAAATCACAAAATCTGTCCCGAGGAAGTATTTAAATTGACGTCTGATTAATTTAGCATATACATTTCGGTCGTGGCTTATTTCAGAGATTTAAATCTGGGCTAGTACGGTCCGTGCACGGGGTCCTTAAATGGCGTGGCGCCCATTCAAACGGGCAGCGGTGATGAAGGATCTCACCCGATAAATTCATTGCAAAATGAGCAGGGTGGAGGCCATACGGTCGCTATATAAAACCTATACATTTACATTTTACATGTACATTTACATTATAATGAAGTTAGAAGAGTTCTGAAGATTTTTATTTCATAACCACGGTAAAGTGACTCGATAATTATTACTTGTTATCGTGTTTTATCATCTTCAGGCCAAAACTCTTCAGTTCAAAATAAGAATCAAAAAATTGTCGCATGGATACAGATTTCAAACCTTTGCATTCGTATATACAATGCGCCTGTGAATAAGCTGGTTCCCACGACTTAGCTTTCGTTGGGCGCTGTAGAAATCTCGAGATTACGATACAAAGCTTACGATACGTTCGATCCAAAACGCAAATTCATACATTTCGCCACCGTTCAGCTTCTATCAAAATATGACCTATCCCTTCCTTCACTCTTGGTCTCCACTGTACGGTCTACTCTCACTTGACACACTCACGAACAACTACCGTCCCAGGCAACCACGTTCATTGCGCCAATAGCGGGGCTGAGCTGCGCCATGGGTGACATGGGTGGCAAGCTATCGGCCCAACGAACGTGGCTGTCAGAGGTCCAGTTTTACAATTAATATTACAGATTGTTATTAGTATGTAGGCCTATCTTAGTAAAAAGAACTTTTGTGCAAGAGTAAATGCAGATAAAATTATGAAATATTTTATTATGATGAGCAATTTGTCCTTGACCTTTGTACAAATAGGCACTTATTTTCAAGGGGTAGCCTAAAATTGGCTGTTCACGCAGCATTTAAATGTGCGTGCGTGTGCGCAGGCGTCTGTATGTGTCTATATCTGTATGCATGTGAGCAAGGAAGCCAGCGACATGAGGTACTAAGCGTGCTTTAAGAATTATTGGTATTACTTTACAGACCGTTTACGCACGGTCGTCTGGAGGCAGTCGCCGCGACCGCGAGAGTTAGTGAGCCGCGGGTTAAGTGCCTGAAAGACAGTAATGTATCATATATGTATGTCTTAATATGGCCAAAAACTCTAACATATAGGCTGTCTAATGTGAAGACACCTTTACGGTGACCTGCTACCAGACGTTGTGTCCAATTACTTTGAAAGTCCACAGTGCTGTCTCGTTATGAAAAAAAGTGATTGTGACTTAATACCAGCCAATTGTTGTTTCTTGCTAGATTAACATCTACTGCTTCGAGACATTATTTTAAGGCATTAAGTCCGTTCATTGGACTGCCAAACCTGTCGGTACAAAGCTGCTGTAGCTTTGACTGAGACAGCACGAAAGAAGCCAGAGTGATGGAAAAATAAAATCAAAAGCCTAACAGAAGTAAAAATGTGGCCATCTTGAGCGAGGGGACTGGCCCTTCGCTCAGGTTTCTTCTTGCTCTTGTTCTTCTTGTGCTTGTTCTTTTTGTTTCGATTCCTGTTCCTGCTTCCTCTTCCTCCTCATCTTCATTATCACTATCATTATTATATTAAAAATTTGCAATGAGCAGATTTAACACAGAAGTGTGAGCTGTGTGTGACTTGAAAGAAAACCTTAACAGTCATCCACTTTGTAATTTGATGGATCAGAGTAAGGATTCCTTGAAGCAGTGGGACTTTAGTTTTGAATGTAATGCTTAAGGAGTGACAGAAATCTATATAGCCACAAAACAGTAAAGTCACATGCACATATTTTATTCTCAGATGATTGTGATAAAATTAATAGATCTTTAAATCTACATAATCTAGATGTAATTCCACAGATGCCTGGAAAGGACATCAATTAAAAAGAATTCAACAAGGATATAATGATAATACTATTCAAAATCAGGAAAGTGCAACTCACGCATTACTATCTACAGCTTAAAGTACCAAATCTTCATGTCACACTTACTGTATATAGGGTTTCGTAAGTCATATGCTTTCTATTGACATATATTCGTAAAAGATATATCTATTTTATATATATATGTGTATTAGCAAAGCAGAAAACAATGTAATTCAATCTCTTGGTTATAGGATCCACAATAAACAAGGCATTTCTTTGACTACACCTCAGAGTTTCCTATGAAAGAGCGACCACGACTGGTCAGTAGGGAACCACATTAATTGCAGAATCATACGGGTGTCTTTGGGTCCTACAGATGTCTGTGGGTCAAGTGAGTCAACCCAGTTTATGAAGCAGTTTCAGTTGAGAAGGCAGGATTCGTAGGTTGGAATCATGTACTTGATGTTGATAAATGCATCCTCTCCTCCGTGTCTCTCAAAAGCTTCTAGCGACTCATTTATGAGATCGCCAAGGTTTTCGCGTTTTCTTTGGCTGTAGTCAATTCCATCACCTGAGTTCACTGAAGGACGAAAACACAAAAATCTACAGCATTACGATGTAACACAAATGGAACTACCTGTACAAAGCATCGCTTCAAATTTGTACCTCTTATTAACAATACTTGCACCTCAGATTCAAATTTCTGTTGTGTGCACTACAAATTTCATAATAATAATATTAATAGTAATAAAACCTATCTTAGCCAAAATAATCCAATACTGCTATGCATAAATTGATAAAGGAATAAGAAACAACATTACTAATGATCTGCAGTGGTAAGAACAGAATATGTAAACGCATCAGGGTAGAGCACAGATAAGCACAGCATGTTGCATGCCAGTTCAGAGTCAAACAGAATCTCATTTAGAGAATTTGTCTAACACTCTGATGACAAGACTACATGGTTCTCTGAATTAAACAGCTAAAGATGTACAAAAATATTGCATTCCAACATTGTAAAAATAAACTCGAAGGCAACATGAAAAAAATTCATATTAAAATTTCAAATCCGTAGCATAAATTTCATTTAATAGTGCAAACATTAGTAAAACATCTAATATGATGAATGCAAAGAATGATTCAATGACATTACATTCGTGCAAAGACATTAGGATGTGCTAAATTACATTGCAACATTTCTGGCTTTGCTTAACAAAAATGCAGACAAAAATTAAAATTAAGTACAGAAGTTTAATGTAGTCTGGACTTGGGTTATTTATCTTTGTAATGGGTTTTCAGTAGAAGGAAAGACACCAAGCCGAATTCCTATGTGTTTTGCTTAAATTACTACTGAAAATAAATAAACTGATAAGATCTTTTTCAAGTTTTGAGTGCCCGACAGAGCCGCAAGGCAGTGCTGTAGCATGTTCCCTGCAAAACCAGCTTTGGCCACACAACCCACATGATGATGATCAAAACCCTGGTGACCCCAAGTGGTGACCTCATTCTTTTGAAGTCTTTGTTTACTTTATCACGGCTTTCACCACAAAGATGAAAGAGCTATTGAACAGAGGAGATTACTCACAGTTTTTTCCTTTAAAAATGTTCAGGACTGGAAGGATCTGTCGGTAGTAGGGTACCAGTGCCTCGCCAATCATGTCACCAGACACGACCAAGTGCTGCAGAACTTTGAGCGTTACGCACATAACCTGGTGATTTCTGGTGCTCAGAGCATCTGAAACAGAAATGTCAACTATGTCCAGTTCACACAAAACAATATGAGTGTCCTTCTAATGATGGACGCTAGATAAACTTTTCACCAACAGTTGAAAACTGTTCACTTTCAACAGAGCTTGGCTGGGAGTATATTAATGAATGAATGAATGAATGAATGTTTATTTTGTTCTATTTCTGTCAGATTTAAATTATATGCCCAATCAAGTTGTACCAGTTTTTGATTGAATGAATGAATGAATGAATGAAGGAATGTTTATTTTGCTCTATTTCTGTCAGATTTAAATTATATGCCAAATCAAGTTGTACCAGTTTTTAATGCTTCTGGCACAGATGTATGTAGTAAGCCTTAACAACATGACTGTATTGTAATGTAAGAGCAAATATATTTCCTACACTCCCAACTCAAAGTTGTTGGTAGGACAAAATTTTTTCATTGCATTAGTCAATGACTTTTGGAATGGCTTAGATAGTATTTATTTATTTATTTAAAGTGTTAATAGCGCACACAATGTCATTATACCTGAACGTGAAGTACTGTAGAAGTGAACACAATGAAAGCTTTAACCAGGAAGTTGAAAGAAATATGATTTGTAGTTAGCATATGCTCTAGGGGTTCTGAACTACTTTAAAACCACTCTTAGGTTGTTTTACAGCATAATTATTATGCTGTAGAGAACAGTTTCCAAACACCAACAACACAATCAAAGGTAAAATACAAGCAGCACAAAAACAAGAACAGCTAACCTTGAGAGGCAGCCACTGGCAAGCAGTCCTAGTGGCTTCATTCTTCTTAGCATCATGGCAGTGTTAGACTGTATTATGATTACATTTAGACTGTATTATGATTAACTTAGTTCATGTTACGCGCTTTTGTGCAAGACTAGTTTTGTTTAAGCACGATATAAATGCTAGCTTACTTACTTACTTACTAGTGTTAGAATTTTACTAAAAGGGACTTACTTTTAATTGGTATGATCAACTGCGGAATTACTGGAAGAATCTTGGCGCCTCCGTGTTCCAGCATGTCATGAATTCCCTGCCTGGCGAAGAACTCGTATGGAAATTCTGTCTCACACAATCCGTCGAAGAACAGCGGCAGGTAATGGTGGTAATCCAACTTCTCTATTTCCACCTATATGATTAAAGTAAGCAAAGCAAATAACGCATGAAATCGTATGGTGAACCAAACCTCTCTATGCAGGTGAATAAAAAGAATGCAGTACATGATTTAAATGGTCAGAAATTTACATCATCCCATAAAAAGCTGTGCTAGAAATCTATGCAGATCTATGTCTAATATTTATCAGGATTACCTTCCATGCAATCTTGTTTCCTTTTGTATCATGCTCCAGCGCAATTGGAAAATCTCCTCTTTCATAGAATTTGCGGAAATTTGTTGGTGCTGTATGTCTTTCTCTAAATGCCCCGGCACTAGGTGGTGCACCAACCTGTAACATAACATCACTAATTCGTATCAGTGTTAATTTTATGTATTGTAAAAGCCATGTTGACTGTAACTACACACTGGTATTAATTATAAACCTGAATCACATGGCGCTTCTGAAAGGTTCTTCCGAGACACAAAAGAAATGTTCAGTTAAATTATAGGCTATGCCTGCCACAAGCAGGCAATGTAATTTGGTATTTTGGCAATTACTGTTACCTATCAATAGCCGGATCCCTTTCCTGATTGTAAATATTTCCACAGAGAGTTTCATATATGTATATGGGCATTTATATAGCGCTTTCTAAAGATCTCTCTCTTTTCTGACCCACTTTCGTTGATCAACACAAGAACACTTACTCCTGTTTTTTCGCCTTTAACGCTAAACGCGTTCACCGACCCCTTCTTTCGAATTGTCTTCTCTTTTTTCGTGTATGTCACTGGTCTGTGCGCACAGGTTGCCATTTCTAACAGCAACGCTTATTACCTATTCCGCTTAAATTAATAATACTAATCACAATAATACTGGTTAGCAGCTTCAAAATGCCACAGCCAAAGTCCTAACACCTATAGCCCTGACAACAAGCGCGTCGTTACCATGGAGCTCAGGACGCACTTGCGCACTACAGACTACAAATATTTGTAGATGCTACACTTAATGATGTAGCTT